>JAVJAQ010003279.1:639398-717986 GCA_032362365.1 Zygogramma bicolorata | reverse complement strand
AATAATCCTACCCACTGCATCTATTGAAAAAGGATTGCGATGCGCGCGCAGTCAGAATACCACCTAACCAAAGAGGACAACTTATATTTGGAACTTACAGTCTAAGAGCTGGCTGCTAAAAACCTGCCCTATCGAGTAACCGGTTGAAGTATTTTTCAAATGATATTACCCACTGTATCTATTAAAGAAAATCATCTATTGCCAGGGCAAATATGGTGTATAATATTGCTGTTTTTTCTATGCAACATTTTTGGGACATGAACTGTACTAATAGAGTAATCGCTTGAAAATAATTCTGAAATTCAGTTTTAAGTGAATAAAAAGTAATTATAAATAAGTTCCTCCTTGAATCTGGTGCCAACGACACTTATTTATTTATTTTTGTTGCGTTACGGTACTCATGGAGTTACCGCTTTAAATTATAATCGAATTCAAGTTTAACCATTTCTCATTGAAAAAATCATTTAGTACCAGGGCAAATATGGTGCATAAAATTGATATGTTTTTTCTACGGTACTTTTTTTGGACATGAGAATCGAGTAACCGCTGGAAACTAATTTCAAAATTTTCGAGTAGAAAAATTTCCTCCTTAAATCTGGTGATGCCAACCCCATGGAACTACAATTTTCCATTTTTTTTGTGTTGTGTTACCGCTTAAACTATAATCAAATTGAAGTTTAAACATTTCTCATTTAAAAATATATTAGTGCCACTTCTCTTCTAGTAACAAATGCCTATCACGATACTTTATATTTTTTCAAGTCCTATACTATATTACCAATACAACCTAACAACAGAAAAAATTGGAAATGAATGAATGAACATCTGTAGAACAAGTATAGTGATTTTCAAGTGATTTTTTCATTTATGCGAGTATTCTTCCCAAACGAAGTGGAGTCATCAATGGGAAAGAAGGAATTTTGGACAATACGATGCTTCAGAAGAACTGATGCTGTAGCTATTCAAAGAAGTCATATCTCCGCACCGTAATCCTTCATTTCCGGTGATCTGGTTTGCATTCAAACCATGTGCTTAATTGAATCTGTATTATCAAATGGAATGGAAAAAATTACAATTCTTCTCACTGGAAATTGTGGTCCTTAAAAAATGAGAAAAATGGTACAAACCCCTGTTTCACTTCAACATCAAAACTTTTGTGGAAAACAGTGGAATGAAAAATAGATTTTTCAAAAAGGGTCCATCAAATGTTTTAATAAGAAGCATGCTGTATTTCAATGAGAAATGTGGTCCACACAGTTTATCACTTAGAGAGTCCAAAAAGTCTTTCATTACAGCGCCTGATGAACGAGACCTCACGCTTGAAGGTTCATTCAGAATATCGATTTTCAATAGGTGAATTTGAGTTACCTAGTGCGTAGAATGAATGTTAACATCTCTATTTGTATATTTAGACTGTACTCACAAATTACAAAAATACCACATTTTGTGTTGAACAAGTTGCAAAAAAAT
This sequence comes from Zygogramma bicolorata, assembly GCA_032362365.1. Lineage (NCBI taxonomy): Eukaryota > Metazoa > Arthropoda > Insecta > Coleoptera > Chrysomelidae > Zygogramma > Zygogramma bicolorata. The sequence goes on along the minus strand of JAVJAQ010003279.1, from coordinate 716,516 downwards.
GTTTCCATGTTTATAGGAAAGAAAATCAATCAGTGAATAAGATTAAATTCTGCTACCCATCAAATCAAAATATCGAAGTGAGAATTTATTAATTGACCTGACATCATATTTGAAAAATGGGAACATAACGCCCCCTGCCGAAAAAAAAATAGTGGAAACTTCCGAAGGCGTCGATTATTTTTTCGACACAAAAATCTAAACAAAATGTGGATTCACCGGAGTATCTAGGCATCTTAAGCACACGCATGCTTGATTACTTTATAAAGTGGTTGATATTCCTTTGGCATGTTTCGATACGCATGTCACTTCAGAATGAAAATTCTAGTTATATTTCGGACTGATTGAAGGCACGTTTGCCAGTGAACAACCCTTTTTTTAGCGATGCCCCGCTAGATATTGATTTTTATCTAAGGGGTAAAAAGCATCACACGATTGCAGGTGCTTCGTGAGGTATAAAATCATGACCAATTTTTCCCCAATAAATCAAAAACAAATACTTATCAACTCTGTACTTTCGTAGCCACAGAGTGAATAAGTTCGAGTAATTCTCAAATTATTTCCCGCCCTCTCACCACTTGACTCTGGAACAGTTCTCCGCGGATAGACTGTTACTCCTAATAAAGGACACTTCGGGGTGTAATACCCATAAATCAAGTGTTCACGTGCATATTCGAAGTGCCGGGTGCGCGTACTTTATAAAACTTTCGGGCCGCGTGGCTGCGATTGTTCGACCGATAAGTGTAATATAAAGTGTGTTGCAAAGTGACTGTGAACTCGCTCGATTCGATACTGTTTAGTTTTTCTGTTGCGTGACTTGGCCGCTTAATGATTATTGCTCTTATGTCGGTCTTTTGTGCGAATTTTGATCTCGAATGGAGTGGGTATAGAGCGACTGCTCCACTGGTTAAGGTAAAGGGGAGTTGGAAATTTTCTCACGGATGATTTTTTTATTTCGCCGAAAATGATACCAAGAAAGGTTATTACCTTTTTCATTCGTTTTTTTTTTCATTCTGACTATTTTGGAATGAGCTAATTTATTTTAACTTTTCTAATTTTTCCGAGTTCGTCCAGATAGGCCAGTAGATATAGGCAATCAATTCACAATAATTCCAAAAGTTTTCGAACTTTACCGGTATGTTAGTACCTGAATGAAAACAAACTATAAAAATTTGCATAAGTCTGCGATGAACGGGACGTTGTTTGAATGCCTGAAACGTTTTAATGCTTTATTTTCGCACAGAAATTTGCAGTTCAAGTTCAGCAAAGTAGGAATACCGCTAGTAATATTGTTTCACAACATGTATTAAGTTTGCAACCTTGTTACAGTTAGGGAACCTTATGTTTGTCTCATTTTTTGTAGTGAAGTGAATGAAAAAAATTTTCAACATAGTTACTTACATTTGCAACCATTTCTGAAAAACGGAATATGTATTCATTAAACTTGTTTCCTTAACGCCGCCATGTCCAGTACACACAAGTATTGAGATAATTACAAGAGTTTTTATAAGTGGTTGCAAATGGAGATAAAATCAGTCTCAGTGGATATGAAAAAAATTGTAACCCCGAACTTAAAATGGAACCTCAATAATTCAAGAAATACTTGATTATCATTCGGGTTATGCCTATTACATATTGTACTGGTTTATTGGATCTGAATTCCTCTGTTAGTAGGTACCGGTGTTTGATATTGATTACTTGTGTGTGGTATACTCTACTAACTACTAGTTTTCAAAACTTCAATAGTTTGCAGAACTTTTGCTTTTTTTTTTCAAGAACACAAATACAAAATTATCTTTCTTTTGTTTTTACCCTCATTTCCGAGTTACGAACGTGGCTGCAAATTAACGAAAACATTCGACGGGTGGACTTCTCCATTTTCAACTCTTATCTAAAACTTTTGAAACTTGTTTCAATCAAAACGAACGATTTATTGCACAAATATATTCTTCGTTTGACGCAATGGGTTGCAAATTGAAGTACTTCCCAACAAATAGATTTTGCTTATTTCTCCATGTTTTGCAGAACTTTTGCAATTTTTCTGAGAACTTGGGATTGTAACATTTTTTTTAACAAACAGTTCCGTTCTGTTTGAATGGTTGCAAAATTATCAGAAGATGTAACCAGCTATTAGTCCACACTTCACAAATTTTCAGAACTTTCGCTTTTTTTTTGGTAGAGAACAAATACCATAATATTTTTCATTTTGATCATACCCTCATTTCATAGTAGACGTGGTTGCAAATCAATGAAAACGATGTATGTTGGGACTTTTTCATTTGCAACCCGTATCGAAAACTTTTGTGAACATTTCGACACTGGTTTTGATGACATTGAACAACTTATTGCAAAAATATATTTTACGTTCAACGCAAGAGGTTGCAAATTGAAGTCTTCCCGAAGAACATCATTTCGGTTGTACATGCAATTTTGCAGAACTTTTGGAATTTTTTTGGAAAATTAGAGTTATACCCATTTTTCCTTGATGAAACGAAACGTTCCGTTTTGTTCAAATGGTTGCGAATTTTCTTGAAGATGTAAACTGCCATTTCTGAATACTTCGAAAGTTTGCAGAACATTTGCAAATATCTCCGTACAATTAATGCGAATATTCACAAAATCCTGATTTTCAACATGTTTCGTTCAGAAAAAAAAGTTGCAAAATCAGACTCAATATCATTTGAACGTATTTTTCATTCTACTGAAGTTTCAAAATTTCCGTAATTATTGGAAAAATCCTGTCTATATCTACTGGCCTGAGAAGGCAGATCATCAAGAAGGCATGGGATGGCTGATGTTCTTGGGTGTCGTAGCGCTTTAAGACGATTTATTGATTTTTTTGTAGGGTATTTGCTTTTTACCTGAAGGAAAACCCAAAAAAAACACATTGTGACTCTCCGATATTTGTTATCTAGGCAACCATCTATTACCTATTGTAGAGAGCCTGACAGAAAAAAACCTGCGGAGATTTGGGCTCGAACTCGAAGCAAATCGGCAGTGATAATAGTAAATCGAAAACAAGCGAAAGAGCATTTCTTCATTCAGCCACCAAACGTCAATTCGAATCGCAGAATCAGCTTATACTTCCTATTGATTAGATCAATATCCCGATTCGGAATGTCGGAATTATTGACTCATTGATTAGGAATCCTGACTTAGTAACGAGAAAACAACTAATATCCACCCAATAAAAATCCCGATTCAGTAATGTTTGAAAGTTATTATTTTGTAGTGGGTGGACGTTTCCTTCATACTTTTTTTTGTTAGTAACCTACCACAATCTAAAACAATCATAAATACTGAGATCTATACTATAATAAATATTGAAATCCATACAAGTAGAGAAGGGCATATTTCTAATCTACCCCTAAAAGTTAATGCGTTAGTTAAAAAACCGTTCTTTCTGAATGGAAAACGTTTCAGCACCTCCTTTTATAACGTGAATTTGCCCATCACAAAGATACAAGAATTAATATGTATGAATATACTTAGCTTTTTGACGTTTCGGAAAACAAATCTGTTTTCCTTTCCATAACTTTTCACACATACTTCGCTTCTATAAAGGTTTTTTGTAAAATATTTCAAAGATATGTTATTTACATAGCTTTCTGTTATTCAAGACGGGTAGAGCCAGGTGCGCTTGATGATGGCAGATTCCTTTAGTTTTCGTTTCCTGCCATTGCTCTCTCTTGCAATCATTCGATTGTCATTCCATTCTGCTGTGTGACCTCCATCGGCAATATGGATGTGTTCTGGTAATTTCGAACCACCAATCTGTTGGTTTTTGATGTACATCTGCAAGTGGTCTTGACGTTTCACCGATATTTCTTGAAAGCACGAACAAGGAATTTGGTTAATACATTTCTTAGTGTTTTCTGTTGTGTTGTTTCAGTATGTGTCAGTATTGAACGTGTAGTATTTGTTGTTTTGAATGTTGTTCTAACAATATACCTGTTTCCGAACCGCTTATCTATACAGATAGTCGAGGGACATAATAGTAGGAGAGCCCACGATGCTAACGGGTTTTACTCGAGCGTCATAGAGACATATTGGGTTGCGAAGCTTAGATGATATAAAAAAAATGTTATTTAATGTATACTTTTTCATCGGTGGGGAGAGCGGCTATAGACTTTCAAAGAAAAAAAAACTGTTGCATAGACATACTCGTGCGCTTCAGATATTGATATCATCTATGTCCTAGATATTTTTGAAAATGTACATATGTTAATCAGATTGTTTCCACGGTGAAAAAAAAAATTCTCGAGCATGTCAGATTTTCTGAGAGGGTGTTAAGTGAACCTTAAAAAAAGCTCTTATATAATAATCTGACGGTTTGGATGTGACGCAGACTCGCGGCCGTTATTAGAATGTGAAAAAAAACTCGTCATTTCGAAATACACAAGCGCATCAGATTAAGGTATATATGGTTCATCTTTACGGCCTAGATGTTGCAGTCTCATTATCTGACGATTATCTGGAGTGATTTGCCTATTCTGACAATTTGATTTTTTTTATTTTTTTAATCATTTTTATTTTTTTAATCATTTTTATTTTTTTAATCATTGAACCCAAGTAATTGAAAATCTCAGGAAAAACCATGCAAATAAAAAAAAGTGTATGTTTTTTTGATAAAATACTTGTATTTATAAAAAAATTACAAAGCTGTGGAAGGGACACCCAAAATAAAAATTTCGCCATTCCTAAAATTCCGAGTTATAATTCTGAATTTTGAAATTCCGTGTTAAAACTCAGATTTTTTATGTAAAATTCGGACTTCCAACTCGGAACTTTGAAATTCCGAGTTATAAGTCGGAATTTTGATATAAAATTGCGACTTATAACTCAGAATTTCAGGAATGGCCAAATTTTTATTTTGGGTGTCCCTTCCAGAGCTTCGTAGAAAATAATTATAAGCCATTAAATTTTTAAAATTTCAAAACGTTGAATATTCGTTGAAAACAATATCATGCCACCAACGAGTCTGTGTGATCAACTGTCATGGCATCGTGGCAACAGAAACCAGAGTGGGAACGAAGTGAGAGAGCAATAGATAGAGAAAGGGTGAGAGAGAAATAGAAACTTGGAGAGGGAAATAGAGGCACCACGTAGCTGCACGCATTAAACTTTATCGATGAATTTGTATTATTTCGGCTTGTGGAAATCGTCAGATTATATATTTTTTGCAATTCTTGAATTATTCCCTTCAAAATGAAAATAAAATTAGCCACGCTCGAGAATGTCGAGCTGACGTTTTTTTACAACTTTGTAGCCCTCCTCCTTCTTTAGGTGTCACTCTCGAATTGTCAGATTAGTGGAATATACATGTTTTAGGATGTAACTAATTCCCCCTACCTTTATCTGACGCGCTCGAGAATTTCAGATGATCAATTTTTTCTTTACTAATCTGATCCTCTATCCTTGAAAGGCGGCCATATATATATATAGGGCTCATTTGAGGTGGAAGTACTTAACCGGGTACAAGGTATATTAATCTGCCGCGCTTTAGTAAATCCCAAAATCCCCGATTGGGCTCCCCTATCATAAGGTATAATGTTAGTTACAGAAAGTGTAGTTTGTGAAGGTTGCATGTCTTCACTGTGGGGTATGTTACGATTTTCAATTTCCATCAATTTTTTTCCAGAAAAATTTTCTGGGTTTCCGTTTTCTTTCAATACTGATTTCATGAAGTTGATCTCTCTACAGATTTTTTCTAATGAATCGTATAGTATATTTGCTTTATCATAAGGACATTTTACATTACCTTTTTTTGACATATGTGTGATGGTTTGAGTTATAGTGAATATGCGTTTTCTCCCAATAAATACTTGTGTCTACATAAAGAATTGATTTATTTATGATTACATCTAGAAAAAAAAGTTCATCGTTATTCTCTATCACCGAAGTAAATTTTATTATTGGTTGTTCGTTTATGTGTCTCAAAAAAATTTCAAGTTCATTTCTATCATGACTCCATATAAAAAATATCATTATTATATCTCCACCATACTTTTGGACCATTTGGATAACTTCCTACGAATAAAAAGTACATATACGATATAAAAATCGTATATTTCAAATCTGTCTTTCTCATTCTGCATATTTGAGCATTGAAAAAAAGAAACAATATTTATCCCAAAAACTGCGTTCTTACACAATGAAGGAAATCGTAACGTTTTTCTTCTCACATTGCCTCCAACTGTTATTGAAAAATGCCTTTTCCATATACCAATCCCTTCAGGTCAATTCGCAATTGAACACGCTGAACGTTTGTTATCTGCCCTTTGATCTCTACTTGATCATTCTAAATGCGAGAGTGGCTTATTTGTTGGAGTATAAATAATTCTAGGCGATTTGCTCGGCCACTAAAAGTGCTCTATCAGTGTTCAGCGATCGGTAGAGGAACTTGAATTCTCATGTGGCGTTTGCCCTTTCAGCACGTACACTTTGGTGCATTTATTGGTTTTAACCAGGGCCGTGTCTGCATTTTCAGTCCATTGGAGAATAATAGTATATTACTTTATGAGGCGGAGAAGCATGACTTTTCTTGACGCGCTTCTTTGCCGAATAAAGTATACTATTTTTTCTTCAAACGTAGCAATTTTCAACCATAAATAGTACAATTCATACGCTATTTTTACTCGAAATTAACTGTGACAACTATCAATGTCGTCTAGATGTTAGAAATTAAAATAATTAAGTCGTCGGTGGGATTTGCGTCTCCCTGGTTACATTTGTTTGACAGTTATTTTATGTTATTGAAGACAGCTTATTGTTGTTGCAACCGCAAGCGCAAATTTAGTGCGAAAATGGAAAACCTAAACGAAATTGAGTCCGCGGCTAATGATGCAGTAGCACGTTTGGTGCCCTCCAAGTCCGGAATAAAGTATCGGTTAGCGTATTATATTGCAAAGCATGTAGTATACTCTACTAAATTATAAAAATATTTCAGATTGTTTTGTTAATTGGGGTTACTGGCGCCTGTCGACATTGAGGATAAAGAAAATGGAATAATTATCAAAATCCCAGACAGTAAAACACGACAAATTAGATCTTTTACAATAATTGGTCCAAACAACATTAAACTGTATAAAAAGTATGCATCACTGCGGCCTGAAAATTTCACAGAAAACCGATTTTTTATAAAGTACCAAAATGGAAAGTGTTACCGAAGCGTCATGGGAATACATTCGATCAGCGCAGTAGCCCAAAAGTAGCTAGTTATTTAAATTTAAACGATGCAAGCGCATACACGGGTCACTGTTTACGACGAACTTCAGCAACACTTTTAATTGATGGAGGCGGAAATCTAGAATGCCTCAAACGACATGGGGGCTGGAAATCAAGCACGGTTGCCGAAGGATATATAGAGGATTCAATAAGAAATAAGAACGATAATGCTCAAAAAATTTCAAACCCTCATGATTCGCCCACATCGGGAATGATTGCTGAAAGTTGTGCTCGACCATCAGTATTATCAACAATTACCAATGCGTATCAAGAGTCGGGAACATTTTTGCACGGTTTCAATTTTGAAAATGCTTCATTAACTAATTGTACTTTTAATATTACTATAAATAAAAATGATGTTTAATTGTTGTTAATGACATTTGTATTGTTGCTTTGTGACATGTTTCATATTGTTGCCATGACAACATTTTTCCCTCCGCCGTAAAGAAATGGGAAAAAAAACTGCTGCAGGCGGAGACATCAAACTTTGACAGGATCAAGTTAGATAAGTAATGTCATCATTATTTGACGTTTGAAGAAAAAAACATATTTTACGACAACTACTGCATGTAGATTATAATAATGGGGAGATGTCATACTTCGTTTCAAATAACAATAATCTCCGAATTTTCTTCGTCGAAAGTATCATTTTCGATTCGTGTGGAAGTGAAAACTCACATTCACTATTTTTCCAAATTTACCTCATGGTCAAAAAATATGGTGCGATTTTTCTCATTGAGGAAATTTTAACCAACGGACTGTCATTCGATGCACAATATATAATGATATCAGTAAACCTCCAACAAGTAAAAGATTGGTTGATAAAATCAACAGGATGAAGATTCAAAGTTGAAAATACGTTTTGCCCCTTCGTAGTAACGCCTAAGGAATCAGTTTTGCCCTTAAAGCTCCCAAGATCCCCCTTACATTTTTTCCAAATTGGGCCGTACGTCTCTGGTTCATGAAGGAGCCTCTTGAGGTTCTCTATTTGATGGTATAAGGTACTTATCAAGATTTTGTATTATGTGAATGATAATGAAATCAATGTAGCTTTCCGTTTGACCTCTTGAACTCCGATATCACCCACGAAACTACAGGACAATGAGTGAAGTTTGTGAACATACATTGGTCGAATCGAAAATACTCTCATTTCTTTTTAAGGAATCCATAAATCGGAATAATTCTCTCATTATCTTCCATTAACGGTTATATTGCTCTTTTCAGGATACACTCATTGGGTATCGAGTACTCATTCATACAGCAGCTGAATATTGTGGGTACCTATTCATCTATTGAAAAACAGTTCCAATTCCGAAACACTCTCTAGCTTGTGACTATTCAATTTTGAACTGATCGATGGTGCAAGATGAATATCAAAGATTCATGGCAGCATCTAGTGGATTTGAAGGGATTTCTAGAATTCCAAGTGATAATAATAATAATAATAATGATAATAATAATAATGTTCATTCATTAATCTGAACACTGATTGAGAGTTATACAATGGAAATTTGTATGAACAAAACATAAGCCTACCCCAAGATAATTAATCCGCGCGGGGTTATCAGCAAGTTCTACTATCAACTATCTCACATTGACCTAAATACTAGTTATAACAATGTTGTAACCTAACCTCATCACATATTTCAACTACAGATTATGTTATTTTAACATTTTATATTACAATTCACTAAATGATAATTAAAACTTATAAAAAAAACAAAGATTCAACACAAAAGCAATTGATGTAATTATGTAACTTGTCCAACCAATATCAAATGAAAACTTTTGTCAATTAAAAACTTTAACGACCGTGAAAATCTCTTTATTTCTGCCTAAAAAGTGGTACAGTTGAATATAATATATATGTAGGGTGAAACGAGTAATATTCTCAATTATTTTTCAAGTCTATCAGTTCATGAATTACACTTCTTGGTTGCTCTTTGATCCATTCAACAATTTTTTTTCCATAATTTTTGCGAATTTATAACCTTGATCTCATTGGGTAATATATTGAAGATTCTGGCTCCCAAAAAATTGTAATTTCGCTGTCCTATTGTCCTGTTTACTTCAGGTACTGTTATTGCCTTCTCACGATACCTGATTTGGTATGTATGTGCGATTTCCTGCCCATTTTCATCTCTATATCGCTGAACTAATATGGTTTGACAAAACAGTTGTCTAATATCAAAGACTCCGATCTATTGGTACAGTAAGTCCGTAGGATATCGAAGTTTTTTATTATATACAGTGTGCCCAAGATAAGGATGAACAGCATGGGGACGTGCCATATAAAAAAACAAAGTTGATGATGATTTCTTCCAAACGAAACGTTGTACGGAGATTTTGTGAGCGCCATTTTGTAGAGGTAAAAAAGTGGCAATGAGAAAGTGCCTTTGGTTTTTTCGAAACTTTTCAAATAACTTCGGAAAAAAATAAAAACCAAATCGCCAAATTTCGGTTTTTCCCGAATATCTCCGGAAGTAAACAACATTTTTGGGATTTCTCAACATCTATTTATTGACCCCTTAATTGCGCAACTTTTTGTCCATTTGACCTACCGTGTAACTCTTACGGTTACCGAGATCCCCATGCTGTTCATCCTTATCTTGGGCACACTGTATAACTTTAAGTATCCATTTTTGATGATAAATCAAATCAGGATAATCCCGATGAAAATAATATTTATTTCCTCTTCTGATTCAAACTAAAATGAAAGCATGAAATGGTGAGTCAAGGGATAGTGGGCAGTAGATATCAATTTCAACTGTTTGGAGATTGTCAAACTCCTCATATGGAAACAGTCGATTTGTTAGTAGTGCCAGCAAAGCGCATGCTCATACCGATGTATGTCCCTGACTGGTTTAGTGAAATAGGTAATTTGCATGTCTTGTTTCTAGCGAAAGTTCTATGTTTATTGCCGAGATACTAATCTGTAAATCGAATACATTTACCGGCCCCATAATATGTTCAATTTGCCTACAATTAAAAATGGATGGACTAAAAAATCAAGTCGTCCTTGCGAACTACTGCAATCATGATATCAGTGATTCCTTACCCTGACAAGCCAATAAATCGACTCTCAATTGAAATGGGTTTTTGTAACCTCCCTATAAAATCTTCGTCCTCATCCTTACTATCCTATTTTCTTCGAATGTTTCCATGAAAATATATTAGAGCTCTAAATATTGGGCCGATTCTCCTGAAGACGACACTGATTCAGTCATGGATATATTCCGAAATACGTGACCTCCTACTCAATCCGTTCTGAGTGAAAGTTTTATGAATTTAACCTGGAAGCTCTTCTATCCTTTGAAGGAGCAGTGGAATGGATGGTTTTTCTATGAAACAATGTGGAGAATTTTTAATTCACAATGTGTGATTCATTTTCTGAAATATTTCATCTATAAAAGTGCCATCAGAAGTTTGTTTGATCTGCGTAAGTGTGGTCCGAAAATTTATCATGAAGGATTTCATTTAGGAGAATTGGTAGGTGTTGAGTTGATTCTTGAAACAGTTTCAACAATCGCGTAGTTTTTCGATGAATTAATTTGTTTTTTGATATTATATATACTAATGAAACAAAAAATAGGAGGTACGTTGCTTGCCCTCTTCACTCCATATAAGAAAATAGGGTATATGGGAAAATAGAATTCAAAACCTTTCCATCTCTTGATGATAATCAATAGAAATGAAAAGAAATATTAGTGAGAATTAATTGAATGAAAAGCGCCATGAAGTAGTGAATATGTATTTGTTCTGTCAAATCCGATACTTCAGAATTCAATGCCAAGGTGTACAAATATTCGGAAAAAACCTATATTCGTACTCATAATTGAAAACCCAAGAAAATTGCTAATAGAGGAAAATAGTATATAACGTGACGAGGACGATAAGTAGACTATTACGCACGAGCGAAAAATTGTGGGCACGAGGCGTTAACCGAGTGCGGTAATTCGCGAGTGCATGTAATTGGCCTTATCCTCGAGTTGCGGCCTGTACTTTCTCTACTTCCACCATGCTTGTGGGGTAATTTCTGGTGGTGTAGCACATATTTTTTCGTTTTCACTCATTTTCAATAATCCACGACACAGTGAAAGACAGCAAGTATCTAAAACAATTGCTTGTCGATTCATGGATATAACTAGATTCACTACTGGTCCACAAACTGTTGGACAATAAATTTTCTGAAAATATGATTTTTGATTGAAGATTAAAAGGATTTGGAACAAAAAATCGCTGAATGTTGCATAATATCCCATCATTTGAAATAAAATTTTTCCGGAAGCGGTTGCCATCAATTCAGAATACACGTGTATGCTGAATTAACCATTACCTAACAGCTGTCAAATACGTGATGAATGGTTTTGAGTGGACTCAAAAAATTCAACTCAATTCATAAATAACTATTCTCAAGCGAAAGATTAAACATGGGAATTTCCAAGTTGAGTTATTGTCTGAATGCCCTTATTCAATCCTGATGATTTATGTTTTTAAGTTAATAAGTTATGCATAAGTTAAGTTGGCTTGTTTGAATCCGCCCTAAATGAGTGGCAGAAGAAAAATTGAATTCGCAATTTCTAGTTCATCCTAGTGTTTATTGTATTAGTTAAAATTATGAAATACTGCACTTTATGGCTCGCGCGGACATGAAATTGAAGTCCACGCGGCCATGAATGAGCAATATTTTTTGGTATATTAACGTATCAGGTTCGACCGAAACTATGGTATATACTTCCATGAAATGAAAATATCAAAATCAAATTGGGTTCTCATATTATTTCAAATATTCATCAAACCATCTTCGAACAATTCGTTAAGGCCAGTCTCAACTAACTGTAGGTTTCTCCCCTGGCTAATACCATTGTCGGTACCGGTCGGACACAATACAATGCCCTTCGTGGTAGTAGCCAGGGTAGTAGTTGTTTTCTGACAGATGTCAGACCAGAAACCTACTGTGTGGGTAGTTGAGACTGGCTTGCTATGCTCACCGACTATGTCGAATGTTCCATCAAATATTTATATTGTAGATGCAATGACGAACTCGTATGACGCAAATTATAATAACAAAGACATGGATGAATGCTGAAGAAGAAACTTACTACAACTTTCCAAATTTCAAGTCTGTTTATTCATCAAGACAGCAGAGGGGAGGAGGGACCGGAATTTTTATTGCCGAAGAAGTTGATTTTGAAACTCTCAAAATAGAAAAAGAAAACTGCTTCATTTCGATAAATTTCAAAGATTTTGATTTGATTCTTTGCGGAATATATCGTTCACCCAGTCAAAACATTGAAAAATTTTTAGAGTTCATGGATTTACTGCTACAAAATTTTTGTACGAAAAAAATTGAAATGTTATTCTTTCGGAGACATGAATATTGATATGTTGAAGAATTCCATCCACAGTAATGCTATCAATGACATTTATAACTCAAACAATTTTAAATTGTTGAACGATAAAATTGCCACAAGAGAGGTAAATGGTAAATGTTCATTGATCGATCATGTTATAACTAATTGTTATGTCAATTCTGAAACCTCAATTATTATTAATAGTGCTTTGAGTGATCACAAATTGATAATTATCGACATTGATATTGTTGTTGTTGTTGTTCGTTTCCGTTAACCAGCTGACGAACGTCAACCCTCAGAAGTCAAAACTTGTGCGAGCAATGGATCAACGAGGCCTTACCTTTTAACGTGCGATTACCCAGCACGGGTTCTAGAATTGTTCGTTTCATGATATTGATCATGATAAAAAACTGAAAAACTTTATCTATATGAAATGTATATTTTTTGACCACAATGAACTTAAGTTGAAGTTGACCATTTTGAATAAAAATTTGGATAAATATCGTGCCCCTGATAAGTTATACAACGAAGTTCTCGAAATCTTTGAGAGCTGTTCATCTGGAAAAACCAGGAAAATTCGAAATGACTGTAAACCCTGGTTTAATGAAAATGTGGCCAAACTTATCAAAATTCGCGATAAATACCATTTCAAGAAAAAGAGAAATCCGGAAAACACAGAAAACATAGATCTCTACAATTACTATAATAAACTCACCAAAAAGACTGTGCGACAAACGAAGGAAACGTTTTATAAGGAACAATTCAAAAATTTGACACCAAAATCTGCTTGGACCACAATCAAGACTTTGCTGAACAACGAAACTGTAAAAATTTCGGACCAAATCAAGTACATAACTGTTGACCACAAACATATTTATGATGGAAACAAAATTTGTGAATCTTTCAACGACTATTTCATCAATGTTGGACCAGATTTAGCCACCAAAATTGCATCAAAGACATATACGTGGAAAACGAAAACAACTTCGATGTTTCTGAAACCAGTTACCGATGACGAAATCGAGGACATTATTGAAGAATTGGATAAAAGAAAAAGTCCCGGATTTGATCATATAAATGCTTATTGTGTAAAGGCAGTTAAATCAGAATTAACCCCGATATTTAAAAAAATTGCAAATTCATCTTTTGAATTGGGAATTGTACCAGAAAATATGAAAGTGGCAAAAGTTTAGCCTTTTTTCAAGGGTGGTAAGAGAAATGAAATGGCAAATCATAGACCTATAATTCTATCAAAGATTTTCGAAAAATTGATGAAAAGTAGATAATGTTATTATTTGGAAAAAAATAATTTTTTCTACAGTCGTCAATATGGGTTTCTCAAGTCTTGTGATACAGAAGGTGCAGCGATGGATATAGTAACACACTTTCGTATACAGTTAGATTCTAATCAAATATGTGGACTCTTGTCACTAGACTTGAAAAAGGCATTCGACACTGTTGACCACAATATACTACTGGAAATATTGTATCATACGGGATCAAGGGGAAGGGTATATGAATGGTTCAGCAATTATTTGAGCAATAGAAAACAATATGTTTATATGGGAGAGAAAGTTAGCAGGATTAAAACGATTGTTTGTGGAGTACCACAAGGTTCAGTTTTGGGTCCTGTTCTTTTTTTTGATATATATCAATTCGATCAAAGATTTGACTTTGAGAGGAACTTCTTATTTATTCGCTGATGATACTACTCTCATCTATTCAGGACATAACATTCAAAAAATAAATGAAGATATATCTAATGATTTGGAACATTTATCGTCATTGATGGCTTCACACAAATTAAGTTTGAATTACAGGAAATCTCCATACACATTCATTTCAAGAAAGTCAATACCTGCTAATTCAAAAGTTTCAATAAAATTTGAGAGTGAATCCATTGAATATTCCGCATTCACTAAATTTTTGGGGTTGTATATAGATCAGAATTTAACGTGGTCAAAAGATATTGAAATATTGAGAAAGCAAATTTCACCAATTTTAGGTGTCCTATATAGAATTAGAAATCAAACTCCATTACATTATAGGAAAGTCATTTATTTCTCTTTAGTTTATTCTAGAATCCAATATTTAATCTCGATTTGGGGAACAGCCAATAAATCGATAATGAAGCCACTTCAGACTCTTCAAAATAAAATTCTGAAATGTATATACAATCTAGATCATAAAGAACCAACTATAAACCTTTATAAACCTAGAGGATTTCTGGACCTTAATTCCATTTTCAAATATAAAACATTATTATTCATTCATTTTCTAAAAAACAACATGAAACATTCAAATATAAAGCTTTTGATAAAAACCGTTTGAGTGTGTTAAAAACTAGTGAGAACATGAGGGAAAACGGCCGACCGCGCGTGAGCGGTCGAGTGGTGGAGGACTGTGCGAATCGAGGAGAAACCTACGAGCTCTCGGCGGTTAGTGAGGACGTTGGCGTCCGCAACGAATACGTTTCTCCTCGATCCCACCAGCTTTCCGCGAAAATACTTTAAAAAAAAATTCAAATGAGGGTTGTGCAAAAAATATCAATCCGACTGATTCCAGGTTTTGCACACATAGAATGCACGTCAATAGCTACTATCGTGCGAAGTTTCAGCTTTTAATTTTAATAAAATGGCACAGTTATGAATTAAAAAAAAACTTGATTTTCCAGTTTTTCCCTCTTTTCTCCGGTTCCAATAATCCGATAGGATTGTTTGACCCGTCATTCTCTTCAGAATTCAATTCTCTACAGTTAATCCTCTGCACCGTTAACACTGCTTCAATAGTTTCCATTTAACAATAAAAAATCTTTAAAAAACGCGATTTTTTGTTGTTTATTGCTTATAACAAATTAAAATATGGCATTTTCGAGTAGAGGACATGTTGGGAATGAACTACGGACTGTCCTACACGGAATGCCACAGGCGGCTTCCAAGTAGTATTTTTGTCCAGAAAGCAATCATTTGTGGCTTTATTGCTTAGCGTGAACAGCCAACAGCGCCTTCAGTGGTGGTTGACCCTAATATTCCGAATTTAACGGAAAGGCGGCTGTTACATTTCTAAATACAAGTCATTTCTCGACATAAAGAGAAAATCTCAAGGGAAGAATCTTTGCCCCATTGGCTTATCAAAAATCGCTGACTTCACAATTACTGATTGAAATCACAGGTTATGGGAGAATCCTTTCCTAACATGAAATGCAGTTATTTCAGTTTTTTATTTTCTACCAATGCGACATAGGATGTAGTTATGGAAAGTGAGTAACACTGAATAGACTGTATCCATTCGGACATTAGGCCAGTAGGTATAGACATGATTTTTCCAAAATTTAACAATAATTACAAAGGTTTTGAAACTTCAGTAGAATGAGAAGTACGTTCAAATGATTTCGAGTCTGATTTTGCAACCCCTTTTTCTGAACGGAACATGTTGAAAATCAGTATTTTGCGAATACTCGCATTATTTGTACGGAGCAATTCACATCTTCTGGTGAATTCGCGACCATTTAAACAAAACAAAACGTTTCTCTTTATCAAAAAAAAATGGTAATTGTCCTAATTTTTTCAGAAAAATTCCAAAAGTTCTGCAAACCTGCATAAATAACCGAAATAATGTTCTTGGGGAGTACTTCAATTCGCAACTTCTTGCGTTAAACGGAAAATATATTTTTGCAATAAGTTGTTCAATGTCATCAAACAAGTTTCAAAATTTTTACAAAAGTTTTAAATACAGGTTGCAAATGAAGGAGTCCTCACATACAACGTTTTAATTTATTTGCAACCACGTCTGCAATAAGGAAATGAGGGTATAATCAAAAAAAAAATAGTATGTTATTTGTTCTCCACAAAAAAAAAGCAAAAGTTCTGCAAATTTGTGAAGTGTGGAGAAATAGTCTTATAAATTTGCAACCATTCAAAAAGAACGGAACGGTTTGTTTAAAAAAAATTTCATCAATCCTAATATTTCGAAAAGTTCTGCAAAACTTGGAAAAATAACCAAAATCTATTTGTTGGGATGTACTTCAATTTGCAACCTCTTGTGTCAAACGGAAAATATATTTGCGTTTTGATTGAAACAAGTGTCGAAGTTTTTACAAAAGTTTCAGATAAAAGTTGAAAATGGAGAAGTCCTTCCGTGGAACGTTTTCGTTGATTTGCAACGACGTCCGTACCACCGAAATAAGGGTAAAAACAAAAGAAAGATAATTTTGTATTTGTACTCTTCCAAAAAAAGCAAAAGTTCTGCAGACTAGTGAAGTGTTGAAAACTAGTAGTTAATAAAGTATACCACACAAAACTAAACAATATCAAACACCGGTACCTACTAACAGAGGAATTCAGATCCATCAAACCAGTACAATATGTAATAGGCATAACCCGAATGATAATCAAGTATTCAGCTAGATAACTGTGATGTAAGTCCCTTCCTGGGGTTTTAAAAATGCGATTAGTATTTCCTGAATAATTAAGGTTCCGTTTTGAGTTCGAGGTTGCAGTTTCATATCCACTGAGACCGATTTTATCTTCATTTGCAACCACGTATAGAAACTTTTGTAATTATTTCAATACTTGTGTATACTGTACATGGCGGCGTTGAGGGAACAAGTTTAATAAATACATATTCCGTTTTTCAAAAATGGTTGCAAATGTAAGTAACTATGTTGAACATTTTTTTCATTCACTTATGAATTTTGCAGAACTTTGGTGATCTTTTTCAAACGAATTGTAATGGAAAACTACAACAAATGAGACAAATATAAGGTTTCGTAACTGTAAGAAGGTTGCAAACTTAATGCATGTTGTAAAACAATATTACTAGCGGTATTCCTAGTTTGCAAAAATTTTGCAATTTTCTGTGCGAAAGTAAAGCATTGAAACGTTTTTTCCATTTAAACCATGTTCCGTTCATCGCAGGCTTATGCAAAATATTTTTTGTTTTCATTCACGCACTAACATCCCGGTAAAGTTTGAAAACTTTTGGAATTATTGTGAATTGATTGTCTATATCTACTGGCCTACATCACCCTCTAACCCGCTCCATCTCTACAATGTTCCCGGACAACTACGTACTCTCGCTTATCTAAATTATTTCTTATTGCCTTGTTCTCGATATGATAATTCGCCCTGCCCACACCTGGGCACCGATCATTGGGACCGTCCACCTTCCACTAAAGGCATTTAATGTACTTTTTCCGTTCGAAGTAACACGTGATGGATTATTCCCTGCTATCGGTACATGCATTTTGTCGATAATCTGTTTTCTAAACGAGATAGCTCTCGCAGACAAAAATTTGTCTCGGTGTTCGAGATGGAAGTTTATGTGTTGTTTTACAGGGTGTTGCGTTCATCGTGACTGGGAAATATAGGGTGTTTCAGGAGATTCAGGAATTCCATCAGAAAACGAATATTCACACAAATTTTCAAAAGATTTCAAACTGGTAACAAATGTACCTATGACTCCCAGGATGCTTGGAATGGTAATCATACGAGATGAGCATTCCATTCGAGTTATATAACAGATAATAGCAAAATAATAGGAACCTCAATGTCATTCAAAAATACCATTAAATAAGATTGCTCGAGATTTGACATTCTATGGGAGATCTGATTTATTGTGTAATAATAATGCAGTTATTGTTTAATCAGGCAAGAAAATGAAATATTATATCTATGAGAAACAAAAAACAATGTGATGGCTTTTTTGAGAGAGCACAATGTTATGAATTCCTTCCAATCCGGGTTTTAAAGAGCAAAAAGAAGTGATGCTATTTTCAATCTACTACAAGATGTATATTTCAATCTGAATGATGGTGATATTACGGCAGCAGTCTTTCGTGATCTGACAAAAACTTTCGATTGTGTCAACCATAAAATTCTGCTAAATAAATTGGAAAGTTATATATAGCTTCAGAGACGTAGTTCTGAAATAGTTCGAGGCGTACTTGTTAGGTAGATCTCAAAGCGTATCTCTTCAAAATATTTTTTTTCCAAAATTGGAGATACAATGGGGAGTTCCCCCAGGGTTCTGTGCTTGGACCAAGACTCTTTTTGATCTATATAAATCACTTAGCCTCAATACAGACAGTTACTTAGTTTGCCGATGATACAACCTTATTATGGCATGACATAAATGGTGTGGATCTTCATCAACAAATCAATAATGATTTCATCAAGATGAAAGCGTGTTGTGATACATATCAAAAACTAATATCCTCTTTTTTAAATATCATCTACCAGAACTTTATGTGGGTAATCAAGAAATTAGCAGTAAGAGAGCAACTAAATTCTTTGGCTTATACATTGATGACAAATTTAAATTTGAAGATCATATAAAGATACTGGGAAGAAAGGTATCCTCCGGATATTTTGCAGTGAAAACCGCTTCATGAGAACTTGGAATGGTCGTGGTCAAAAAGGTTCACTTTATTCTGATTGACTCACATCTTAGACACGGAATTTTCTTTTGGAATCCTGTAGTGGATTTTTTTTCGACACGATTTTCATCTTGCAGAAAAGGGCAATAAGATACATGTGCAGAGCCAAGTTCAAGGATTCTTGTAAGCCTTTATTCATAGAACATTAAATTTTACCGCTACCATGTATTTCTATTTTGGAAACAGTATGCCTCATTCTTAGTAAGTACAGACATCAAGACCCCACCGGTTCACTTTACAAAGATCCTCTGAGAACTCACTCGATGTCGGTCTATATAATATTTTGCCAACTAGTTTCACAAACTTACCCTCGCCAAATTTCAAAAAGCACATCAAAAATTATTTGATTGAACATTGCTTTTATAGTACGGAGGAATATATTGCCACAACATCAGTGCTTGAACTTCTATAATATCATGCACATTTTATATGCAAAGTTGTATATTTTGTTCTATTACTCTTCTGTATATTTTATTCAGTAATTTTTTTATATATTGAAACTGTTATTGTGTTCTTTTTACATATGACAGTGTTCATTAATGCTGTTTACTTTCATTATGTATTCACCGACTTGCTACAAATGTACCTGTATATACCGTAGTCAATAAACATCTACCTATCTATCAAGTAGATCCTACAGAACACTACATTACCAGACAAGCCCTTAATTGAAACTTACCACTCCCAAGGTCTATGCAAATAAAAAACTCCATTATATATAATGGCAAGAAAATGTTCAATCACTTAAATCATTCAATGAAATGAAAAAAACTACAAATGAAAAAAACTACAAATGAAAGAAAATTCAAAGTTTCCGTGAGAATCATTTTACTAGAAAGAGCATTCTATTCGCTATTCGCATTTTGAAGTGTTGTGCCTTGCCCTTGATTTTAAGTGAATTTTGCTTATTTATACTTTTATATTTAGAACTTTTACAATATTTTATTATTTATTCTGTATGTATTGTATCTATATACAGTTTTAATCATTGTTTGGGTTTGAACTCACCAAAATCTTTGATTGTCCTGATCTATAATAACATTTGTAAAATTTCATATAAATAGGTATTGAATATTGAGCTCATGTGTTTTACTTACTGACTTTTCAAATTCTGTTTCGAAATATACTCAGTTTTAGTTTGTGACTGTTTGTGGACCTTCGTATATGTTCTTAATGTTCACATGCTTAATAATTAATTCATTAACGTGACAGTGACTTCATATCCAACATATATATATATATATATATATATATATATATATATTGTGTATAGCTATTTACATGTTTATACAGGGTTGCGCAAAAGTCCGGAATAAAATTTATATCTGTTTAACCAGTAACTTAAGAAAAAATCGCTGAAACAAGTCAATTGATTTCAAAGTGTACGCATCTTCTGGCAATAAATGAAAAAAAATTTTTCAACCACCTAGCTGCAACCCTCCCCACCTTTTTTTTTCAAATGCAAACCTATGTC
This sequence comes from Zygogramma bicolorata, assembly GCA_032362365.1. Classification (NCBI taxonomy): domain Eukaryota; kingdom Metazoa; phylum Arthropoda; class Insecta; order Coleoptera; family Chrysomelidae; genus Zygogramma; species Zygogramma bicolorata. Next base: position 696,028 of record JAVJAQ010003279.1, on the reverse strand, counting down.
ATGTTTGGGATCTTTGAAAACCTCGTAAAAAATGGAATCTGGCCATGCCTTTTTTTTTACCCATATTGTTACCACGAAATGAGAAAAAACGCTAAAAGCAAGAAATATCTACTTAGTGCTATCTACGGGTGAATTAACGTTGCAAAAACAAAAATAAGTGGCAATCAGCATATGATGATGTACACTGCTCAACAATTGCTGAGGATCACCAGTACCTAGTTTCTAAAAGTTTACAAATTTTAAGAACAGACCAACCTGGGCAGGCACCACAACAAATTTTATTGATTCATTTGTGAAAATGATAACGTAATCTAGCATCAACATTCTTTGGAATTTATTTTTTCACAAAAAACCTACACATAAAATTAGTTCCATCTCAAGCAATTGTTGACCAGTGTACATCATCATATGCTGAATGCCACTTATTTGTTTTTTGCAACGTTAATTCACCCGTAGATAGCACTAAGTAGGTTTTCTAACTTTTTATTGCCAAAAATTCGTATACTTTGAAATCAATTGACGTGTTTCAGCGATTTTTTCCTAAGCTACTAGTTAAACAGATATTAATTTTATTCCTGACTTTTGCGCACCCCTGTATTCAAGTATTCGCATTGTCAATAGATATTTAGTTCCTTCCGGCAATAAAGCATATTGATTGATTGATTGATTGATTTATTGATTGATAAGGTGTTTCCCACCTCCTTCACACGTCGATTTTTGATTGCAGTGGTTGATAGTCCTGTATGGACTGTAGAAAGCCCCGACCGAACCTTTTTTTGAAAAAAAAAAAAAAAAAAAAACCCACCCAATCTATCACCCCAAGGGGGAACCCCAAAAAACGGTTCCGAACCCAACCCACCCCAAAAAATTTAACTGGGACCCCGGGAACCGAAACGGGCCCCCCTTGGGAAAAAAAAAATTAAAGGTTATCTCAAAAAACAAAACAATCCTTTCCCCCCCCCCTCCCAAATGGAGAAAAAAAAAAAAAACCCGGGAATGGGATTTAAATTTCCCAAACAAAAGGGGGGGGGGAAAGGGGAAAAAAGGGGGAAATCAGGGGAAAGAAAAAAAAGAAAGGAAAGTATGGGGAGAGTAGAGGGATTTGGAAGGGGGGAAGAGAAATGAAATGGGGACTCCCCAAAAAAGGAAAATATTCAAACAATTGAGATTTTTAAGGGAAACCATTTTTTAAAAAAAAAGAGGGAAAAAAAAGGAGGGGGGAAAAAAAAAAAAAAACGGGGAAGGGGAAGATTGGAGAGAGACCTCGCATTTAAGGGAAATTGAACCCCCCTGAGGGAGAAATTCCCAAAAAACAACCCTCGGGGCTCGAACCCCACATTCTGGAACTAGAAAAAAAAAAATTTTAAAAAAGAAAGGTTTTTCAAAATCAAAACGAAGAGTCAAAATTTCAAAAAAAAGATAGGGTTCTATTAGAAGAAATTGGGAATACAATTTTGTATACGAAGATTCTATTGGGGAGAAAAAACCCGGGAGGAATCAGCCAAAAAAACCGTCGGTTCGACAATCACTCGAAAGAGCCGCCTGGTTGGAAAGGAGCCAAAAAAAACGATTTGTATCATTACCTGTGTCACTACCTACCGTCAAAAAAAAAGCTCTGGCTTCGGTTTCTCAGATCGAGAGGATTTGACTAAAAAAAGATACGGTCAATGACAGGGTTAAGATTTGGTAAAAGGATTGATCTTTTGGATTCTAGATATGAGCGTCAAGGTGGCAAATTCGAAATGGTTTGCTTTCTGGAAGTGTCTTCGACAAATGTCAGTTATAAATTCGCAAAAAATTGAGGCAGCTTTTTAACATGCATCAGAATTTTCGAAAGGCATTCGACAGAGTACCAAGTTTGAGTTTACTTGACATCTTAGGTAACATTTACATTTCGAAAGTTCTACCATTTGTAAATCAACTTGTATGATGATGATTGGTTGTAAGAGTGTTTGGCCAAGTCAAATATAAATTTGGATTCAGTCAATTGCGAATTGTAGAGGATCAAACAGACACCCCAGTCTCACTGTATCACGGCAAGAATAATTGTATATGACCATTATCTCAAGAAGCCATGAATACTGAGTTTTCTGCTGATGTTAACGAATTTCCAGTGGTTTGAGGTCTTGATGTAGGAATTTACAACTTTTATTTACAACCATATATGTGATGCTGTCATTGCTAACGTCATTGAAGGTTGAGAAGTGTTACATTATACCCTCTACTTCCCCCCTCACTTCCCGCCTTCATTTTCTGCCCTCATTCCATCTATTCTAGACTTTATCTGTCATTTATTGAATTTATCTCACATTTATTCACATTGGTGACAATTGTATACCTCGTAGTCACGGTAACAATATATCTACTTGATTTTTCTGCGAAAACCGCGTTCTTGGTGATTTGTCGTTAAATGTAATATTTTAGATATGTTCAGAGCGAAACAGATTTATTGATTTCAATCGCAAAATAATAAATAAATAAATAAAATAATATACAAACTTCAGTAGGAAGTTTCATTCCTGTCTCGAAATCATAACTAACTGATCTCACGACAGGAATGAATCTCTTCCCACCTCGGTGTGTAATATACTATTCCATTCCTAGAAATTTCAGCCTTTTACAGAACAGAGTTGTTACTTGCACAGCGGATGTCTTCTAGAAATTTGTAAAAAAAATTTATCACTATATACCCCCCCCCATAACGAATGGCAATCAAAATTAAAGAATTTTCGTAGGTAACGTAAAAATCAGTGATAAATTGCTCTCAAGAAATATTTAATACTTTTCGATGACCAATTTTCAAAATATCATGATAGTGAGAAATACAAGTAATAATCAAAATCTCATTTTCCACAAACTAACTCTGAAAAGACGATGGCCTTTCGATGGAAAACATACAATTTAGTACTTAACTTCTCGCCGAACCTAATTACTAATAGGGTGCAGCCTATTATCGGCAATGTGAGGGATTAAGTGGCACTTACTCAGTGTTACTTCCCCTCTGGTATTGTTCTCTCCCACGACATACGGATACGATTAGACCGCAAATCCAACAGCTGATGTATGATGAATTTCATGTGCTTGACAAACGATAGATTGATACACCGAATGAAATAAAGATTATCCAGTCCACGTTTGGAAGGCACTGTTGAAAGCCTGCCAATTGGTATATACATTATACTCTCCAATCGTCGCGTCACTGAGAAATTATATATGGTTGCGAATCTTACGATTTCATTCGATAATATCAAACTACATTTGTCGGTTATTATATGATTATAGGATATTGGGAAAAGCGTGACCAACTCTTTAATGCAAGTGACAATATTCTATACTTTTTATGATAAGCCACTTATCGCCTCATCAGGGTTTCATTATTTATATGCATAGTGCGGAACTACATATTGAAGTCGCATAGACTATATGTGAAGAGGCATATATTTTTGTTCTTTCTAGTGGAAAAATCAATCATGTGACGTTTTTTCAAATGGAAAGGGGAATCGCTCATGAGAGGTCATTTATCTTTCCATTCATTTATTTCTCCATCCAACACTGGTTTACTTTTATACATCTTTCCTTTAAATGTATACCAAATTTAATGGCATTCACATAATCAATATATGAGAAAAATATGATGTAAGACCGTGCATTTTTAATGAACTCGTCCACCGCAAAACTCTCACCTTAAACAATGGTTCGGTTCGAGTTCTGGAATGAAAAATCTGCCCAGATAATTTACACCGAAGGTGGGCACAACTATCATGGGAATTGGTTAAAGGTTATTGAAATAATCCAGGGTGTCAATCACTGAAATTATTATTTCCTGTTTTCTTTGGAGTCCATTCAGAATGATGAACTGGTTAGAATTATAGAAAAGCTAGACATATTATCGAAAATGAATATTGTTGGATAGATAGTTATTTGTAATAGCTATCAAACAAGACCCCTCTTCCATCAAAAAAGTTGGAAGCGCCCTCTCAGCGATGAGTGATGTAAAACTGTTAAATTTTTCATAAAGATATATAACAATTTATGATTTTTCATATTATCTTTGTCCGGACTTGATATCTGAACCCGTTCAAATGTTGAGGGAACTGGAAAGGATATCCTGGGTTTTCAATGCCAAAATGCCGCCTTTCTCAGATTTTTTTATTGTTGATGAGGTTACTATTTAGGTTAGGTTAGGTGTAAAAATAATTTTTGAATTTTGTTTTTGGCCCCTACCGCGTCTCATATCCAAAAATAATTGAAAAATAATGATTGAAAAATATCTTTTTTATTATTTTTTTCCATTTTTTCTGGTTCATATTGGCAGAGCACCATGAAAATTATGATAGTCAGGGCTACGAATGGTTATATTTGGGAGTTCACATGACCCACTAGCACCCCCAAAAAAATTGAATGACCAAAACAAAATCAAATTTCGGAGAGCGGTACAAAAAAATTTATTTTTGAAAAATTTAACTGATTCATTTTTTAAGATTTTTGTTTGTCATAAAAATTAAGCTAGGAGTGGTGGTTTAGTGGTCTGGCCCTTTCTGTAACACAAAACTATTTATTATGTGAAATTGGACTACTGTGAAAGGAATTCAAATAAAATTGCTTTCTTTTTTCTTCTTTTGCTAGTGTTCATTCAAATAGGACAGCTATGATAAGAAGGAATTATGACTATATATTGTTCGGACGAAAACATACGACAAGTAGCTCTCGATATTCCAGTGTCTCCATCATTGAACGATGGAACACCCGAGTAATATTTCTACGAAAAATGAAACTAAATTATTATTATATATATTATAGATATAACCACCCACGTAGGATTAGTTGGTTAAAGCGTAAGTCCTTTGAGACCATCAACTTTATAATCGTTGATTCGGGTCTCACCAACAGCGATATTTTTGTATTTGAGTTTTTCATGAATTTCGAAGAAATATCTAAAATGGATAATGATTATGATACTTGAAAGAGAGTTTTCATTTCTTATTTCATTTCAGTGGTGTATAAACGTTCCCATTGATTGACGTATGTTCAACTTTCTTATCTCATTACTTATTTCATCTTATTTGCTGTACAAACCCAGGGTCACTCGAGTGTGCCGTACTTTGATTATTTTGTACCAATAGTTTCAACGACAAATACGCTCAATACGCTTTTTTTGACGTATCATACCTATCAATGATTTGAGTATAATAATTCCAGAAATACTCAAGTGGAATCGGTTTTCGAATATCTTCATTATAATGAAATATACGGGCGTTTAAAATTCGAAATTAGAGGAAAAAAAAAGATAGAAATTTGTGAAGTCATATGTTCTTATCGTTTCCGCCATATAACTTCTGAATTAATAATAAAATTGAAAAAAATATCAAAAAATGAACTTTCAGATCTTGAATTTGAATTCGATTTCAATTTTTGATACAGTATTAACATTTATTTCAATTCGATACGCAGAACGTGAGGTCTCTGTATCATCGATAATATCAACCGACTCGAGAAAACTGTGTTTCAGATATAAATCAACACAATTGAGAAAGCAGGTGCAATACCGAAAAATGAGTGAGTTGCCCCGAAGCGTCACAGCACTCCAAAACAATATCCGTACTCACGATAGATATAGGTTTGAAAATGTAACTTTTGTAATACTGGTATATAGGAAAAATCCAAAAACACGTCAATTTATGTTGGAAGGGGCAAGCATTATGGCTCATTTGAACTTACTGGAAAAGCCACCCCCTCACCCCTAGCATCATCCCTTGTTTTTTTTTTAATTACTTCTCATAGTTTTTATGGAAAATTTGGATACTCCTCTTTGAGCTGATTTCAAAAATGTATAATACTTAGGTTAAAGTGGTTAGTTTATGAGATAAACATTTTTTCTTTCAATAGCACAAATTTTACTTATTTTTGACTTTCACCTTATTTGCCTGTAATAAAATGGGTTGTACAACAGTAATCTTCTTAACTGTGCTATTTATTCTACTTCAAAACATAAATTCAATAAATTGACGTGTTTTTGGATTTTTCCTACATACCACTATTACAAAAGTTATTAAAGGTGGATACTTTTATCTGAAAAGCACTGTATATTCATTCAATAACGATATCCTTGAAAAGCAATGCCACCTTGATTGTTTAGCTCCCATTCACAAGGCGCCTGAAAACCTCTAAAATTCCAAATGATAGATGATCTAAACACTTCTAGGGAATAGCAAATTCCCAGCCATCGAAAAATACTATATCCTGAAGCAGAACCGTAATAATTCTAAAACGCTGCCTTCGTCGTTATCATTTATTCAAATTATGCGCAGTTAGTAATCATCAAATCCTAATCCATTCCGACAACAGACGAAATGTAAATACTTCTCCATTGATGTTTTTTGCGCACTCGTCGAAATGTACTATTAGGCTTACATCGTGGAATATAAAAAGCCAATTAAAAAGCCATTTCAAAGTTAACAGAATTGATCGAACAGGTAGGAATATTACACTGAATTAGTGGGTTATAGAGTGTACCAATGAAATATTAGGGATTTGATTGAACACGTAACAGAGTAGGATATCTGTTGGAAAAAATAAGGTATCAGTTAAGGATATGAAAATAGTAGTTTGTACAACAAAAGTGGATATGGTGTTACACAGTTGATTTTTTCTTCGACCAGGTAAATATTTCAGAACTCTCTTTCAAGTATCATATTTGATAATCGATTTTAGATATTTTTCTGGGGTGAGTGCGACCGCATGGGGAGGGTAAGTGTGAACTCATTATACGTAGACGTTCACACAAACATTTTCTGGTTCCAGATGCAAACTGGTTCGAAATTATCGCCAAAAACCCAAAGGGCCTCAATTATTCTCGAACGGACTTCAACAATGCTTTAGAAGAAAATAAAAAGAGGTTCGACGAGCACTGACCGAGTAAATAGAGAGCAGAATAATTCTCAAATATGGGCGCCTAAAGTTTGAGTAGAAGGCTTTGAGGATCCTTTCACCACACTTTCCATTTATGTCTGTCTCTATTTTAGTTCTGGCTTCATCTTATGACCTATGTGCCCGAATTATCGTCATGAGAGAAAAACTCGAAGGAAAGAAACTTCATTAAATTCGATACTGAACGATACAAATCAAATTACTAATGTCGAATCAAAAAAGTCCAAAGAAAAAGTTCGGTTATGGTGAACTGACTCAGAGCGCATGAGCCTTAACCAACTAGGCCATTTGGACTATACAATTTTCGTTAAATATTGGTGTGACGAGTAAATGTAAGTCCTTCAATTCCACAAAAAAATATCAATTGACAATTCATCTGGACTCAATAAACTATAAAATATTTCGAAAATGAAGTAAAATGTATTCGTGCTCAAATGTAATAACTTGGATTTCGTGTTTGTGGATAGACAGATCAGAATTGAGACTTTTCTACAAGGTTGTCCCTGGTAACCAATTATTTCGTTCTTTGTGATCGATGGAATTCATATCCCACCTTCTGTGGATATAAGATCATAACGATTCAGTTGACTGGAATCTTCTACTTATCCGTTTAGTAAACTTTACAGGAATTATCATATTCACGGTGGGAGTAGAAATCAATCATCATTCGGTCTGCAAGTGTGTCCGTCCCTATAATTGAAAATCAATTCCTTCATTTGTATCACCAAAAGCAAATGCAGAAATTTCTTCTGTGAAGAAACCTGCACAGGCACCTGGTCGGATATAATTCAATGCCCTTCGTGGTGTTAGCCAGGGGAGTAGTTGTTTTCTGACAGGTGCCAGCTACAACCTACTGTGTAGGTAGATTTGAGACGGGCCTGAACGAATTATTCGATAGAGGATTTGATTTATCGCCAATCTTCAAGTATGCCCATCGACTATGTCGAATGTTATTACAATTTCCTCGCAGGAGGAATGGGCCAATTAATTTTTTTTTGAGAATACCTCGTCCATGGGTAGATGGCGCAATAACTTCGTTGTTCGCATCAGCTTTGGTCGGGGCTTGATACTATGTAGGATTTTGATTTTCAATTTGTAATATACCAATATTTTCATTCACTATTTCGGCTGAAAACTCTACACTTCAACATCTTATTCTCTTTGATTCTATTCATTGGTTTTCGAATTGAATATTTTCGAGAGAGATCAATAAGGTCTCCTGAAGATGCTAACTTGGTTGGCTGAGCTCGCGTCAAGTGCGAGTGATATCCATTTCGTGTCAGGGGATTTGATCTCTCTTGAGAGTCAATGAAAAAAGCATGTCAAATTGGTCGATATAATGATAATAATAACCTACAGGCAGCAGGAAAATTTATAATCATGTAGATGTTGATATGAATTTGAAAGCAGAACAACGTCAATTTCAATACCAGAGTAGCAGATCGTTATATGTTTCCCTAAGGTTTTCGAATATGCGTTTCTTCGAAGACTTTTGAATTTTGCATCGAGTCATGCCGTTATCTCTGATAACCAATATGGATTTTTGCCTGGGCGCTCAACTCAAAGTGCAGTGATGTCATTCTACGAACGACTGATCAACAAAATTGAAGCAGGTGAGTGCCCTGTTGGGATCTTCTGTGATCTCAGCAGGGCATTCGATTGTGTTCAACATAATACTTTTAAATAAATTAAATAAGCATGGGATTCGTGGAGTTGCCCTCAACTGGATACAGAGTTTCTTGACATCTAGGAAACATTTTGTGAGTATATCCTCAATTAAATCCACTTTTCAGAGTGTATCTATAGGCGTTCCACAGGGTTCTGACTTGGGGCCAATATTATTTTTATTTCATACTAATGATATAGATAGTATTAACTCCCCTGCAAGCTTCATCAGATATGCGGATGATACCAATATACTGATCTCGGATAAGCATGAAGACACTCTGATGAAAGGTTGCACAGCTGTCGTTGATAGCTTCATATCATGGTGTGATCAGAATTCCCTTTATTTCAATTCTGATAAAATATTTGTTATACGATTTCATAATTATCAGAAAAGATGCAGGACGCCAAAAATAATTACCGAGGGTATTGCAATTGAGCCAACAGAATCCGTTAAATTCCTTGGATTAACAATAGATGCGGGTTTAAATTGGAAGCAACATTGCATCAATTTGATATCAAATTGAATTCACTATGTTATATGTTCAGAAATCTCAGACATATTCTGTTACGTGAACAATTATTTGCATTTATCATGCACAAGTGGCCTCCAGACTCCGGTATGGAGTATGTTTCTGGGGTGTTTCCACTCGAGCACCTGACGTATTCTTTTTACAAAAACGTATATTAAGAATTATTTGCGATATTCCAAGGAAAAATTCATGTCGACCTCTTTTCAAGGAATTCAAAGTATTAACACTGGTTACTATTTTTATTTTAGAAATGTTTTTATATGTCTTCTCGAATAGAAATAAGTTTACTAGAATACAGCAAATCTATGGTTACAACACACGTAATTGTACTGACTTTCATATTCCTTATTATAAATATGTTTCATCTTCGAAATCTCCTGACTATTTGAGTCTGAAAATTTTCAATAAGCTACCTAACGAAATAATTGATTCTGCTAATGTGACGATATTTAAGATTCGCCTGAAAAAATATTTGTTGGCTAGTACTGTTTATACAATGGAGGAATTTTTTGCTCTTTAGATAATAATTGACTTTTCCTATATGTATCTAGCATCTTTGGGAAATAAATGTATTGTATTGTATTTTATTGTGACGTTTCAGGAGAAAAATATATTACATGTCGAGGCGGAAAGTGAACATTTCTCAGCCGTGGTAAATGATTTCTCGAGAGAATAATGGAACTCTCGTCGAGATTTCTATACACAATCTATATTCACAATCATTTGAAATAAATCCATATAGGAGTTAAAATAAATTACAAATGATCACTCTACATTCATTTTCATACATTCCTCGAGAAAAATTTTTTTTCGAGGAATGTATTCAGTTTTGAATAGTGCCTGCCGTGATGTTGCAACCGTGATAACAGCTTGCCATTCCAAATTTTCGATCAGAATGAAAAAATAAACAAGATAAACAAACGGCAGCTTTACCGAATTATTTTTGAGATTTGTTCATTTTTGTACCTGTCCCCCCCCCCACGTATCACTAAACCTACCGCAGTCGGGGATAGTTAGTTCCCATTTCCCATTCCATGATCAGTAAGCATAAGAGAGTTATTGGACAAAATTTAGAGTTTACTGAAATATGTGTTGCCCGCCGTCCACTGGCTCTTAAGCTATAATGAAGAAGCTTCACAAAGTGGCATTTTCAAGTTCCTTCTGTTTTTGTATTGGTCGAATTCCAATGTGAACATAGTTATAAATGGAAATTTCATTGAATTATAGACATCCTACACTGGGAATATATTTCTATGTCCAACTATTCGGTTTTCATTATTCCAGGTGACGTTGCTATTTGTTATGTTGTGCGTTCGGTTGTGCGCTTTTTTTCCACTCTTGTTCAAAATTTATTATCCCAACCTTCCCTTCATTTATGAACTGCTTCTTTTCTTTCTGAAACCGAACTCACGTGAATTGCTTTTTGAAGTTCATCAAATTCTTCTTCAGACTGTACCAATCTAAAACAAATAACTGATAAATTGAAATAATATAGTAAATTATAGGGATCTGCTCCGCCAAGTCCTTATGAACCACAAAACAACGTGTTCTTTAGTGTTTCTCTTGAAAAACTGATCAGGTACCATTTACAAATTAAGACCAGTAGTCCATCCCAGCAGTACAATACCGACAATGTGATCGATTTGAAAAAACATCCAGTAGCGTGTTGAAGATACCGAGTGTGGGTAAGCTTTTTTCAAAGCAATTGTTTCAACCCGAGAAAACTAGTGTTTGAGTGAGTACAACTGGTTTTTTCAGTCGAAAGCTTGTATTGGATTCACTCTCCTCACTGCCGATTCACTCAAGTCACGACAGATTTTTTTCTGAGCGGTTCTATGCGATATGCAATATTATTGTTAGTTGCCTAGATACCAATCGTGGTAGGACTGTAGGTTTTCTGGGATTTCCCACGGTTGGAATAGCAAATGAAAAAAATCAATGAGATGACCCGATGCAATACGGCACTCAAGATAATTAGGTGCTCCTTACCCGCACAAGCTCATTGAAAATATACAAATCACATATATATTTTTGGGAATAGGTATCCCAGTGAAATGAAATAATTGTGTTCAAAATTGTGTGCATAACAATATACATTCCCTGTCTTATTACACGCGTTTGCACTTTTCTGACTAATAATGCATCTCGAATATTTTTTTTAATAGCACACTGATTTGGATCCAGACTCATATGGTGGGATGTTTATATAATAAAACAGAAAAAATCATTGATGGAAATAGCAATAATTTCATTTTGAGTTTAACAATGTCACAGAATTGGTCAATATCTCATATTCACAATCGACTCATGGGAAGCACGGCACGTTTTTATATTGGAGATACCTGATTTCAGTCAAAATGTTCAAAATTTTTCAATGAAGATATTTAAACAATTGAACAATGAAGATGGGCCTTTATTATCGATAAATATTACTAGTTGAACTAAATTAAGCGGAAGAAATAAAAAATTATTTCAACTGCCCAACAAATGAATCCATCTTTGATAAAATATAAAGAATGTATTAGCCAAAACCTACTATGTAGGTTAGATTTGAGAAAGATGTTTTGATTTAACGCCTGTCTTTGAGTATGCTCATCGATTGTGTCGAATGTTTTTACATTTTCCTCGTAGGGGGAATGGGCCAATTCGGTTTGTCGGAATACCTCGCCCTTTGGTAGATGGCGCAACGACTTCGTGTTGTTCGCAATAGCTTTGGTCGGGGCTTGACGCTATGGAAGTTTTTGATTATTTATTATGAGAAGTCATCGACTTTATGTTGATGATGGCAAAGCCTTGTACTGACGAGTGGCCAAATGGCCCGAAACCGGCCTGCGTGAGTGTCCGTCCCTATAAATGAAAATCAAATCATTCATTTGTATCGCCAAAAGTAAATGCAGGATTTTCTTCTGTGAAGAAACCTTCGCTGGCACCGGTCGGATATAATTCAATGCCCTTCGTCGTATTAGCCAGGAGAGTAGCTATTTTCTGACAGCTGCCAGCCAAAACCTACTGTGTAGGTAGATTTGAGACTGGCCTGAACGAATTTTTCGAAAGATGAATTAAAAATGCATTAGGCATTAGGCTACAGTTAGTTTGATTAATGAAAGAAGCAGAAAAAAAACACTTAATGAGTTACTTAATGAAAACCCGATATGATAGTACCAATACGAAAAATGAATATCAGAATCAGCGCACTGTTTATCATAGAATACAATATCATTATGTTAGTTCAGTAGTTGGTACAATCTCTCAATGGAAAACTTGGGTAAAGCCTGTAGTCATTTCGTCTGGAAATTCACACAGTGTCTATTCTACATCAGTTCTGATAGTATATCAAAAAATGTCATTGCCTGGCAAGGAATGAGGATGATGTGTCACTGTTCTGGTGAGATTACCAAAATAGATGTCGAAACCGTCTAACTTAACTAGAAATGTAATTATGGCTGTACTGTCCCAGATATAGACAGATCTTGTGGTCCTCAACAGAGAACCATTTTGCTCTCTCAACCTCTTGTCGATTTCCAACATGTCGACAGGGCAATTGCTGTAGTAGAAAATCGGCAGCACGTTCACTCGGACTATATGCCACTTACCATACATCAAGTTTACTGGTGATTTTGACTTCCACATATATATCATATTTGGCACCATCCAATCAAAAAATTCAGAAAAACGATAGCTGTTGCACTCGATATTTCAAAAGCATTTGATCGAGATTGGCATCGGGGTCTATTTTCTAAACTCCGTCTTATGGTCTGCCTTCTCAGTTGTGTGCTTTGTTGAAGAGTTTCTTGTCTGATAGGTCTCTGTATGTGATTGTTGATGGCTTATCATATGATATTCTCCCAATAAATGCAGGTGTTCCACAGGGTTCAGTTCTGGCGCCCACTTTGTTTCTGCTTCATATCAATGATTTGCTCGAGAAAACATCTTGTTCAGTACATTGTTTTGCGGACGACAGTACTCTTCATACTAGTTTCTCTTTTGGAGTCCCCATAACAGCTCAAGAAACAAAAATCAAAGAAACATCCACGTCAATAAAATTATCGATGACTTGGTAAAAATAATAGAATGGGGTGAGAAGAACTTAAGAATTTAATGCTGGGAAAACCCAGGCATGTCTCTTCTCAAGGAAATCCGATCATCATCTAGTATTCAGATGTCAGGAGTAACTATTTCTACAAAGTCAAGTATCTCGATGCTAGGAATTAAGACTAGTAAGTATTGATCTCTAATGGGAGAACCATGTGATGATTCGCAAAAACTTGGATTTCTGTTTCGAAGAAATACTTCACTTGTCGTCAGCTTCTAATGATCAAGGCTCAGATACGACCTGTTTTGGAATATAGTATGGAATATGGAATACAGTTCGGCACCACAACATTCAGTGAAATTTTTCGATTCTATCAAGAGAAAGGCAATCCGCCTTGATGGTGATTCTTTGCTCACAGACTCGCTCACGTCATTGAAGCATCGTAGAAGGGTCGTAGACTTGTCTCTCTTCTATAGATATTTTCACGGTCGGTGCTCTTCTGAATTGTTATCAATTGTTCCACCCTTGGCAATATATACAAGGATGACTCGAAGAGTACAGAATTCCCACCGCTTTGTTGTGAACTCAGAGACTTGTAGAACCTCTCTTGCTCAAGGATCTTTTTTAATAGAACATCCAAGCTTTGGAACTCTTTGCCGAGGGAGGTTTTTCTTGAGGCTTACAAACTTCAAAAATTCAAAGTGAATGTCAATTCGTATCTTCTGTCCCTACATTCACACGGGGTTCTTCGAACATCAAAGGGCTTCCCTTCCGTGTGAATCTGCATATATAACAGATCATCGTGAAGAAGAGTGCATGTTCAATAACTTTCTGGGTTCAACAAAAGATTCACCATCTTTCATTACTGGTACCTATGGTACTTCACAGATATTTCCCATGTTTACTTATTACAATGGTTTCAATAGGTTTCCTCTTGAGATGTTTCACTGATTTCAAAGCTTGTTGAAAATAACATTTTTGAGGCCCTTCATCTACTTCCGCACTCCACTGTTTTGTATTTGTTTAGTGGTCACATAGTGCACGTGAGTTAATCTTGTGGTTGAGGTCCAGCGACGAATCATCTTCCATAAATTGAGTATCTGGTTATTTCCATCTTCCCTCTTAAATTACCTATGAGTTTGAGCTTCGATGTTTCACCGCGTTGTGTGTTTTTGTTATAACCAGCTTTTTGATTTCAACCAATATTTACTCATTTGATTAGCCTCTGAAGGACACTGTGGGAATCATCAGAGCTACATTGAGATCAGAATGTTTCGTATATGCTTTATCTCCTTCCGAGACCATAATCGATTAATATTAACGGATACATAGACTTTAAAATATTCTTTCCCAGGCTACTGTTTCGATTCTTCATTTCGAGTACATTGTTACTATCCCAAGATTTTAATATTAGATTGGTCATTATATGGCTTATGACAACTTAGATTAAAATGATATATCAATCTGTTTGAATATTCGAGGAGATAAAAAACGTTCATCACTTTTATCTTGAACAAGAGGAAATGCCAAGACCGTTTTATTTCAAACCCCCAAATTGTTTCAGTGTGTTCAGGTTGTGAACGAAAAAGTAAGTTGTAGATTATGCAAGGCGTGGGTCATGGAACGAGTCTTAGGAATATGGGCGATATAAATGTGAAAACCTGTTCTATTATAATATAGATTTTCAAACCATTTCGCACAAATTTGAAATTTATGCCTGGAATCTAATTTTTTGTGGAAAACAAACGCTTTACCATTCTTTTGGTTGTGTAGTTGATGAAATTTACAAAAGGGAAACAGTGCGTGAGAAAAGTGCAGAAAAGTGAATGATCAGATTAAGTTGATAATATTTTATGGTAAACATATGCAAGAGCAGCGTTGCCAGTTGCAACCGATGTCAATCTCGTTCTTTCAAATGAAACCCATAATTCATGTTTCAACATTTTCAGATGCTTTCTTGGGTCTCCACAACTTTTCTTGTTATTCATTTTCCAATATATGAACTCATTTGGTAATTATAATAAATCCTACATATCCTTGGTCGAACGCATGCCACTGGAAATGTGAACTGTTAGCAAAATTGAAAAACAAAAACTAAGGATGCGTAACAGACATCTTTTCTCTAACATGATTGAAGTTACATATGAGTTATTTATTTTCGATAATATTCGAATATGAGTGGAATTTGTTAATAAGTCTCTACATCCAGCATCTACATATTTCAAAGTATTTAACGATTTTGATGGTCCACTTTTTTGATAGATCTCTGTTTTTCAACTAATGCATTTGGGAGAAAAAGAACGAGTCTACAGGATTACTTTTGAATCGAAATTTGAACTGCAGAACAAAGTGAGAACGGCATTTGCAGAACTAAGTATATTCCAACAGAATAGAAAAACCAACAACAATTTGAAAAAAATCCGTAACCCCGCTCTGAGCTGAATTTCCAAAATCTTTCATTTTTCAGTTTCTGGTGATGATAAGAAAATTGAAAATAATAAACAAATAATCTCTTATTCTTTCATTATTTTGACATACTAGAAAAACTGCATCAAGTTGAAAAATAGAGGATCATGAAAAAATGAAGAAAACCCGTTAATATTTCAATATCTGTAAGTGTTAGTCATAGGGTTACAACATACAATTTAAATGAAAGACAAATGTGAAAATAAAAAACCGTAGGGAATTTCATTACAAATAGTTCATACATTAGTATGTTCTTACCGATATATGTAACCCATCATGTTGGTGTGATCTTCAATTTTAGTACACGTTGTGGAAGTTTGATATTTCAGTACTGTTTGAAATACATCATTTTGTGGTGGATGAGTCTTTTTCCCGTAGTTTTTTTGTATCCAAAAAGAACTGGTCTTCAATTACTGCAGCAACTTTTTGAGGTAGATTACAAATCTGTCTTTATGCTTGCACTTGTTTAGAATCAAATATTGAATCTTGATTTTTTCAAATTTTCATATCTTGTTTCAATCTCTGATAGGTTTCACTTCATCAGTGATATGTTGAAATGTTAATTCATTCCAGAATTAGTAAGTTATGTCCCAAACGAATATTTTGAAATCGAAAATAATTTCGACATTTTGGTGATACTGACAGAAATATTTTTTCGAATAGCATGTACGAGAAAGGGATATCATCAAAAATCTACAAAATCGATCTCGAACATTTTTCGTTCTACAAATGGTAATAAAAATCCGAATTTGGCTTCAAGTTTCGGGGCTAAATCAGCTGATTCCCATTTTTTTTCAATGCAAAGAAAAATAATTTCAGTCGAATAAAAGTTGGTGGTGTACTAGGAAATCGTTTTCAGATAGTGGATATAGTTTCAGATTTGAATTAAAGTCACGAATAAAAGCCAAATAATTCCAAACGAGAATATTGATGAAGAATGCGTATAAGAAATTTAAGTCGAAATTCAATATAATTCTGACTTCAAAGCCGGAAATTAGTTGGAAATATTTTTCAGAAAATACATGGTCCTTGTACGCCTTCGTACTGTGGAATACATTTGTTTACTTTTTTTGAAGAGATCGGGTTACGGTAGAAAAAATGTATGCCTTGAGGTGAATCAAAGATAATAATTCAACGTAGGTAACTAAAAAATAATTTCTTGGTCGATTTTCACTGAACAGTTCGTAAAATCGCTGTTATAACACGCATGAATATGCGAAGTACACAATGAGTGTTTTTTGAATACGGTGTCATGGATTCTCATGAAGTATCGGTCAATGCCATCAATTTCATAAATTTTCAAATTATGGAGGAGCCAATGGAAATTTCCATACATTTTCAGACCAATTCCAACCGAACCAATTGCACACTTTTTCACTAATAATTTCAGTCTACCCAAAGTGAGTAGCATACGCTGGAATTGGTTTCGGATTGTAGATATGTTTTGGTATGTAAATTCATATCGCAAGGAGCCAGATCGGTCCCAAGCCATGAATAGCAATTCAAGTGTTCATTCGCCCCCAATATGTTCGTCGCTTGACTGCAAATTCGCCTCCTTTATTGGCGAACGTTTCTTTGAAAATAGTCGAAGATATAATTTTCAGAATACGAGATTTGTTTATTGAGATAGTTGGATCAACCCGATTGTAATTTAGATTTTTGCAGGAAGGTGTCATAGAGATATGTTTTGTATGCGATGACTCTCACAAAATGATGAAATATTACATTTTAGGTTTGATAGAACTTGTGTAGGCTTAAATCGTGAGATCGTAGAAGTTGAGGTTGGGAACGTATTTGCGCAAAAGTTTTGCTATTGATTTCATAAAAGACAGTGATTACATAATTATTTCGTGCAATGATACCGAGATAATGATGTTGTAGAAATAGGAAACAGAAGTGCGAGATGCTGGTAGAAGATACCAAAAGATCCGAAAATACATTTTTCCACGTTCATGCAAAAATCGATTTTTAATTACACTAGTACAATGGAATTTGTGGTGTTCTCATGTTTCAAAAAGCTGATTTTTTCATAAGATTGTTTCAATGTGAATAATTCACTGGTATGCAGGAGGAGTGCATCTCATCACTACAATCTAACCAAAACGAAGATACAATTTTGCGACTAATATCAAAATCAAGGCATTGAAATGATTTCCACAGAGCCCTGCTATTACGCCGTCAAATCACTGTGTTCTTGCCATAATGATTGACGATTGCTATGTTGAAAAGTCTGCCACGTTGGCATACGAAGTTCAATCCGTGAACAGTTTTGGATTATGACAGACCAAAAAGAGAATCTTCTGTAAATGTCGTTTGTAGTGGAGGAACAAGCTTCTCTTGCGGACTGGACAGGTACTCTTTCCTATAATCGTATTGTTCTTTTCATTCAATATTTTATATAGCCGTATATTGATATTACATTCTTCTGTAAATAACCAATTTCTCAGGTAAGGGAATTGGTGCAGGTGGTACCAGCATATGACAGAAAGGTCCAGGTTCTGACCCCCCTGCCCCCGGTGGGGAAGAGAAGGGAAGAGTAAAATTTTGTGCTACATATACATACAGTTCAATTCAATGATAGTAAAAAGACCTACTTGCTGTAGGACTTATGTCGAAGTCGCTGGAGTTTGATATAAAAATACGATATTTAAAAAGATAGGCACGATTATTTTCATTATTATGAATTTGACAAGTTGTGTAAATTTTTATACGAAAATGAATTCCCTTCAGGATCCGCCTCACATTTAAATCCTCCGGTCTGAACTCTAGGAATGTTGATTTGTTACTAATACAGTAATTCTTCCTTTGTTTGAATCTTTCATGTGCCTCCTACTTGGTTTTCCATGCACCTATCCCTTGCTGTATTCGTTGCCTGAAGTCAGTTGATATTTTAGTTCTGGTCGTGGAGAACGAATTATTCCGTCTAATTATAATCAGAACAACCTTGACTCGCCCTCTCCCATTCACAATAGCTCAACATCGAGAATTCTCATTATTCTTCATTGGAATAATACAAACTTCGAACCGCAGTTTTCTGGGTTTTCAACCTACCACAATCTGAAAAAATAGCGAATAATATCAGAATCTATACAAGTGTAGCAGGATAGATTTTTGATCTACCCCGAAAAGTTACTGCGTATTGAAAAAAAGCTCTTTCTGTATAGAACAACTCCAATGAGTCAGCAAGCAACTTCTCGTATAACTCAAATTTGCCTATTAAAAAAAATATAAGAACTAATATTAATATGAAAATACTTATCGTTAACGTTTCGGAAATCCGCTTCCCTTCTCAAAACATATACGCAAATTCCTGTTCAAATGTAAATATCTCTGTTGGCACTCTGACTAATTGGACTTGTTCTATCCAGAAGGAACTGTAGATTAGAAACCCAGAAAATTATGGAACAAATATTGACAAACAAAATAATGACTTTCCAACAGTACGAAAGTTGAGTTGTCCATATTTTTTCCCCACTAGTATTCAGATCGAACAATTGAAAAATTATAGAGAACAAACTTTTTCAAAAAAAAATATTCGGAAGACATGAAAATTTCATATTTCATAACAAATCTTTTTTGAATTCGTTTTTTAGATTTTTCAATGAAACTTCGTGAAAGGCGGTTTAGAGGCATACTGAATTTGAATATGAAAACTTCCATTCAGGTTGGTTATATATTGATATATTTGAGAATTATGACAATTTTTTTATCAAAAATGTTTTTTCAGCGCCCGCTACAGATTATGTCCCCCAATTTAAACTGACACAATGTTGATTCATAACTTTACTAGGATAATGGATTCTTCAAAGGTATGATTCTTTCATCTACCTTACATATTCGATTTTCCATTCACCTATTTCTTGCTCGCTTTG
Source organism: Zygogramma bicolorata (assembly GCA_032362365.1). Lineage (NCBI taxonomy): Eukaryota > Metazoa > Arthropoda > Insecta > Coleoptera > Chrysomelidae > Zygogramma > Zygogramma bicolorata. Next base: position 676,532 of record JAVJAQ010003279.1, on the reverse strand, counting down.
GTGCCTGGAGTCAATTCGTATTTCAATATTCTTCGTGAAGGACGTATTCATCAGACTAATAATAATCAGAACCCTGACTTTCCTCCACCCATTATAATCAAGGAGTACCTACATCAAAGAAGCTCATTCCTTATTTTTTGAAATAATACCAAAGTTGAGTTCTTTGATTTTTCTTTCACCGCTATTCGGATCAGACAATTGAAAAACTATAAGAACAAACTTTCTCGAAAAAATGCCATGAAAAATTTAATATTTTATAACAAATCTTTCTTCAATCAAATTTTTCAATGAGACTTCATGAAAGGCGGTTTTGAAGAATACTGAATAAGAATATAATAGAGCGTCATAGAGACCTATTGGGTTGTGAAGCTTAGATGATAAAAGAAAAAAAAATGTTATATAATGTATACCTTTTCATCGGTGGGGGGGGAGCGGCTATAGATTTTCAAAAATGTAAAAAAAATTATTGCATGGACATACTCGAGCGCGTCAGATATTGATATCATCTATGTCCTACATATTTTTAAAAATGTACGAATGTTATTCTAATTGTTTCCATGATGGTGGTGGTCGTACGTGAGGGTTGAAAATGAGAAAAAAAAATTCTCGAGGGCGTCAGTTTTTCTGATGTGATGTTAAGTGAACCTAAAAAAAGCTCTTATATAATAATCTGACGGTTTGGATGTGACGCAGACTCGCGGCCGTTATTAGAATGTGAAAAAAAATCGTCATTTTGAAATACACAAACGCGTCAGATTAAGACATACCTATATGGTTCAACTTTACGCCCTAGACGTTGCAGTCTCATAATCTGACGATCATCTAGAGGTATACGCCTATTCTGTCAATTTGATTTTTTTTCACGTTCGAGAATGTCGAGATAACATTTTTTTACAATTTTGTAGCCCTCCTCCTTCTTTAGGTCACTCTCGAATTGTCAGATTAGTGGAATATACACGTTTCAGGATGTAACTAACTCACCATACCTTAATCTGACGCGCTCGAGAATTTCAGATGATCAATTTTATTTACTAATCTGACCCTTTATCCTTGAAGGGCGGCCATATATGTAGGGCTCATATATGGTGGAAGTATTTAACCGGGTACTGTATAATAATCTGCCGCACTTTAGTAAATCCTGAAATCCCCGCTTGGGCTTTCCTATTATAAAATTATCATTACTAATATCATTTTAGAGTTATGACAGTTTGAACTGACACAGTGTTAATGTATAACTCTACTACAGTAATGGAGTCTTCATAAGTAAGATTCTTTCATCTACCTTATAGTAGATTTTTCAGGCACCTATCCCTTCCACTTTTTGGTGCCTGTAGTTAATTCATATTTCAATATTCTTCGTGGTATTCATCAGACTAATTATAATCAGAACAACCTTGGCTTTCTTTTCCCCATTATATTCAAGAAGTACGTCGAAAAAACTCATAAATTGGGTTTTTTATTCACCGCTATTCGGACCAGATAATCGAAAAACTATAATAAAGATACTTCTTTCTCCTTCTTCAATCAGTTCTTCAGATTTTTCAGTCAGACTCTGTTAAAGGCGGTTTCGAGACATACAGAATTTGAATATAAAAATTTTCATTCAGATTGGTCATTAATATAATTTGAGAGTTATGAATTTTTTTTTTTTTAATTTGTTTTCGTGCCCGCCTCAATTTTTATCCTCTCGTTTGAACTGGCAGAATGTTGATTTAAAACTCTTACTATAGAAAGGAATTCATAGGTTTGAATATTCCTTGTACCTCAAACATGATTTCTCTTACACCTATCTCTTGCTCTCTTTGGTGCCTAAAGTTAATTCATTCTCAAATATTCTTCGTGGAGGACGTATTCATCCGACTAATTATAATCAAAACAACCCTGACTTGCCTCTCCCATTCATAATCGTTCAACAAACACATCGAAAAGACTCGTTTATTCATCTACCTTTGGAATCGACGTCGATTCTCGAGATAAGGGTAATGAAGCGATGATATCCATTCTGTGTCAGATGCCCACGCGATACTCGAGATCGGGACCGAGATTGGAGACACATTAGCGCTCGTACAAATCGTAGTCAGATCGATCAGAAGGAGAACAAGGGGTCAGGCGCCACACTGCTGACCACCGGTAAAGATACATTGTGAGCCAAACAAAACGCCATTCAATATAAAAAAACACTCTAAACACTACCTTCACAACCAAAAAACACTTTGGGACAAATGAAGATTGCAACGCCACTCTTGGGAAAATTTTAGCTGATTTACATCTTTTTGCTATCTATTTCCTGATGACTTTGACATTTTTGACATTTTTTGAAAATTCATAATCTCAAATATTTGGTAAGCGATTATTATCGTTTTTTACTTTTCATGTGAATGTTATCCATGAATTGTGCTTGATAGATACATAATATATTAGTTATAGTTTAATCATATTCCGAAATTTCAAAATGATATCACAGCGCCACTTTGCACGAGATTCCAACTAAATTCCACAACTTTGAGATTGAAATCCCAATGCCATGGTTTATATTGTAACACAATGGAGTCATTTTTTTAAGAGGCAAGGAAATAAAATTGAAGACATTCTACAACTTTAACACAATGAAGTCATTGTGTTGTCAGTTAAGGAAATGAATTCGAGAACATACAATGTACTTTATCGTTCTATCAAGAACAGTTGAGATAGAGTAGTTTTGTGTTATAACCGTAGAAAAAAGGATTTGAGCGTTTTTGTAAGGCATGATATCATGATGTCGATATTTACTACAACGTTTCCTTCTCTGAAATGTGAAATAGATGCAGATTTATAGATGTCAGTTAGACCGAAATGTAGGAGATCTAATGAGGCTTCAAATAGAATTGACAATGGAAATTTATACAGTAAATGAAATTGTATGCACTAAAATAATCTTCAAACTATGAACAGAAGGCTGAAATTACAAAACAGCTTTGTCATTGTTCGAACAAATGAAAAATCGAAATAGATTTTGTTTTCCAAAAATGACATGATAAAGAAGATTTTTTTATTTCCATGAAAAAAATTCTCTTACTTTTTCTATTTATTCTATTTTCAATGAAGTATGCACGCAAACGGTTGTTATCGATTGAATATTTGGATAAACAGCATTTCATCTCTCATCTAGCAACTTTTCTGTTAACGTCCATATATTTTTCAAATTGTTAAATATAGCTGAATATCTGTATGTTTGATGAAATATTTTATTGATGATTTCTTGCTCAACTAGAAGTCCAATGAAATCAATTAACTAGAAATCATGTGGTCGAACACAACCAATCAAAACAAAATTATATTGAAAAGATCCCGTGGGCTTTTTTCCCTGCATTATGTTATTGCCATAGATACATACAAAATGATTTATTTCGACATTGACGATTCAAATATTTGATATTCCAAAATGTCACCATTTGTTTGTAATACTATCTGGAATATCAATGAAATTATAGAATCAAATATACCAAATATTTCAGTTTACAGTCAAGAATTTGTATGGGAAGTGTTTATGAACTTTTGGAATGATAGAAAGTATCATTTAGATGGAATCCGGGAGGTGGAAGAAATGGCGTCACTTAGCAAGATTAATTGGTTTTTCTCTCAATTTTTATCAAAAATTAGCAAAAAATTTTCTATTCGAATAACCCCCGAACATTGATAAATGCTAAATAATTTTATAATAACTCTCTCAAGCTTGTTGCTCATGGGAAACAAACCTTCGGTCTGTTTCCTAGCAACAAGCTTTCGAAATCTGTTATGCAATTTTCGAACCATTATCAATATCCTTGAGTTATTACTACTGATTATTTCCCTCAATGCGAATAAACGATGAAACAGTTGAAGGCTAGACTGCTTTTACAGAGTTTTACAGCGATTAAATGCACAAGACCTTTTAACCGATTAAAATGTTCGGAATAAACCGGGCGTTTGGATCACTTTTCAGGTACTATCTCTGGTACTATATTGTTCCTGTGTTCGATTTTGATGTTTCCTGAGTTTACATGTTTTCTGGAAATAATCTGAACATATATCCCTCCTTCACCAAGTTCAATCGACCAAAATGCGTGCATTTCCATGATTTTCAAAATTTTGCTTTCAAGCAAATGCTTTCGTGTATAATAATTTAAAATAAAATCCCTCGACCTGCGGTCTCGGGATTTAATCAAATTATCATACACTCAAGTCATTTGCTAAGCAAAATTTCGAGAATCATGGAAGTGCAGCACACATTTTAACCGATTAAACTTGGTGCACTCGGGATATAACCCCCGATTATTTCCCTCAATGCGAATAAACGATGAAACAGTTGAAGGCTAGACTGCTTTTACAGAGTTTTACTACAGCGATTATTTTTTTCACTTGTCAAAATGTGACGTTTTTGGCATTTCAACCAATAGTAGCGGGTTATTCTATGGTTATTCTAGCCAATAATTGGGTATTATACTGATAAAACTGCCTGGTCCTTTCGATTGTTTCGATAAAACGTTGTTTACCATTGAACTGTCAAAAGTATACGGTTTACCGCGTCGATTCTATTAAACTGGCTCATATTTATATAAATTATCATGAATGAAGAGTTTTACCTTATTATTAGTAGTCATTTACTTTTTTCAGCATAATAATAACATAAACAACACATTTCAATGAACACTCAAACACGTAAATAGCTCATAACTCATAACCTCAACTTCATGACAGATATAGCGAACGACCCATTCAAATATTTAAAGTTTCCTGAACTTAAATGAAGATGGTGAACAATTAGTTTTTATTAAATACAATTCATTTTTTGTGGTATGAGAAGAAACCGTTGTATGAAGATTTTGATACAACGACATAACGAATGATTTTATGTTCCTTCTGGCGCGATTTTCATTTCATAAGAAATTTTCAATTATCAACCTTGTACAATGAGAGGCGTGACGCCATCTCTTGGTATCGTCATATCATATTCAATGCGTAAGCATCATATCTCTTCTGGACCATAGAGGGCATACATCGTTGTTTGACATTTCAAATTTCTGAAATTTTCACCTTTTCTCTTTTCCTTCTTATGTAAATGAAATACTGATCAATTAAATTCTTCTTCCTTCTTTTTGTTCAAAAAATAATCTCTCCAAATACAACTCGTTCTTCAAATTTAATAAGATAATTTTTCATTTTCGAAACACTCAAACTTTTTTATTTTGAGGCAAAAGCATTCAAACAAACCGAATTAGATAAAATCACTCGTCCTACGGACTCGTGATTTTATCAATCGGTTTGTTTTCATACTTTTGCCAAATAAAAAAGTTTTTGTGGAAAATGAAAATTTATCGATTAAATTTGAAGGACTCGTGGTATTACCTTTGATTAAATGCACTAGACCTTTTAACCGATTAAAATGTTCGAAATAAACCGGGCGTTTGGATCACTTTTCAGGTACTATCTCTGGTACTATATTGTTCCTGTGTTCGATTTTGATGTTTCCTGAGTTTACATGTTTTCTGGAAAGCAGTGCAAATATAAAATTGATGCCAGTTTCAAAGAAATTTATCTCGAGCCTGTGAAATACTTGCATTGAAACTTGAAACCTATTGCTCTTGCAACAAACCGATTCATTTAGGGAGCACTCGAACTTGCTGTTAGATTGGAAATGGAGTAATCTGGTAACTTTGTTGATGGAATTTCATATCAAAATATTTGTGAATATAAGTTATTTGAGCGAATGATTCATGAACCGATTCGCATTAAATAATTGTTTCGAGATACTGAAGGTTTCAAATCCTAAAATGGAAGATTGATTTTTGTCTTTGCATATACGCTTCATTTCAGAATTTGATAAAGTGTATGTCAGCTATATGTGTATCTGATGTGTATATGTATATTCAAATTGTTATATCTACAATTTGTATTCAGTTCATACGCTGGAGTTGTAATCGAAAAAGGTTAAAATGAAAAATCGGTTCAAATAGGCGTCAGTCACTTTCAGTTTTATATTTTTATCATTTCTTTCGCGGAACAATTTCAATCAAATCAGTTGAGCCCTCAATAATTTTGTTTCGAAATACATGCACATAACGTTATTGATTTCAATTGTTAGATAGTTCTGGCATAATATTTTCTCACCGAATATCCGAGCTTAGATTCTCACTCGAAACATTTTCCAAAAACAAATCACTCACTAAGGGAATTATGTATGCGAATTTTTTGAGTTTGAATTTCACCAGCCGATTGATAACTAAATGTCGCCCCGACTTGATATTTCATTGCCGTGTCGTAATCTGTCAATGTAGTTGTTGAAATTGAGGTACAGAATTTAAAAAACTGAGTGGAGTATTTCATTCGGTTGCTGATTATAAGAGCCCAGAGTTTTGCTTCGAATTGGTATGGCCAATCAAATCGTATTGTATCGAAAAGTTTCAGCTCGAAACATTAGTTGAAATCACAGATATTTCACTCAGTTGCAGATTTTTCAAGAAAATTCACAACGACAAAATGTCTTCAAATAATTCAAGCTCTAGAGCAATGGTTATATGAGAAAATCAATTATTCATCTATATTCCAACGAACAGTATCATTAATATTGTTCCAATATCAATGATACTGGGTATTTCATTCGCTTGGAAAATATTTTAAAGAATGTATATCGGCGGAGGTTTGGTCGTGGACGGATGTACTTGAGAATCGCCACTTTTAACGCAAGATCACTGTTCACTGGATTCGATTATCTGAAAGAAACTATTCTGGAAAAAAACTTGGACATCTTATTAGTGACTGAATCATGGCTAACGCCGAACACTTCGACGAATCTTGTTCGGATAGATGGATACGACTTGATAAGAGAGGATCGCCAAGGTAGGGGTGGAGGTTTGGTAATTTATCATAAGTCAAATATTACTCTCAATAAAATAATGGGTAATAGTGCAGGTAGCTCGATCGAACAAATATGGGCAAGTTTTAAAATTAAAAATAAAATTATTGGAATTGGAGGAGTATACAGGCCCCCTCACACAAAAGTCTTAGATAGCATAACATCTCTTGAAAACTCACTCACTTCAGTTCTGCCCACTGTAGATGAAATTATTATTACAGGAGACATAAATTTGAATATATTGAATAGTAGTAACAAAAATACAGTAGATTTCATAAATTTTTTGGAGGCTTATAATCTTACTATAATAAACAATGAACCAACCCGAATTACTGGCACAAGCAGTACATTGATCGACATAATCGCTGTGTCCAATACAGACAGTATCATCAGCAATGATACATTGAATATGGATATAGTATCAGACCACTGTCTGATCATTTGTGATCTAATTTATGAACCTGAGAAGACTAAACATCAATATATTACTTACAGAAATTATAAATATTTCAATTATGAAACTTTTTTTCACTGATTTGCAACTGATGCCCTGGTATGAGATTTATTTGTTGACAGAAGTTAATGACATTGTTACAACTTTCAATAATTACATTCTCTCTGTTTTTGAAGTGCACGCACCTATCAGAAGAGTAAGAATTAGCAAACCTAAAGCACCTTGGCTGACCGATGTTCTGAAAATCGTGATAAAAAATAAAAATCAAGCATTTTCAAAATACAAAAAAACTAAAAAGGTCGAACACTGGAATCAATATAAAATTTTGCGAAACATGGTAACTACTGCTACAAGAACTGAAAAAACAAATTATTTAAAGTTTATTCAAAATCAGCACAATTCCAAAGAACTCTGGCATACTTTGCGTCTTTTCGATATTGTATCTAGTAAATCCAAGAATAACATACCTGAACAACTCAATCACCCAGATGAAATAAACAACTATTTCATTACATCGGTCAATCAAACTATCACTCAACCATCAGCTACCCTTATCACAGAATATTTATCGACCCGCCAAAACCAAGACGCGTTATTTAAATTCCACCCCATTGATGACACTGACACAGAACGCCTATGTCAGAAAATCAAATCGAACGCCACCGGTTCGGATCAAATATCAATGAAAATGATAAAAATATGCATTCCATTCCTTACTCCCGTGTTAACTTATATTATTAATAAATGTCTAGAAAAGGGATGTTACCCCGAGACATGGAAATCATCTGTAGTACTTCCCATTAACAAAATATCTAAGCCAACGTGTTACAATGATTTAAGGCCCATAAATATACTACCGGCAATATCGAAAGTTCTAGAAAAGGCAGCATATGAACAAATATACGAATGGACAACGAATCAAAATATCTTACCTAAAAATCAATCAGGCTTCAGGCAAAACCATAGCACCACCAGTGCTCTACTGAAAATGACAGATGATATCATTCGATCCTCCGACAATAACGAATTGACTCTTTTTTTATCGATCGATTATAGTAAAGCGTTCGATACAATGAACCACGAACTTTTATATGCAAAACTTCACTACATGGGTTTTGATGAGCTTGCACAAAAATTCATTGAATCGTTTCTCAGTAATGGAACTCAATTATTGTGTTAAATTAAACGGTATAACTTCCAACTGTCTTCAAATCTCATATGGTGCACCACAAGGATCCATTTTATCTCCACTACTCTTCATTATGTATACTTTCGATTTTGGTAAAGCACTTAGAACATTTGAAATTCACTCTTATGCAGACGATACAAACTTATATTATTCAGGTAAAATAGAAAACTTGTTGGCGCTAGAGTATTCTCTCAACAAAGAAATTCAAAATCTGGTGGATATGTCTAGGAATCATTGCCTCAACATTAATCCCGACAAATCAACACTTATTATATTTGGAAATAATAAAGATCGGCAGAGGGCCATAGATAATATAAAAATAAGTATCAATAGCCAAGAGATTCAGTGTAGCGATGTAATAAAATGTCTGGGACTCAATATCGACCGCAATTTACGTTTTCATTCTCACATAAATCAACTTATACGTAAGGCCTATGGCCTGTTGAAGAAACTTTATTCAAGTAGACATTTTCTTAGTCGAAACATGAAAACCACTCTATGCGATACTCTAATCTTATCCATGTTTAACTACTGCGATATTGTCTATGGCCCGTGTCTCGATCAAATTACATCATCAAGAATTCAAAAAGTGCAGAATGCTTGTACAAGATTAATTTTTGGTTTGAAATTCAGAGACCATGTATCTCCATTCATAAATCAGATCGGGTGGTTAAAAATGTTTAATAGAAGACAATTGCATCTGGCTAACTTTGTCCACAACCTCAGAATAAAACAACAACCTCGATATCTTCTAGAAAAGCTTACATACAGATACGATGCACACGACAGAAATCTCAGAAATCAGAGTGAATACACTATCCCACAGCATAAACGAAAGAAACAATTTGAGCGATCCTTCTCTTATCAAGCCGTCGTCACCATCTATAATAATATCGAAGAACATTTAAAACAGTCCTCTTCATCATTTTTCAAATGTAAATTGAAAAAATATTTCTCGAGGAACAGTGATCCTGAAATCGAAAACAAAAAAAAGTTCAATAAAATATTTTCCGTTACCCTCTTCCTAATAATTTATACAACTCATTATTATTATAATAAATACCCTACTGTATTATTCATTTATGCTTGGTTGAGTGGAAGAATAGCTATGCTAAACTCCGCCAAGTGAAATAAAGGCCATTTATTATTATTATTATTATTATTATATTTTTGAGGAGGTGGATATGTCATGATATCCTTTTTTTTTAAGTTTCATCTCTTCTGAAAATAAAACGGAAAAAACTCTTAATTCTTATATTACTGATCAACTTCTCAATAATTCTTGTGTATTTGGAGTCTGAATTGAAGGTATATATTACAAAATGCATATATTTCCCCTTGACAACGTTTCGGAGTCTGCTTTCGTTTTCAAGCTTTTTCTTTGTTTTTTTCATGAGATTCGAGTTTTTGGTGGGTACTGTCAAAATGTTACACTGATTTTTCAATAGGTCTGCCAAGTGTGGATTTTGACAAACATATAGTATGGGTACAGTATCAATTTTCTGCTCCTGAAGATGCTAACCTTGTTAGCGAAAAGCGCGTCGAGTGCAAAAATATCAGTTTTGTATTAGGGTAATTGATCTCTAGGAAATGTTCGAATGTTCCAAGTCCAACACCCATTTTCAGAAGTGGTATCCAACATATTCAATTTCGATTTTTCATAATATTGCAGGTATCTACGAGGCAAATATACCACTTTGGCCTGAAAACAGCTATTAAGAATTTTTCCTACCCCTTTTAAACCCATAATTACGTATTTGCTGTTAGCTGTTAGGTTATGAATCATTCAAAATACACGTTTATTCGAAATTATTGGCGCCCGCTTCCAGAAAAACGTTTAAAAACTGATGGCGTATGTATCATTTAACTTAGTAAATTTGATCTCTTGACTACATTCAATTGTCCAAAAACCGAATTGAGCGATTTTTCGTTTCGAAAATATTTTTAGGAAATTTATTGTTCATCAGTGAGTGGTATTGTACTGTATCTAGTTACATCCATTGAAAATCAGTTTCAACGCAGAAATTCGTGCTACACCAGAAATTATACCGCACAAGCATGGTTGGATTGAAAAAGTACAGTACGCACCTCGAGGATAAGGCCAATTACGTGCACTCGCGACTTACCGCATTCGGCTAATAATACACTATAAAACCCTCACCTTTTGATTTTCATTCATTAAGATGTGTCTCTAGACACATGATTTCTGTCTTCGATAAAGACAACGTTTCCTACTCTTTCTTCTTCAACCTGTTCAACGAATCCAAAATTCCCATTGACTTCAACCGGATCCTGTTCCCAGTACGACAACGATGATGTAAAATAAAATACGAAGTAATAATATGGCAATTGTAGATATTCTCTGTGGTTTTGTGTGGTTCAGCTGCCGAATTTTTAATTTAAAATATCAAAAAAAAAACAAAAATAATATAGTTATGATACAGAAAGTTCATGGAAGTTATTGCCAAATTGATACAGGAGAATAGTTCCGCAAATTGATCCTTATTTTGTGAGTATTACTTGAAAATGCTCGTGATGAAAAGGAGGCAAAGTATATTTTTCTCAAACGTATGAACACTTCATAACTGAAATGCGTTTTATAAGAGATAGAAGCATTCAGGACTTTCTAAAACATAATTTAAAAATATTTAGGTTTCTGATTGGGATACCATCACCATAGTTGGACCAATTTAAATAATTCATACTTTTTCATTTTTTCTCTTATTCAATATGCCAAGCTCATTGGTTCATCATCACCTTCAATGGATCGTTTGCCGAAAAATCAAGTTGTGAAGAATTTCAACATCATTATTTTCAATAAAAAGGCTCCTATTCTTCTCATATTCACCGAATACAAGGTAGCAAACCTAGCTTCGTGTTCACACCGATTCCCGAACCAACGGCACTGCAATAAGTCTTCGTTAAATAATGCAAATTACAATAAAAAGTCTGTACGCTCATTAACTTATTCTTGATTAAGATCCTTTCTGACGATTAGCAGTAAATTGTTCTCATTACGGCAATTTTGTATTTTTAACCGGTGCATACATTAGCTGTTCAGTGAACGCACTTAAGATAAATGAACACATTTATTTTTTAGCGGAAACGATTTTTTAAACGCCTCAAAATGTTTACAATACTTAAATTCATGAACTCGAGGAAGTCTGCTTTTATTTTCCTTATCATGATGAACTCGAACAGTTATTTTAGACTTACATCAAATACTTAATTTTCCTGGAAGTGTCTGACGCAAACGTCTATGCAACCTTGAGAATTATCATCAATTAATATGAATCTTTGATTAATTTACTTGATGTTCAGAATGGTCTTAGAATTCTGAAGACTCTCAATAAATTGCAAAAAATGTAACAAGTTGAAACGCCAGTCTTGCCTCACTCACATACAGAGGCGCATTATCGCCAGAAAACTACTCCCCTAACAAATACCAAAAATAGAGTTAAATTATATTCGACGAATGCCAGTTGCTACTTTATAGAACTATTTCCTCAATGGGTTTATTGCTATGATCATCCTATATAGACAAATATACCTAAAATATTTCATGCTGATGATTCTTGAGAATACAAGAAATCATGGCCACCCATGTGAAGGAAAGCCAATTTCTTCACTTTTCGAAGTGTCAGAATTTCTTCATATCGTTCAATCAACCTCAACAAACACATTTTACCACACTTAACAATGCAATTTGAAAATGAACGGAATCAAATATTATTTACGATATTCCATGTATTTATCTTGGTAACAGTGAGTACTTCTTCCTGATGTTGACAATGAAAGAAAATTCTCTAAATGCAGCAAATGACAGATTTGCGACATTTCTTCAAGCGACTTGTCGCCACGGAAAATTGTATCGTAGATTAGGAATGATCCTGTTTCAAACATCTGAATCCATGTTCGATCCAGATTCATGAAGATGTTTTGAATGATGGCATGGGCACAGGAAGGTCTTACGGGTATTTGAGCATCAATTCAGGAGTAGTATAATGCAAACAATCGGTGAAAATACCGCCTTTTTTCATTTATTGCCGAGTTTTGAGGTAGATCTGCCCCACCTTGCACCGTATGAAACGAAATTTTCATTGCGAGAGATAATTGAAAGAGATAATTGAAGATTCATTCAATGTATTGTTTATTTTTCCTTCAATGATCAAATGAACAATTGATAAAAAATATGAAATTCTTTATTACAAGATTTTTTCTCAAATACATGCACATTATCTCTTAGGATACCACTGACTTAGCCGTTTCTTATCAGATATCCTCTGATAACGAAAAGCAAAAGCCCTGTGTGATGTATTCATTATTCATTTGTTCGCTGATTTCGAGGATTTCACAATAGGTGTCTATCGTTTTTATATAACCAATGAATCATCTTTGTCCAAGGAAATGACCAGCATGCCCGAAGAATATGCTAAAAACTAACCTTGACTGACAATACTAACGACTAAAACCACCATCAACTGACAAAACTGAAATAATCGCCCAACAAAAAAACTCAAATTGTTTTACTAATTCTACAAATTTGTAGGCACCTTATAAATTACAGCTTATGCCATCGGAGACAGGCAAACAAAACGGGTATTCTTGAATGAACTTTAACGCCTGCGGCTGTCTACAGTCACACACAGACCACTATAATTTGACAAGGATGGAACGGGCACCTGTGGTACACATCCTGTCTGGCTGTATATTCCAGCACAGTCAACAAGCTGAAAATTGCACCATACATCCCTAATTTTTAGGACTTTCGATCTGATATAACATCATCCATTTGGACCCTTCTTGACTCTAAATTATTCTCACCCCTAGGCGCCTATTCGGTAGACCTTGGAGACTTGAAGATTGCCCATCGATTACAAATGAACTGTTATCCTTTCTTTGGTGTGACTGGTCAAGACAGAAACATTTATAAGCACTCAGTGTACAGCAAGATAAGAACGTTCTAAGTTAATTAGTTAATATTAGTTGGCGGTTAGGAAAATGAGGTGAGGGAGAAACAAATGCCCACCCACACACGTACATAAGACTCATTTACTTGATTATTTCTGAGACTTTCGATTTTCTTCATCGGTGTGATCTTGATTGCAATTCAAAATGCATATTGTCATTTCAGTTCTACATATGAATTTATTTCGGGGGATTCAAATCAAATCACGATTCATGATTGCAATTCGAAATTCTAATTGACATTTCAGTTCTACATCTGAGTTTATTTTGGGAGATTCAAATCAAATAACGACTCATTATTTAATATATTATAATAACTGCTTTTTCGACAAATGTTTTATGTAATTTCAGGTAATGGTTTTTTGATTACGGGTCTATTCAATAGAATCGAGCGTAAAAATGATAATTTTTTATTTTATCAACATCTATGAAGAATGTAACAAATATTTGCAAAAAATCTAAAAAAGTCACTGAATTCACAATAGCGGTTTAGAGTTGTTCCAACAATATCAAAAAGTCCTGATTTGTTAGGAAGCGGTTGTTTTTTTTTTGGGACTCGACTCGAAGCCAAAAATATACAGTGGTTGTCGAACTTTAAATGCTGATTACATTGCCAACTGTCATGGTTATGTTTGTTCCCGATAGGTAGCCACAACGCGTGTATATCAGATAAAGTTGTGTTCACGCCTTTATTAATACTGATGCTGTTAATCGTCACAGCATACTAATTTTCGGTTGCATTTTTTCGATTTCAACTCATGGAATCCACGGTATTCATCAGTCTCAGAACTGATATCTGCTCAATGTATGGCAACACTATGAAATGCTTTGCTGCAACCCAATTTTGATATGGTAATTTCAAAATCTCCGTTCATATGTTCATTTCATAAGACATTTTTAGAAACCAAAGTGGGATAGTTATCAGAAGTTGACTCGGTTGAGTGGAAAAAGTGTCATAACAAACAATGAGACCGCATGTTGGATACGTATAAGGTTAAGAATGAAGACTTCTAGCTGTAATGAGTTATACCGAACAAGAGACAGGCATGGCTGCCCTATGCCTCACAAAGCATGCATCACAGACCGAAAAGACGTTTAATCCCTCAGAATGTGACTGAACTGATAAATCCAAAAACTGAATGGAAGTGGCCCTTACTTGATGAAAATCCATATTGAACAAATAGTATACAGTTGCCTGTAAGATTTTCTCATATTAGGGTTTACAAACCTAATATGTGAAAATCTTACAGGCAACCGTATATTATTTGTTTGATGAATTCAAATACTCATCACAACAAACATTTCAATGCAATTCGATATATCACAGAATTCATCTTGAAATATTATAATATTAGCTTGATGAGTTCTGTCTACGAATTTCGTCGGTTAAAGCACATTGGCAACGAAAGAATGCAGTTCAGGGGCCTGTTTCATAAAATTACAAATCTTGTAGCTACAAGAGAAATACAATGCAGGTACAGGTAAAAAACGAGTAAAAAACAATTATTTATCATCGTCCTTCTTTGTGTCTTGTACTAGTACGTTCTTGAAACAGGCCCCTGATGGGGTGCGCATGGAAATAAGCATATAGTAATGTCGTCATTTGCCAACCAAGAATCTAGCTTGTACGGTATATCTTTCTTCATTGTATTTCGGACTGAGTTGAATGCATTTTGAATATAAAAGTGACGTAGCAGCCATTTCAGATATTTTATAAGGTCTATGATTACTGCATTTATGCATTGTGTCCCAACAGGTGCTTTAATTCTGAGCTTTCTCGCCACTTGGAGGGCTTAGTGAAACAGATAATAATGCTAAATGCTTTGACTTACTCAATTAACGATTTTATGGATAACGACTCAGGGAAGCTCCGCATTCCTATTCAAATGGTATAATTAATGAAAAACAATAATCCTTCTGATAATTAATAGTGCAGTCGGCGTTCTCAATTGGAAAATTATTATTTGTTGCAGAATAAATGCTATGTTATTCAAGACCACACCAATGTATGACTGTGTGAATAAAACACTACGCTTGGCCGATGAAAAATCTAACTGTTGCATCTTTGATTGATATTGTGCGAGTAATGATTCAATGGTCGATCTATTTGAAGTATTCATTGTACCACTGAAAGCATAATCTACAACCGATTGCATTGAATACTCTTTCAGGGTATTTTTGTAAATCGGAGTCGATTGAAACAAAATATAAAACTCAAAAACATGTGGTCTACGTCAACACGTGAAATTTTAAAGTTACACTGGCATGAGTCATCTGTCAAGATGTCAAACGTCTGTCTGAAAAAGAATTTGAAGAGACAATTGGCCTAAGCAGCTGGAGAAATTTTAGTACAGTTACAAGTGCTGTAAAAGATGTAATGAGAATTAAAACATTTATATCGTCGAATTCAAGTAATTTAATTTATAATGTTGAAATTCAAGGAAAATTCATGTTAGAGAAAAAAAGTTTGTGATCAAGTAACGACACTTTAACTGTTTCTGAGAATATCCGGGTTTAACTCAATTAACAACAAGTAGGAATGGATCTCACTCGAATGGTTCCATCAGTTTTTTTGTATTTGAATGAATGCAATTTCTGAGAACGCTTCTTTCCGTTGGTAGAATTTTCATTAAACTGAAATTTAACTGTGATTATTCTGGAACTATATGTTCTTATCACACTCAAATATTATTTTCTGTATTCCTTCTGCTTGCTGTGACTCCGAGTATATTGGTCACAAATAAATATTACCGCAATATCGTATTTCCTAACACAAAAATGTCAGCAGACCACATCCTGAGAGATGGGCCTGAAGTGTGTATATCTCCAAGCAAGATCATGTAATGAATTACAGTTTAGCAAAGATTTTAGCAACGGAAAGGAAAATTTTGAAGAGATTTTTCTTAGAATTGGCTTTCATTTCTCAATATTCTAACTGTTTGAATGAAAAATCGTTTCTTAACCAATTGAGTGAGATATATTTTTACCTATTGTCAATTAATGGAAATTCACATACTCATAGCCTCAGACCTTCCGATCCTGTTTTAGAAACTTGCTCCGCTTTTCCCGATCTCGTGGTTTCTCCTCGTTGTGTGTTCTTCTTATGCTCCTATTTGTTAGTGAACAAATGTCGCCAGCTAAGTATATTTCAACGAGTTCAGTTTATAAATTGTTATGCTCTGTCCAAGGCATGGTTCCTGAGTCAGATACTACCTATACCAAAACTTGTTGCGAAACGGTTATCGTCAGTTTGTGTTTGGTTTCTCTGGAATCACATACCCCTGAGAGTTGCTCGAACCACAGTTATATTACCTAAATCTCTAGGTGGTTTGTCTATTCAAGATCCATGGATGAAAGCAAACACACTCCTGATGAATCGAATGAAGAAAGATTTCCAAAACGGATTAGATTTATATGGGTTTTCGTTCAGTTACATAAGCAACCCACCTTTTCCAAACAGCTTCCCTCATCAATTCCCTTATCTTCGACGATTTTTTACTGAAGAGCCTATATAGATATTCAGACCATAACAGACGAAAGTATAAATTCGAATTCTTTGTATCATTCAATACTGATCCAGAATAAAAAATTACCGTCAATCGAAAGACAAGCTTGTCTGGGAAACAGAAACTGGACTCAAATTTTCACGAATATCAATAACTCAATTCTCAACCATGAACATAAAAGTTTAATTTACCTTCTCATTCATGATGCTTACCCGCTTAAGAAAAACTTGCTGAAAATAGGGAAATCTCTTACCGATAAATGCTCAATTTGTAATATACATATCGACACTCTTCATCATAGATTTTCATGTTATGACGGGGTACGACACATTGCGGTTTTTTTGATCGACCTGATAAAAACTCTAACTGGTTCGAGTTGTCAGATATCTAACTTGTTAGATTTCAACTTCACCTTCAGTAATATTTTGAATATGTTTGTGATTCGCTGTGTGGCAGTATCTATTTCTTATATTATCAGCACCCCCTATCCAGCCACATTAGCTGATTATAAGGAAGCTCTTTTCATGGGAACCAAATCCCTTACAAATTATAATTCCAATCTATTTGAGATTATACGAACATTTTGTCGACAGTAACAGTAACAGTTCTAGATTATATACCTATAATTCCTGTTTATATGAACACAATTATTGATTATAGATATTAGTTGGAGCTTGTATTCTACCATGTATTGATCATTGATATAATATTTTAATAAAAAAAAAAAAATGCTCACTCTTCTGTAGCTGTTATGGTGGATGCGAATTATGTTTACCGATCGAAAATAGAATATGAGGGTACAACCATTTCAACATATTCAATAATTGAGGATTAAACGACTTACCTGAAGGAAGTTCAATCCACATTATACGAGGTTGGTCACATCCGAATAGATCACCTTGTAGTAGCACCTCTATGACTGAAATGCGCAAGTTGAAAGAAAGAATGATTCACGATGCCCCCATCTCACGAGTCCTCACCCGAATATCCGTCAATATACCTTGCGATGATATCGCCTTTTTGGGTCGGGATGACAGAAAAAATAATATATTGGATTTTTTTTCTTCTTTGAGATGGGTGGGTGTCTCTCTATTCGGATGTGACCAACCTCGTATAATTTGGATTGAACTTCCTTCAGGTAAGTCGTTTAATCCTCAATTATACTTCGGTTGGTCCCATCCGAATAGATCACCTTGTAGATGTTCAAAGAATTATTAAAAGGCGATCAAAATTTTATTCAGACTGATCTCATACTAATGAAGTAGTCTAAATGAACTGTTTATGTCATTTGATTCACCACTATAAACTATCAAAGAATTTGATACAGACAGTATTTGAATGCTAATACAATATAATGTTGCAAAACTCAAATAACCAGAAAACTTACACTCGTTTAATGAAATCGAGGAGGTAATCCGCAAATGTACCATTTGTAATTACTGGTCTATGTAGAATTTACCAAAAGTATTTTATTTTTCGGACCAGCCTTCATTTGATCGTATGGTGTCCGTGCTCATATCGATTTGGTTGGCCGCAGAAATGGCAGCATGTCTTGTGCTGAGGTGTAGCTGGGTGATGGGAATTTTTATAAGTAAAAATGAGAAAAAACCTAATTGAATGTGTGCGGTTTTTTAATTGATAATCGTGGATGTCATACACAATTCACGTTCCACCGTGGAAAATGGTGAAAAAAAATATACATGTTTGTATTTGTTGCTATCTTGGTCTTCTGTGGATAATTTGGTTCTTGGCAGTGAAGAGACAAGCACGTCTGCCCCTCAAGCGGAAGACTCGGGTTCAACTTCCCATCGAGCTCCCGTGCTGGGACTCACACGCCAAGAGGCAAGCGGCCTCGTCAATACATTTTCTGCGGAAGATTCGACCTCTGAAGGCGACACTCGTCAACCGGTAAACGATTTTTATTTATTTTTTTTTAATTTTTATTCATTTTTTTTTTGTACTGATCATACAATAAAAATGCTACTCATTCTGATTTTGAATCATATTTTTACGCTTTAGCAAGCTTTAGAGCAACCATAACAATAAGTTTGTGATATATTTTTCAAAATGAGGTTTTCCGATTTTTTTAATTTGGTCAACAATTGGTAAGGGTCCCAGATTTTCTCATATCGGGAAAGAAGTGGATCGTATTTTGAAAATACCCCTCTAAAACATTTCCATTGTATCATAGTTACATGCATGAGATATCAGATTTCAAGCTGATCTATGTAATTTTCTGGTTCAATAATTTTTACCTAGCTGCACCCATGGGCGATCTACCTTATCCACATCTCCTTCACAAATATCCACCAATGAGACGAAAATGAATTGTATGGTTTCATCGTATTTGCAATCAGTGATGCCATCAGAATCGCTGAAGGTTCACCCCTCAGTTTTTCTCCTGGAAAATGGATGCCAGACAAAATCGGTTCACCCAGGGAAAGATGGCACCACAGTGGATGTAGGTGCTTAAACGAAACTGAAAAAATTATATATTGTGGTTCAAAATACAATATAATGGAATTCAAAATTGATATCAATTTGTGGAAACCAAGTTTGGGACTGCGATAACAGAAACACAAAACATGTTACTTTGTCCCCTTCGATCATTTTCAATATTCTAGGAAAATGTGGAAGTGGTGATGATTGGGAAAACACAAATGTTTGTGTAAGACCAAGTTAATGTAATGCATCAGTTGCATAACTTATGGGGTTTGGCTGTAAAAATAAAAATGTTTTACCCTATGTATTAGAGTAGTTAGTAAACAGATCGACTTCAGGTTATCGAAATTTTTGGCCCGCTCTTGGAAGGCGTATTCTCGATATTGCATTCCGAAGGTGACACATCATGGACTTTGATCTGCTATAAACTCATATTTCAAAGTTATTTATGAGACGAACATCACTAGTTGATAATTTTATATATATAAACACACATATATACACATATACACATACACACATATACACATATATATATATATATATACATATATATATATACATATATATACACACATATATATATATACACACATATATATACACACATACATACATATACATATATATACATATATATATATATATCTATATATATATATACACACATACATATATATTCTCCACCAGAAAACTCAAGTTCCTGAATATCATTATGCTTAATTCTTCACACCACTTCCAAATATCACCAGCCAGTCCGTTGAGGTTTGGGTGCTTCATTCCAGACATCCGGTTGATCCGTGCTGGGTAATCGCACGCTAAAAGGCAAGGCCTCGTTGATCCATTGCTCGTACAAGCTTCGACCTCTGAGGGCTGACGTTCGTCAGCTGGCCAACGGAAGGAACAATTTTAGAACAACAATCTGCGCGTTGACGGTGTTGTTGTCTCTATGCGACAAAATGTGACAGTTTGAGGAGAACTGTCTGAAGGTTTTGAACATTAATGTGAAGTTTGGCCTGCTTCACTGAAACCTTTGGCTTTCTCGTTGTTGCATGTAATATTCTGGAAAATTCAGGCCTTGTTTTACCTTCTAGTTGCCTAACATGAAAAGTCACTGTAACTCGGTGGAAATTTACATTGTCAAAATCTCCTCGATCCGTCTGCAAGGTTATACATCGGTGCCCCTCAAATAATTTTGTAGACGGCCACCTATATTCAACCACAACGCAAACCGAAATCAAGTGTCAAATGAATTTATTTTCCATTAATATTGAATCGTAATGATTACCAAGATACCTCAAATTTGTTGGATGTTTCCTGAACACTCCATCTTGGTAATACTAATTGAAAAAGATGTCGTCTAAATAGCTACAGATACAAAAAATTCCTGAACTCAAAAAATGTATAACCGTTTCTGAGATTTTTGTAAGTATATAAGGTGCAAAGATAAGCCAAAACACAAAAAATTTGAATCAAAAAATTTTGTGTCTAGATTGGAATCGCAAATACTTCTTATGTTTATCGGCATCTGTCGAATCCACTGACGTTAAAAAACAATTTTCAGACATCAGATTTTTCACAGCTCCAAGTGAGGGGCTGTGATGAATTCATGCAAATGTTTCAGATTCAAAAGAAATCTATAGCTATCAGTAAGACTCAAACCTGAGAAAATAGCTGAACCAAAAATTGTTCTTGACATTGACGGCTGGTCCAATGTAGTCAAATTCCAGTAATATAGCTAAACACTCAAACATAGGTTTAGCCGGCTGGGTGGAATTGTCGGGGTTCAGGTGCCAGTTTTTCATAAGGTAGAGTATAAAAATGGATTTTATATCTCTGAACACATTCCAAAATGTTGGAGTTGTTTGTTATAGATTGCCACGTGCTGTCAAATATTTAATGCGACCAGCGTATAAGTTCAAATATGTTATTTCGTCCATTTGTTTTTGTACGTCGTGAACCGCTCTCACCATCCTCTGTTTTGTCTGCTTGAGGTTTCCCCCCTCTGTTGATTTTTCTAAGACTGCCATTGACTTCGATGAGCAGTGCCCTCGAGGTGTTTTGAAGGGAAAGGTTGTACCTTCAGGTCTAGCGCAAGCAGAAATCTCCTGTGGTTCGAAATCGAGGGAGGAACGTTGCATAATGCTTCATCAGCACCGGCTTTGTCAGACAAAGTAGTCTTGAATGCTTCAGCATATCGATCACTCATCAGGCATAGCTGTACTGAGGGCTGAGAAACCTTTGCCCAACGAAATTTGAGGGTCCAGTAGAAAACCTCAATTCAGATGTCGAGAAAAAAGGTCTGAACTACCGGATTCAGTTGGGGTGGATATGAGGTAATGTAACGGTCTGGAACCTGCGCCAACAGAAAAGAAATTGTTTTCGTGCGCGAGACACTCGGCGAGCACAACTCAGGAAGTGTGCGGGACAAAAAAAACGGCGTATGATGATTGAAGGTCAGCCGTAGAATGATCTACAAAGTAGATTGCCCCTGCCGATGATCAATGATCAGAAATCATTGTCAGTCTCAGCTGTTTCCAATTATACGTCCACTCACGTCTTGGGTTCCGTTCTAAAACGTGACAAAATATGAAAAACAAACTTACTTACGACGAGTAAGAACAGAGTTTGTCCTCGAGTGTTTTTAGGTTCCTCGTTGTCATTCTCTTGTGCTTGTGTCAGATAGGTACACCACTGCAGTGCGAAATCATCCTGGATATCACTACCGTAAAACTTTGCTTCAGTCGGATCATCTCCCAGTACAGTAGTAACAGTGTTATCACTACGGAAAGATTCACTGTTGGTGGCGGAAAATTCCGATGTCAAATCTGACGACGGACCTGCACCCACCAAAGAGAAATTGTCTTTGGGCGCGAGACACTCGGCTGGCACAACTCAAAAAGTGTGCAGGGCAGAAAACGGCCTAGGATGATGAATAAAGTTCAGCCGTATGTTGATCTACAAAGTAGATTGCCCCTGCCGATGAACAATGATCAGAAATCATTGTCAGTCTCATCTATTTCCAATTATATGTCCACTCATTCCGTTGGTTTTTCTAAAACATGACAAAAAACATTAAAAACAATCTTACTTACTAAACGACTAGGAACGGAGTTTTTCCTCGAGTTTCCGTAGTGTTCGCCAAGTTTCTACGTTGTTTTCACTGAGCATCGTTTGTTTTGTTTCCCATAGTACATATGGAAAATTTTCTTCAATTCACTTATTTACACTAATTTACACTTTCGAACTTATCACATTCAGCGCAAGAAGTATATTGACGGATATTCGGGTGAGGACTCGTGAGATGGGGGCATCGTGAATCATTCTTTCTTTCAACTTGCGCATTTCAGTCATAGAGGTGCTACTACAAGGTGATCTATTCGGATGGGACCAACCGAAGTATAATTCACTGTATGCTTCATTCCATTCATATTTTTCATCATCGAGAATGTCTGACCTGGGGTGGATTCTGCCTGTCGGAGGAGGCGACTAAAAGGGTAACCTAGGTGGAAGATGCTCTTTCCTATCATGATTCGTCTCTGTGAAGGTGTGTGTTTGAACAGTGCTGTTTAATGCCAATTTCTCCTGGTAAATATTTGTATATAATCGACTTAAGTTATATGTATCGAAAGCTAAACTCACAAGGCACCTAACTGTGTAATTACATATTTGATGTCAGTTATTCTTAAAAAGTTATTTGATCGGTGCTCACGCTGAAACGTAGTCCAAGATAAAATAAACAGAAATACGTTGAATGGAATCATCGCACCATTGGCGTATCGAATAAGTTTCTCTGAGGATGGAAGTTTGTAGCTGTTGCTCTAAAGCGGTTGAAGCTCATCTACTGTTGAGATGTTGTGTCTGTCACAAATCATTTTATAATGCTTGTGTTAATATTTCTTCGTCTGAAACGAGACTGATCAATTCAAAAAAATCAGTTAATTGGACATGTAGCAGATGTGATCAAATTGGCAACGATATAAATTCCCTGAAAGCAGCTATAATAGCCCTTCAGGATGAAGTAAGGAATGGTAAACCTAATGAAAATGCGTCACTCAATAACATCCAGTTCGAAGAAGTTGTTCAAGAAGTCTTCGAACGACAAAATCGTCGATGTAATTTGCTGGTATTTGGAATGAATGAACAGTCTTCTACTATTTCGAAAGAGGAACGAATAACTACAGAAGAAACAGAAGCACTGAGGTTATTAACTCATATATCACCAGGTATTAGTTCCATCACCAAGATGCACAGATTGGGAAAATTTGATAAGGACAGGAGAACTCCTCGTCCAATTAAAATCAGTTTGAGTAGCCACGAAGAAGTTTTTGAGTTAATTAAAAAATCCGCCAATCTGAAAAATTCTCCATTTAAACATATTTCCATTTCCTTCGATAAAACCCCAAAACAGTTAGAATTGTACAAGCAAGTTAAACAGGAGCTTCTAGAAAGGAAGAACAATGGAGAAACTAATATTAAAATAAAGCATTTCAATGGCATTCCAAAAATAGTGAATTTTTAAAATCCGCACCCAATTACTCTCTTATGTGCTATTACCAAAATGTTCGTGGACTTAACTCCAAAATAAGTGCCTTTCATAATTCGGTTTCTTCTAGAGAAATAGATGTAATGTGCCTAACTGAAACATGGCTCTCCCCTGCTGTGTTCGATGCAGAACTCTTTCCGGACAATTATAATATTCTAAGGTGTGACAGACAATTTGGGGAAACAAATACAACAAAGGGAGGAGGGGCAGCTCTTGCCCTTCGTAGTCACTTAAAATTTAGACCTATAGACCTATCGTTTATTATTTCTACAACACCAAGCATTGATATAGTAGCCGGAAGAATTCTTGGAAATCATTCTTGTTTTATATTAGTTGTTTACATTCCGCCTACAGTTACCATTGATGATTTTGAAGAGTTTTTCAATAACGTCAGCTTGTTGAGCTACCTTAATGAAAAAAATGTTTTGTTTGTTGGAGATTTTAATATTCCAATGCTCAATTCTGATGTGAATGATAAGAAAAGTAAGATTATAATCAACTTCATGGAACTTTTTGAATTGAAGCAATATAATAAAATCACCAACAAAAATAATCGTATGTTAGATCTAGTCTTAATGAAAACTGAATGTGATGTTGAGAGAGATATGGACCCTCTTGTGACCGAGGATGATTATCATCCAGCCCTACAATTCAGGATCAGAACCTCACACACGCATGTCATAAATTTCTCCCACTCTAATGACATATCAAGAAATTATAACTTTAGAAAAGCCAATTTTCCGTTAATGTACCAACTTGTTGCCAACATGGACTGGAATAATGTATTAGACCAAAATAACGTGAATGTTGCATGTCAGAATCTCAATGATGCACTATATAACATTTTTGATCAAACTGTTCCCCTCAAAATAAATCGAACCCGTAGATACCCGCCCTGGTTTAACTCACTAATTATAAAAACGATTCAGAAGAAAGAGCAATCTCATAAAAACTATCGAAAATATAAAACATCATTTTATCTTCAGCAATTCAAATCACTAAGAACTCAAGTAAAAACTCAAATAAACGAAGCATATAAAAACTTTATCAACGACGCTGAGAATAAGATATGCGAAGATCCGACTGCCTTCTGGAGTTTTATTCAAAATAAAAAAGGCAACTCGAGAATACCAGGAGTCATGAAGGACGATCATAATGTTTACAGTGAACCGCAAAAAATAGTCGACGCCTTTGCAAACTATTTCAAGAGTGTCTACCTTATATCTGACATGTCCCTAACCAATGCACTCGAAAATATTCCCTGTCATTTTCAATGTATCAACATCGAACAAGTGAGTGATAAGGATATCATAGAAGCTACAAAGAAAATGAAGAATAAACTCATTATTGGTCCCGATCAAATACCAAGTTTTTTAGTTAAAGATTGTGTTCAACCCCTACTAATCCCATTACGCCATATCTATAATTTGATATTGAGAACTTCTACCTTTCCCGATGTCTGGAAAATAGCCCGTGTCTGTCCAATTTTTAAAAAAGGCGATAGAACGTTGTTAAAAAATTATAGACCAATCTCCGTGCTGAGTAATTTTTCTAAGGTATTTGAAACAATCATGTATGTTTTCCTTTACGACTCGATCAAAAATATTATAACAGATGATCAACACGGATTTGTAGAAAAAAAGTCTTGTATTACCAACTTGGCGTGCTTATCACAATGTGTTACCGAGGCTCTCGATAGAAAATTACAAGTCGATGTTATTTACACAGACTTTCAAAAGGCCTTTGACCAAATTGACTTTTACATCCTTCTACATCGGCTAAAGTCATTTGGTTTTTCTGTGAATTTAATAAATTTATTTACAACTTATTTATTTGGTAGAAGGCAATTCGTGGAGTACGAAAGTTTTCAGTCCCCTTTGTATAACCCCAGTTCCGGTGTTCCTCAGGGCTCAAATCTAGGACCTCTGTTATTCCTATTATTTATTGATGATTTAGCAAAAAAAATTACCTGTTCGAAACTTTTATATGCTGATGACCTGAAGTTATACAGAGTTGTCAAAGATAATAGAGACTGCAGTAATTTACAAAAAGATGTAGATTTAGTATTCGATTGGTGTCTCCACAATCATCTACAATTGAATATTTCAAAATGTTTCATTATGTCATTCTCAAGAAGGAAAGAGATGATAGAGTTTCCTTACCAAATAGATAATAGTATCATCAATAGGGTCAGGGAGATAAAAGACCTTGGGATTAAGTTTGATTGTGAATTCACATTTTCTCTGCAAATTGAGGAAATTATATCTTCAGCAAATAGGATGATGGGCTTTATTATGAGAAGTACTAGGGAGTTTCGCAATGTTGGGACAATCCTCACAGTTTTCTATGCGTATGTGAGGTCCAAACTCGAATATGGGGCATTGATATGGTATCCTTTATACGACTCTGAAATTAATTCTTTGGAAGCTGTTCAAAGAAAATTCTTGAAATACCTGCTATTCAAACAAACAGGAACGTATCCCCAAAGAGGGATCGATCATTCAATCCTTCTGAATCGATTCGATGTAATTTCTTTGCACACTCGTCGTATCTTTGGTACAATATCATTTCTCTACAATTTACTGCACAACAATATTTCCTGTACCTCACTTTTACAAAAAATCAACTTTCATATTCCTCGCCTTAATTCTAGAAGTGAGACGACCTTCTATTGTGAGAATATTCGAACAAACGTAATGCGCAGGGCACCAGTGTCGTTAATGTGTTCTAATTATAATTTGATCTGTGATGTATGTGATATCAATGTGAGCACTCTCAAATATATTCTGGAATGTATCATCAATAGATTGTAAACTTCTCCTTTTTTTTCTCATTTTAGTTTTTTTCTCATTTTAGTTTTTAACTGTAGCGTTCAATATATAATCACTTATCTAAATATCTATCAACTGTAGCGTTCAATATATAATCAATTATCTATTTGCATGCACGTATATACATTTATTTATATTTGTCGTTTTGTAATTCGTTATGTTAAATATTACCTTCTAGCATTTCCTGTAATTGGGTGCATACCTGTTGGAAATAAAGAGCTATCTATCTATCTATCTATCTATCTTACCATCGCCCGGTGAGATACCACCATACCAACTATATGTGCTGTGAAGTGTTAATTCACGTTTCAGTATGTGGTTGATATTTCCGGTTTTTCACAACTATTGAATTAGAAAAATGATGATGATGTCTCCCAGAGTAAACAACTTCGGAAATAAAATACCTTCCCAATCGGATTTCCGGGTGGGAGGTACTCGAGGGAACCTTTATCGAGGGTATTGAAAAAAGATAATTGTAATATTCGTGGTATGATTAAAAATATCAATGATGAGCATCATCATGTGCAAACCGAAAAACCTGACCATCTTATTCTAACTGAAACTCGGGTCGATTCATATACCAATAATGTAAATATGCTTTGTCCAGGTTATGAATTCAATTCTGGCTTTCGTTTCAAAGGTGGTGTTTGTTCATACTCTAGGAATGATTCATGATGCCAACGCGAAGAAGGGCTGGAAACGAAAGATGTTGACGTGTTGTGGTTTAAACTTGTGAATCATCAACAAACTAAATTTGTCTGTTGTCTTCATTTATCACCTAACAATGACTCTTTTGACAGACTATTCGAATTTCTAGCGGAAGAAAAACCTTATCAAAGAAAACCATCACCATATTAGGTGACTTCAATGTACATAATCCTTCATGGCTCAAATTCTCGAATAGAACAGATGAAAGAGGACGACAGGCAGAGGCATTTGCTATTACTAATGATCTGGAACAACTCATAGATCCACCCACTCGTATTCCTGATACGAATAACCAATTTGGCAATACACTGGACTTGTTCCTTACAACTCATCCTGACATTTACATCCGGTGATCCCACTCTATGTGCCCAAGAAATCTCTGTGGTACCATTATTCTGGAAATGGAAACATTCATTCCAAGTAGTAGAAAGAGACCACAGTCTGAGAAAACATGGTTCAATAAAAACTGCTCTAAGGCTGTCCAATCAAGCCAAACAAGCGGCATTCAATCGCTGGCGCCAAGACCCCAGTTTGGAAACGAGATCTTAGTATGTTAACGCAAGAAATAGGTGTAGTGCCACAATTGAGGCTGCTAAAGAAGCACATAATCAGAAAATTCGTTCAAAACTTGTTGAATGTCCAAACGGTTCTCGTTCGTTTTGGTCATTTGCTAAAGCTGTCGCCAAAAATTTCACTTTCAGTTCATTTTCCCCTTTAACCAAAGAAGATGGATCACAAGCCACCACTGCACAACAAAATGCAAATGTTTTTGCAAATTTGTTTGCTGGAAATTCTACTCTGGACTCATCGGAAAAAGATCCCCCGAATATCACGCCTGTCGACAGTCATATGCCTGAGATAATTTTTCACCAGGAAAAATATAATGAATATCTCCATGGAACTGAAGACGAATAAGGCTTGCGGATCTGATGGAATCCCAGCAATTGTTCTGAAAGCATGTGCCTCCGAATTGACACCAGTACTTTGCGAATTATTCAACCTTTCATATAACTTGGGAATTTTTCCTGAGTCCTGGAGGGCAGCAAGGGTTCAGCCAGTCCCTAAAAAAGAAGAGAAAACTTCACCTGGTAATTATAGACCAATTGCATTGCTTTCTGTCATTTCCAAAGTCATGGAAAGAGCAATCAATATGAAGCTTATCAAATTCAAATATCTAGAGAAATCAGGAATAATTAATGATCTACAATACGGATTTCGCCACCAACGATTGATCAGTGACTTATTGGCTTATGTTTCTCATATTTGGCAGCATCCAATCGAAAAATTCGGAGAAACGATAGCTGTTGCACTCGATACTTCCAAAGCGTTTGATCGAGTTTGGCACTGGGTTTCCTTTCTAAACTGCCGTCTTTTGGTTTAACTCCTCAGTTGTGTGTTTGTTGAAAAGTTTCTTGTCTTATAGGTCTCTGTATGTGGTTGTTGATGGGGTATCATCTGATATTCTCCTAATAAATGCAGGTGTTCCACAGGGTTCAGTTCTGGTGCCCACTTTGTTTCTGCTTCATATCAATGATTTGCTCGAGAAAACCTCTTCCTCAGTACATAGTTTTGCGTACGACAGAACTCTCCATACTACTTTTTCTTCAGAGTCCCCATACCAGCTAGAATAACAAAATTTATAAGAAACATTCACGTTGATAAAATGAACGATGACTTGGTAAAAATAACAGAATGGGGTAACATGAACTTGGTGGAATTTGATGCTAGGAAAACCCAGGCATGTCTCTTTTCATGAAAAGCCGATCTATCATCTTCTAGTATTCAGATGTCAGGAGTAACTATTCCTACAAAGTCAAGCTTCTAATGATCTACAAGGCTCAGATACGACCTGTCTTGGAATATGGTTTTCATGTGTGGAGTTCGGCACCAAAACATTCCTTGAGGCTTCTCGATTCTATTCAGAGAAATCCGTCTTGTTGGTGATTCTTCGCTCACAGACTCTCTCTTCATTGAAACATCGTAGAAGGGTCGGAGACTTGTCTCTCTTCTATAAATATTTTCACGGTCGGTGCTCTTCTGAATTGTTATCAATCGTTTCACCCTTCTACACGGATGACTCGACGAGTACATAAATTCCCACCCCTTTGTTGTGAATTCGGAGGCCTGTCAAACCTCTCTTGCTCAGGGATCTTTTTCCAATAGAACAGCTGAGCTTTGGAACTCGTTGCCGAAATAGGTTTTCACTGAGGCTTACAAACTTCAAAAATTCAAAGTGAATGTTAATTCGTATCTCCTGTCCCTTGATTCACGCGGTGTTCTTTGAACATTACAGGGCTTCCCTTTTGTGTGAATTTGCATATAAAAAAAATAACTCTTCTCTGGATCCTCTCTCAAAGCCCTTTCACGTAGGAAGAGAGAAGATACTTATGTTCCGGTGTCTATTATCAAGGGTTTTTCTGGTTTGTCCAATCCACTGATTTTTCCGAGTAGCAATTTTTGTGCACCTACGTTATTGGAAATAGGCAATGAAGATTCTTGTTAATATCTATATTTGGCTCTCATCAGGAACTGAGTAGTACCCAATACACATCTACCTACCTTATATCAATAATATCATCTTCATCTTAGGCCAACAATTTTCAGTGGATTCCACGAATCTATAATTCGTGCTTCAAATATTCACATTTTCAGAAGAACTCTGAAAAGTGCCGTGATTGAGAAAAATAACTCCGCCCTCGATGCATTTTAATTTCCACTTTCATATGCTGTGAATGCCAAATCATTTTAGATTTCGTTTATGTACATCTACATTCATCACTTGTTTACTATTTTCAGCCCATATTCGATCCAATTCTGTCCTTGTTTTTTCATAGTACACTATTGAATTATTTGTACTTTTCAAGAAGAAAAATATACGTATTATTATAATAATTATTTTTATTCAATTCCTGTCCATATTTTTTGTAACTATTTGAATTTTTTTCAGCAAGTATTCAAATTTTATTCATTTGAATGTTCTGTTCAAGGTTTATTTCGAGTCTCTCAATAGGATTTAATTATTCCATTTCAACTCAGTTTTTTTACAGGTTCTACCGTATTCAAATCCATTTTCTTTTTCTTTCTCCCCTGGAAATGAAAAAGGAAAAGCTTCGAACTCTTATTAAGTATGTCTGTAGTACTCAGCGCAAACTGATATATGTATTTGCCCTAAGAACAGATATTATAAGAATTCAAAGCTTTTTCTCTTTCACATCCAGACAAGAGAAAACCTAGAGAAAGGATATTTCCACCCATCAAAAAACATCCAAACAGTTTTTCATTATGTCCGTTTTTCACTCGATTTTTGCTCATTTTAATTCAAAATTCTAATTTAAGATTCATTCAAGCTGATAAGTTTTATCATCAGGGGTGTGAAGGGTGAATTATATAGACTATAAACAATGAAAATCAAAGATTTGTTGGTGCTGCATACACGTGACCGATGAATCAGGAAAATTCATATTTCGTGTAAATATATTTTTTTGTAAATTGCAAAGCGCTTCCGGCTTTTACGCCATCATCAGTGCGATACCGACAAGTAAGTAATAGTCGTGAAATTTGTCTGAAAATAAAATTTGAATTACTTATTCGTTTAGTATTTACATCAAGATTTTCCAGAGTTGAAATATGAAACGTTAGTAAAACATTAAACTGAACAACTATGAAAGTTAAAATCAGTGCCCATTAGGGTTTAGCAAGTTTTTTAAAAACATTATTATAAAAATAATAATGATAATAAAATAATGTTTGAAAAAAATTATGAAGATTTATAAATGATAATAAATAATGTTTAAAAAAAAAATAATAGGTAGGTAAACCCCAATGGGCACTGATTTTAACTTTAAAGTGAGTAATTCAAATTTCATTTTCAAACAATTTTCACGACTAATACTTACTTGCAGGTCTCGCAGTGATAATGGCGTGAAAGCCGAAAGCGCCTTGCAATTTACAAATAAATATATTTACACGAAATACGAATTTTCCCTGATTCAATGATAGTTCTAACCAATACCACTCAACCAACACATTCAGAGTTAATACAAACTAGTAATAGTTCTCACACTCCTCCGAAGTGAGAGTGGTGTCTGCAACAATGATGATGATGAAATTGCAACTCAAGAAAAATAAAGAACTGGTACGCTTATGGAATCGTTCATAGTGTTACTTGCATTGAATGGCGTGAAACTTTTTAACTGATAACTTCCATCCTGTATGATGCTACGTTAAGTACACACTGGCGCAGATTATATTCTAGTAATTAGTTTCAGACATGCACGCTTTATGTTATATAAAAAATAATTAGTTAATATTATGATCTTCATTACTAGCCTTACATAATTTCTAATTACCTCCGTAAACAATGAAAATCGTTGGTATGTCTGCAATGATAAATGCCAATTTTTAATTTTTCAAAATAATAACTGATGATTCTGGAAACAATGAGATCCAGTGGATAAATAGTGGAAAATGATATCAACTGATAAATTGCTGCAATACTATTTGGCTAGACCAAATATAATAATAATATCAATCTTTATTCAACAAGTTCACGTAACGACACAATAACATGATAATAGGCATAACGAAATATTACGTGCTTGATAAAGAGGCGAAGTTCATCTTTAGGATTTGCATCCACAGAAGGTCTTCTACTTAACCTGTAGATACTAATGGCAATAACTCTTCAATATAAGTGTATAAATAAATACATAAAGAGCTTGAGAGAAAAAATATCATTAAATCGTAATTAGCAGAGATTATATGAACCCTACTTTAACGTGAAGAAAAAATATTCATTCCCATTGAAATTATGCCATTTTGAGATGTTCTGCTAACTTTTTACGAAATGCACCAATACTTCCTCTCTTTGAATTTCGTAGGAATATTATTAAAGACAGCGGAGACGTTATATGAGAAGCTTCCATTGCCTATTTCTCAATAATGCAGTTTTGGGAGGGGGGGACCCATTAACACAATGGTTGAAGGTTGACAGAACCAAAGAATCACATAACATTTTTAAGATTCGAATTCAACACAGATCGGAAACTATACAAAATTTTGAGTATCCAGATAGACTTTAGCATGCATTCGGAAATATGTCTCTCATATCTTAGACTATGATCCAACCAGAGTCCAAGACTCTCAACAGTATCAGAGAACTGGATTGAAACATCATTCATCTTGAAAGGAATGCTTTCCTTATGCCGTGCCCTATCATTTTGCCTGCCGAATAAAATAGCAGTACATTCATTAGGATTTATCGATAGTGAGTGATTTTTCGATGCTGTATAGATTATTTCAAGGTCTTCGTTGATCTTTCTACAACTGGTTTTAATTTCGGATTCGTGGAAAGAGAAAAATATATGTGTGTCGTCCGCGTACATCTGCATAGAACAGTGGTCAATACAGTTTTTGAAAGGGGAAGTTCAAATTGCATATAATATAGGACCTAGAATAGACCCTTGGGATACGCCACATGTAAAGTTCACACTACATGATTGAGAATAACCCGAAAACATCCTATTTTCTGAATCAACATCGCAATGTCTAATGTATGTTATTGATACTTTCTACTACGTTCAGGGCAACACAAAGGATCTGAGTTAATATCACACAGATTTGAAATTATTGCATATATTATATATAGGAGACATGAATTAGTCCTAGCTTGATGACAACGAGAAGTTATTGTTTATATTATATTAAAATGAATGAATTTCAGAAAACGACGATGCATATTTCAATAAATAAAGTGTGAGAGATATAAAAAGGAGAACAAACGAAACAGAGCCATATTTTAATTTCGACCTCGCCTGTTCTTATATAAAAGAACCAATGCCGATATATTTGTAAAGACAGTTACGAACTATGAAGCCGTGAGTTTCCAATGCTTCACTAACTCAAGTTGCTACATGGCGAGCAAAGGACAAGTTGAAATCAAAATATATACTTGGTCTTTCATTGAGTTGTCACGATACAGTACAGTTGTCACGACTGATACTTGATAACGGACATTTTCCTAGTGTAACTCATACATCTGGAAGCATTAAGATGAAGTATGTCGTTTTCACACCATGGTTTTTTATTTTCTATTTGTCTCTGTGGAAGTCACCGACTTTGCAAGGTTTTCGATAGACTCGATCTTCTGATTCTGCTGAAAAGACTCGAGAACAGTTTGGTTTCCACACAGCAGAGCAATACTCTTAATTGAATCCTACTCATATTTAGTACTTCAGGGATCGAATCTGAGACCACTTTTGTTTTTGTTGTTTATAAATGACAACAATGATCATATCGGTTGTAGGTAACACATAAATGTTAGAATATCACTAAGTCACTAACATAAATGCTGAAAAAAGCGGCCTACTACGGACATTGCTGAAAATTTTTAGTACAGTGTGTTTTAGTAGAACGCCCACTGCGAAAATTGTATTTCTCTTTGGTGAAGAAATCATTCTCTTGAAATATTGAGGAGATAATATAAAAGAACCTGGGAGATTATACTTTATGAAAATAGTTTTGATCAAATCAGTTAGTGGTTTGAGTATGGTAGAAGAAGTATTTTTTAATGATTGCGTTTGTATCATTAGCATATAAGTCATCACGAAGTTTTCACTGGCTTGTTGAAACTTCTACTCCTGTAACTGGTCTCCTGAAAGATAAGTCACAGGAAACAGGTACGTTTCTAAAGTTGTTTAAGCTCGTTTCATATATCATCGGAGTTTCGAAAACTTCTTTGGTCTGTCGGTGATATGGCGGTGTCTAGGGCGCTGTCGAATAATCGTTGAGGATTTTTCAGTGCTGCTTCAATCCGCGGTCAAGACAGAATTTTCATGGCAAGCCTGGTGCGATAGGCGATTGTCTGTTGCCTGGATAGGAATCCTAGTAGCAGGGATATCTGGATCGAATGCACCAACCGACAGGGTATCACAGTGAGATTTTTTTTCCCACCGTTGAAACGCTCTATGAAAATTGACTTCATATTTTTCTCGTGGGTTTCGTGCGATTGGTAATTGTTGTTTGACTAGATGTTCTAGCAGGTGAGGTACCGGCCCGATTGAAATAGCAATTGTGTTACCTTAAAAAGTAGTAAGACGCCCTAGAGCGCTTCGGCATTCATGATAATTGCCGACCCTTGCCCGCACAAGACTCTGCCTCCTTGGCGCACTCGTGAGAGTGTTTAACGACACAAAAAAATATCAAAGAAATGAATCGAATTTACAATTGCAACGAAACAATATTTCCCTTTCAGTTACGGTTCTCAGAGTGTGCTGTTTTCATCCGTGTCAGAGATATTCAGGGTGTGAAGTTTTCGGTTGGAAGCCCTGTATGTATCATGAGTAACACCTATTATAAAAGTGAATCACAATTTCCAGGTCTCTGGAATGTGGAATGTAATGGCACTCGAATGGTCAGATAATTTCATATGCTGAGTACATATAATTTTTCTTTTTAATGTAATTCTTCGGAGTAATTTTAGTAGATAAAGTAGCCAAATACATTTATAATTTGAAACTACCGTTTCGGCGTGCCGTGTTATTTTCCAAATTACTGTAACTAAATGCAAGAAAAGCAAAACTTCTGTACTTAATTGAGCTGACATTCAACTGAAACAAAAATACATTTAAGCCATTAATACTAATGGAAATATAATTATAAATATGGCTGATGCGATTAAAAACTGAATTCGGTTTATGACAAAAAGACAACTCTCAGCCTAATAACCACTATCACGAGTCACCGACATAAAAAGCTAAAGTGAAGGCCACTTCTGATTTGTTCATTCAATAATAATTAGCCTTGTTCACTTCGTATTCAGAACAAAAATCATGATCTAATTGGAAAATAATTAATATTTTGTTCGAGTTTTTATTACAATTCATTTCGAGTTAATATACCCGCATGATGATTGAAGTAGAACAAGAAGGAAATCCAATAATCATTAACTACTCTACAATTTCGATTATGGGCATAGCGGGTTGTTGAAATATTCATGCAATAATTCATCTCCTTGTTTCGGACACGACTTAATGAACGGAATGAAAACATTAAATTCAGTTCATTGATTTTCTTTGGTGTGAAAATTTGTCAACACGCTCAATCATCAGAAATATAGTATGGATTTTTCGAAATGAGTTTGTGAAGAATATATTGTTTTTTTTTTCCTCTCTAAGAAAATGTTATTCCCAGCTAAGTGTTATTTTTCAATATTGATATGTTATTTTCTCGACAAAACGTTAAATACCTTAGACCATCGACTACTTTTGAAGGCTCTGGAGCTACAACATCAGAGGGGCCTGTTTCAATAAGCGAATACTAGTGAGTGGCAGTTATAAATTACCATTTCGACTAAATTCGGTTTCTACAAGTTACACCGGTAAATTATGAGTGACAAGTTTATCAGTCCAATCCTACAACTGTTTTTCATACGAATTACGAGTGTGCTGTTTCAGCAATAATTACAAGTATGAGAGTAACACTGGTAAAAGCCGTCTGTGACAAGTTCGCGTTTCTAAAAGCTAAACTTGTAGGTGAGGACTGACATGTATACGTGTTCAATCATACAAGTGTTTTTTCACCTAATCACATCGTTGCTGTTTCCACAAATTCCAATATATGAGAATTACTAGTAGTTTATTAGTATAAATCGACCAACATATACATGGTCAACGTTGAACGTTTGTTTTGGACTGAGGTGGCCTTTACTTGATGGAAATCCATAGTTATTACGCTATAAGGTAGACACGATTAAATTTCCACAAAATTTATTGTCTTCGCGACATGTTTCGGTACACTGTACCTTTATCAAGCGAATGTATTTAAACACTAAATTATTCTTCGCTATTTCGATATTTAAGGAACTTTTAGCGAAGAATAATTTAGTGTTTGAATACATTAGCTTGATAAAGGTACAGTGTACCGAAACATGTCGCGAAGACAATAAATTTTGTGGAAATTTAATCGTGTCTACCTTATAGCGTAATTAAACGTTTGTATGTACACTGGTACTGCGTTGATACCTAAGCGATAAAAACACAATAATGAACCAGTAATACATGCAAACATTAAATGGTATAGTCCTGTTGTTAACCTGTTTATTTACGTTATATTATTTAATAGTTATAATACGATATATTGCTTGCACCGCTGTTGTCATCGATGAGAATATCAACCTGAACATTCTGGTCTTTTTTGTTCAGTGTCACTATATTTTTGGTAAATTTTGAACCTTCGAGTCCTAACTTTTGCTCCATTTGTAGGATTTCCAGTTTAATAGTCTATTTGAAGTTTCTCTTCCTTCAATGTTTCTGATCCCATATACATATCATGCTGAACACTATTTTCAGTAATCCATCTACGTGGTCTCGAAACTGCAGCCCTACAACTTAGTTTTTTATCTCGAGGTAACTGAATGTCACTACCACCGATATTGATTGAAATATTTTCATTCACTTGCTCTCCAACATCATCTGTATCAATGGGAGTAGTAAGGCAAAGGGGTTTCTGTGACCGAGATCCCGGTCCTAGAAACCCCTTAGCGTATATCGAGCGATTTAGGGAACATAGTACGCCTATGTCAGCGGGCGCGGTCGTGGACCCCGTTACCCCGTTGGTACTC
>JAVJAQ010003279.1:219665-620277 GCA_032362365.1 Zygogramma bicolorata | reverse complement strand
ATTAATTTTTTTTTGAAATACCTCGTCCATGGGTAGATGGCACAATAACTTCGTTGTTCGCATCAGCTTTGGTCGGGGCTTTATACTATGAAATATGTTTGATTTTTAATTATGGGAAGTCATCGATTTCATGTTGATGATGGCACTATACCTTGTACTGACGAGTGGCCAAATAGCCCGAAACCGGTCTGCAAGTGTGTCCGTCCCTATAATTGAAAATCAGTTCATTCATTTGTATCACCAAAAGCAAATGCAGGATTTTCTTCTTTGAAGAAACCTGCACAGGCACCTGGTAGGATATAATTCAATGCCCTTCGTGGTATTAGCCAGGGAAGTAGTTGTTTTTTGACAGGTGCCAGCTACAACCTACTGCGTAGGTAGATTTGAGACGGGCCTGAACGAATTATTCGATAGATGATTTGATTTTTGTGGTCTCGGTAGTGTAGTGGTTAGCATATCTGCCTATCAAGCGGAAGGCCAAGGTTCGAATCCTCACCGGGCCACCGTGCTGGGTAATCGCACGTTGAAAGGTAAGGCCTCGTTGATCCATTGCTGGCACAAGTTTAGACTTCTGAGGGTTGACGTTCGTCAGCTGGTTAACGAAAAAACGAACGAACGAACAATTTAACGCCAGTCTTCAAGTATGTCCATTGACTATGTCGAATGTTTTTAATATACAAAGAACTTTGGAAGTTTAATTGTTACCTCAGTTTGTTATATATCAATATTTTTATTCACGATTTCGGCTGAAAACTCTGCTTTTCAACATCTTATTCTCTTTGATTCGATTCATTTATTTTCGAATTGAATATTTTCGAGAGAGATCAATAAAGTCTCCTGAAGATGCTAACTTGGTTCGCTGAACTCGCGTCAAGTGCGAGTGATATCCTTTTCGTGTCAGGGGATTTGATCCCTCTTGAGAGTCAATGGAAAAAGCATGTCAAATTGGTCGATATAAAAATAATAATAATAATAACCTACAGGCAGCAGGAAAATTTATAATCATGTAGATGTTGATATGAATTTGAAAGCAGAAAAACGTTAATTTCAATACCAGAGTAGCAGATCGTTATATATTATGACGTTTCAGAAGAAAAATGTATTACATGTCGAGGCGGAAAGTGAACATTTCTCCGCCGTGGTAAATGATTTCTCGAGAGAATAATGGAACTCTCGTCGAGATTTCTATACTGTTTCTTTCACAATCATTTGAAATAAATCCATATGGGAGTTATAATAAATTACTCTACATTCATTTTGATACATCCCTCGAAAAAAATATTTTTTTTTTCAGTTTTGAATAGTGCCCACCGTGATGTTGCAAACGTCATAACCGCTTGCCATTTCAAATTTTCGATCAGAATGAAAATATAAACAAGATAAACAAACGGCAGGTTTACCGAATTATTTTTGAGATTTGTTCATTTTGGTACCTGTCCCCCCCACGTATCACTAAACCTACCGCAGTCGGGGATAGTTAGTTCCCATTTCCCATTCCATGATCAGTAAGCATAAGAGAGTTATTGGACAAAATTTAGAGTTTACTGAAATATGTGTTGTCTGCCGTCCACTGGCTCTCAAGCTATAATGAAGAAGCTTCACAAAGTGGCATTTTCAAGTTCCTTCTGTTTTTGTATTGGTCGAATTCCAATGTGAACATAGTTCAAATGGAAATATCATTGCATTGTAGACATCCTATACTGGGAATATATTTCTATGTCCAACTATTCAATTTTTATTATTCCAGGTGACGTTGCTATTTGTTATGTTGTGCGCCTTTTTTTCCACTTTCGTTCAAAATTTATCATCCCAACTTTCCCTTCATTCATGATATACTTCTTCTCTTCCTGAAACCGAACTCGCATGAATTGCTTTTTGAAGTTTATCAAATTCTTCTTCAGACTGTACCAATCTAAAACAAATAACTGATAAATTGAAATAATATAGGAAATTATAGGGATCCGCTCCGTCAAGTCCTTATAAACCACAAAACGACGTGTTCTTTAGTGTCTCTCTTGAAAAACTGATCAGGTCCCATTTACAAATTGAGACCAGTAGTCCATCCCAGCAGTACAATACCGACAATATGTTCGATTAGAAAAAACATCCAGTAGCGTGTTGAAGATACCGAGTGTGGGTACGCTTTTTTCAAAGCAATTGTTTCAACCTGAGAAAACTTACGTTTGCGTAAGTACAACTGGTTTTTTCAGTCGAGCGCTTGTATTGGATTCACTCACCTCACTGTTGATTCACTCAAGTCAGGACAGATTTTTTCTGAGCGGTTCTATGCGATATGCAATATTATTGTTGGTTTCCCACGGTTGGAATAGCAGATGAAAAAAATCTATGAGATGCAATACGGCACTCAAGATAATTAGGTGTTCCTTACCCGCACAAGCTCATCAAAATATACAAATATACATTTTTGGGAATAGGTATCTCAGTAGAATGCAATAATTGTGTACAGAATTGTGTGCATAACAATATACATTCCCTGTCTTATTACACGCGTTTGCACTTTTCTGACTAATAATGCATCTCGAATTTTTTTTTTCGAATAGCACACTGATTTGGATCCAGACTCATATGGTGGGTTGTTTATATAATGAAACAGAAAAAATCATTGATGGAAATAGCAATAATTTCATTTTGAGTTTAACAATTTCACAGAATTGGTCAATATCTCATATTCACAATCGACTCATGAGAAGCACGGCACGTTTTTATATGGGAGATACCTGATTTCAGTCGAAATGTTCACAATTTTCCAATGAAGATATTTAAACAATTGAACAATGAAGATGGGCCTTCATTATCGAATATTTCCATCGTATGTCAAAAATCCCATATGAAGCCAGACATTTTCGATCAATTACAGCGATAAATAATACTAGCTGAATTAAATAAAGCGGAAGAAATAAAAAATTATTTCAACTGCCCAATAGATGAATCCATTTTTAAAAAAATATGAAAATGTATTAGCAAAAACATACTATGTAGGTTAAATTTGAGACTGGCCTGAACGAACTGTTCGAAAGATGTTTTGATTTAACGCCTGTCTTCAAGTATGCTCATCGACTATGTCGAACGTTTTTACATTTTCCCCGCAGGGGGTATGTGCGAAGTCGGTTTGATGTTGGAATACCTCGTCCATTGGTAGATGGCACAATGACTTAGTGTTGTTCGCATTAGCTTTGGTCGGGGCTTGTTACTATGAAAGTTTCTGATTATTAATTATGAGAAGTCATCGACTTTATGTTGATGATGGCAAAGTATTGTACTGACGAGTGGCCAAATAGCCCGAAACCGGCCTGCAAGAGTGTCCGTCCCTATAATTGAAAATCAATTCCTTCATTTGTATCGCCAAAAGCAAATGCAGGATTTTCTTCTGTGAAGAAACCTGCGCTGGCACAGATCGGATATAATTCAATGCTTTTCGTCGTATTAGCCATGGGAGTAGCTAGTTTCTGACAGCTGTCAGCCAAAACCCACTGTGTAGGTAGATTTGAGACTGGCCTGAACGAATTGTTCGAAAGATGATTTAAAAATGCATTAGGCTACAGTTAGTTTGATTAATGAAAGAAGCAGAAAAAAACCTCTTAATGAGTTACATAGTGAAAACCCGACATAATAGTACCAATATTTTCGACGAAATGAATATCAGAATCAGCGCACTGCTTATCATAGAATACAATATCAATATGTTAATTCAGTAGTTGGTACAATCTCTCAATGGAAAACTTGGGTGAAGCCTGTAGTCATTTCGTCTGGAAATTCACAAAGTGTCTATTCTACATCAGTCCTGATAGTATATCAAAAAATGTTATTACCTGGCAAGGAATGAGGATGATGTGTCACTGTTCTGGTGAGATTTCCAACATGTCGAATTACCGTCTAACATAACTAGAAATGTAATTATGGCTGTACTGTCCCAGATATAGACAGATCATGTGGTCCTGAACAGAGAACCATTTTGCTCTCTCAACCTCTTGTCGATTTCCAACATGTCAACAGGGCAATTGCTGTAGTAGAAAATCGGCAGCACGTTCACTCGGACTATATGCCACTTACCATACATCAAGTTTACTGGTGATTTCTGCACAAAAATAGGTTTGCGTCATGTAGCAAAATATTGGGGAGATTTTTCTTTCCTTTTGACTTCCACATATATATTATATTTGGCACCATTCAATCAAAAAATTTGGAAAACGATAGCTGTTGCACTCGATATTTCAAAAGCATTTGATCGAGATTGGCATCGGGGTCTATTTTCTGAACCCCGTCTTATGGTTTGCCTTCTCAGTTGTGTGCTTTGTTGAAGGGTTTCTTGTCTGATAGGTCTCTGTATGTGGTTGTTGATGGAGTATCATATGATATTCTCCCAATAAATGCACGTGTTCCACAGGGTTCAGTTCTGACGCCCACTTTGTTTCTGCTTCATATCAATGATTTGCTCGAGAAAACAGCTTGTTCAGTACATACTTTTGCGGACGACAGTACTCTCCATACTAGTTTCTCTTTTGGAGTCCTCATAACAGCTCAAGAAACAAAAATCAAAGAAACATTCACGTCAATAAAATTATCGATGACTTGGTAAAAATAATAGAATGGGGTGAAATGAATTTGGTAGAATTTAATTCTAGGAAATCCCATGCATGTCTCTTCTCAAGGAAATCCGATCTATCACTATCTAGTATTCAGATGTCAGGAGTAAATATTTCTACAAAGTCAAGTATGTCGATGCTAGAAATTAAGATCAGTAATAATCTCTTATGGGAGAACCATGTGGAGAAGGGTCGGAGACTTGTCTCTCTTCTATAGATATTTTCACAGTCGGTGCTCTTCTGAATTGTTATCAATTGTTCCACTCTTGGCAGTATCTACAAGGATGACTCGAGTACAGAATTCCCACCGCTTTGTTGTGAACTTGGAGACTTGTAGAACCTCTCTTGCTCAGGGATCTTTTTTTAATAGAACAGCCGAGTTTTGGAACTCCTTGCCAAGGAAGATTTTTTTCGAGGCTTACAAACTTCAAAAATTTAAAGTGAATGTCAATTCGTATCTCCTGTCCCTACATTCACGCGGTGTTCTTCGACCATCACAGGGCTTCCCTTCCGTGTGAATCTGCATATAAAAAAAATCATCGTGAAGAAGAGTGCATGTTCAATAACTTTCTGGGTTCAACAAGAAATTCACCATCATAACTGGTACCTATGGCACTTCACAGATATTTCCCATGTTCACATATTACAATGGTTTCAATAGGTTTCCACTTGAGATGTTTCACTGATTTCAAAGCTTGTTGAAAATAACATTTTTGAGGCCCTTCATCTACTTCCGCACTCCACTGTTTTGTATTTGTTTAGTGGTCACATAGTGCACGTGAGTTAATCTTGTGGTTGAGGTCCAGCGACGAATCATCTTCCATAAATTGAGTATCTGGTTATTTCCATCTTCCCTCTTAAATTACCTATGAGTTTGAGCTTCGATGTTTCACCGCGTTGTGTGTTTTTGTTTTCAACCAATATTTACTCATTTGATTAGCCTCTGAAGGACACTGTGGGAATCATCAGAGCTACATTCAGATCAGAATGTTTCGTATATGCTTTATCTCCTTTCGAGACCATAATCGATTAATATTAACGGATACATTTAGACTTTAAAATATTCTTTCCCAGGCTACTGTTTCGATTCTTCATTTCGAGTACATTGTTACTATCCCAAGATTTTAATATTAGATTGGTCATTATATGGCTTATGACAACTCGAGATTAAAATGATATATTAATCTGTTTGAATATTCGAGAAGATAAAAAACGTTCATCACTTTTATCTTGAACAAGAGGAAATGCCAAGACCGTTTTATTTCAAGCTCCCAAATTGTTTCAGTGTGTTCAGGTTGTGAACGAAAAAGTAAGTTGTAGATTATGCAAGGCGTGGGTCATGGAACGAGTCTTAGGAATATGGGCGATATAAATGTGAAAACCGGTTCTATTATAATATAGATTTTCAAACCATTTCGCACAAATTTGAAATTTATGCCTAGAATCTAATTTTTTGTGGAAAACAAACTCTTAACCATTCATTCGGTTGTGTAGTTGATGAAATTTACAAAGTGAAACAGTGCGTGGGAAAAGTGCAGAAAAGTGAATGATCAGATTGAGTTGATGATATTTTATGGTAAATATACGCAAGAGCAGCGTTGCCAGTTGCAACCGATGTCAATCTCGTTCTTTCAAATGAAACCCATAGGTCATGTTTCAACATTTTTGGATGCTTTCTTGGGTCTGCACAACTTTTTTGTTATTTGTTTTTCAATATATGAACTCATTTGGTAATTATAATAAATCCTACATATCCTTGGTCGAACGCATGCCACTGGAAATGTGAAATCAGAGATGATGACAAGATATAAGGAACTGTTATATAAGGATGCGTAACAGATATCTTTCCACCAACATGATGTGAAGTTACATATGAGTTATTTATTTTCGATAATATTTGATTTTTAGTGGAATTTGTTAATAAGTCTCTACATCTTGCATCTACAAATTTTAAGTATTTACCGATTTTGATGGTCCACTTTTTTTGTTTTTCAACTAATGCATTTGGGAGAAAAACAAACTAGTCTACAGAATTCCTTTTGAATCGATATTTGAACTGCAGTACAAAGTGAGAACGGCATTTGCGGAACTATATTCCAACAGAATAGAAAAACTGACAACAATTTGAAAAAAATCCGTAACCCCGCTCTGAACTGCATTTCTAAAATCTTTTATTTTTCAGTTGCTGGTGATGATATGGAAATTGTTGATTTTTTGAAGTGAAACAAATAATCTTTTATTCTTTTATTATTTCGACATATCAGAAAAACTGCATCAAGTTGAAAAATAGAGAATCATGAAATAATGAAGAAACCCCGTTAAAATTTCAATATCTGTAAGTGTTAGTCATAGGGTTGCAACGTACAATTGAAATGAAAGAAAAATGTGAAAATAAAAAACCGTAGGGAGTTTCATTACAAATAGTTCATTCATTAGTATGTTCTTATCGATGTATGTAACACATCATATTGGCGTGATCTTCAATTTTAGTACACGTTGTGGAAGAGTGATATTTCAGTACTGTTTGAGAGATATTTTGTGGTGGATGAGCAACTTCTTGAGGTTGATCAAGAATCTGTCCTGCTTGCACTTGTTTAGAATCAAATATTAAATCTTGATTTTTTCAAATTTTCATGTTTTGTTTCGATCTATGATAGGTTTCACTTCATCAGTGATGCCGAAAAAAAATGTCGACATTATGGTAAAACTGATTGAAATATGGATATCATCCAAGATCTACAAAATCGAACTCGAACAACTTTCGTTCTACAACTGGGAACAAAAAAGCGAATTTGGCTTCGGGGCTGAATTAGATTAATCCCTTTTTTTGTCAATGCGAAGTATAATTTCAGTCTAATGAAAGTTGGTGGTTTACTAGGAAACAGTTTTCAGATTGTAGAAGTAGTTTCAGATTTGAATTGAAGTCACGAATAGAAGCCACATCATTTCCAAACGAAAATATGGTTGAAAAATGCGTTAGAAATTTTTGACGATATTGAGAATCTTCAAGGTAGAAATTCAATATGATTCTGACGT
Organism: Zygogramma bicolorata; assembly: GCA_032362365.1. Lineage (NCBI taxonomy): Eukaryota > Metazoa > Arthropoda > Insecta > Coleoptera > Chrysomelidae > Zygogramma > Zygogramma bicolorata. Next base: position 612,637 of record JAVJAQ010003279.1, on the reverse strand, counting down.
CAAAGCCGGGTTACGGTAGAAAAAATGTGTTCCTTGAGCTGAATCAAAGATAATAATTCAACGTAGGTAAGTAAAAAATAATTTCTTGTTCGATTTTCACTGAACAGTTCGTAAAATCGCTATACGTGTTATTTCACGGATGAACAAGCTATTGTTTAGTGAATTACACAATGAAGTGTTTTTTGATTACGTTCACATGGATTCTCATCGATTATACAGGGTGTTTCAAAATTCGGTATCAAGATTTCAGGGGCGCATTTTTCAAGTCAAAATGAGACTTTAGTTTTCCACGAAATTTTCCATAATCATGTGTCCGCAAACGCTTCGTTGCCGAACTACAGAGCATTGAAGTTTCAAGATTTTTTCGTTTTTTCTTCATAGCTCTTTCAGTTCTCAAAATATTGAGATCAAATTTGAAATAGAGGTTACGTTTTAGAGTTTACATCATCCATTATGCCAAGTGATTGTAACATGATACAGAAAGATATGTTTTTAGGGGTCGAGCCCATTTTTGCCGCATAAACTTTTTTGTAGTGCGCCGCTGTGGAATCTAAAATATGAAATGAATTCTTTGTTTTGTTCATAAATTTTTCTGTCTCTTGTAGTTTTTATGCATCTGCGACCGATATTGAGAAAAAGATCGAAGTAATTTTTTCCTAATTCGCTAGATTTATTAAATTTGTCAACGAAACAATGAAAAAGTGAATAGTGGGCTTTGACTGCTATTTTCAATTTGACGTTTAGGTTTGTTTTGAAGCATTTGACATTATTTGAGAGGTGAAAGTCTCGTCGAAAAAACTGAAAAAACTTCGAAACTTTAACGCTCTGTAGTTCGGTAACGTTTGCGGGCACATGTTTATGGACAAAAACGTCTTAATCTGACCTGAAACATACGCTCCTGAAATCTTGACTGAATTTTGAAACACTCTGTATAATTATTCAAATTAAGGAGGAGCCTATTGGAATTTCCAGATATTTTCAGACCAATTCCAACCCAACCAATTGCACATTTTTTCACTGAAAATCTCAGTCTACTCAAAGTGAGTAGCATACGCTGGAATTGGTTTCGGATTGTAGATATGTTTTGGTATGTAAATTCATATCGCAAGGAGCCAGATCGGTCCCAAGCCATGAATAGCAATTCAAGTGTTCATTCGCCCCCAATATGTTCGTCGCTTGACTGCAAATTCGCCTCCTTTATTGGCGAACGTTTCTTTGAAAATAGTCGAAGATATAATTTTCAAGAATACGAGATTTGTTTATTGAGATAGTTGGATCAACCCGAGCGATTGTAATTTAGATTTTTGGGGGAAGCTGTCATAGATATATGTTTTGTATGCGATGACTCTCACAAAATGATGAAATATTATTAGATTTTAGGTTTGATAGAACTTGTGTCGGCCTAAATCGTGAGATCGTAGAAGATGGGGTCGGGGACGTATTTGCACAAAAGTTTTGCTATTGAAATAAAATAGAATTTTCTTCTGTTGAATGCAACCATTCCATCAGTATTTTCTTATGACGTTGTCACGTTCAACTATCGTCAGTAAACCGACTTTACCGACAACCGATTTCTTTAAATCATTGAACTTAATTGAAAAGCTCAGGAAAAAGCATGGAAATAAAAAAGTGAATGTTTTTTAGTAGAATACTCGTCTTCAGAAGAAAATTATAAGAGCAATTGAATTTTTAAAATTTTAAAACATTGGATATTCGTTGTAAACAATATCATGCCACGAAAGAGTCTGTGTGACCAACTGTCATGGCGTCATGGCAACAGAAAACAGAGTAAGGACGGAGTGAGAGAGCAATAGATATAGAAAGAGTAAGAGAGAAATAGAAACGTGGAGAGGGGAATATAGGCACCACGTAGCTGCATGCATTAAACTTTATCGATGAATTTTCATTATTTCGGCTTGTGGAAATCGTCAAATTATCTTTTTTTCGCAATTCTCGAATCATTCCCTTCAAAATAAAATTAAAATTAGCCACGCTTGAGAATGTCGATATAACGTTTTTTCATAACTTTGTAGCCCTCCTCCTTTTTTAGGTCACTGTCGAATTGTCAGATTAGTGAAAAATACACGTTTCGGGATGTAACTAACTCACCCTACCTTAATCTGACGCGCTCGAGAACTTCAGATTATCAATTTTATTTACTAATCTGATCCTTTATCCTTGAAGAGCGGCCATATAATATGTAGGGCTCATATATGGTGGAAGTACTTAACCGGGTACTGAATAATAATCTGCCGCGCTTTAGTAAATCCCGAAATCCCCGTTTGGGCTTCCCTATTATAAAAATTATCATTCGAATTGGTTACTAGTATCATTTGAGAGTTATGACAGTTTAATCTGACACAATGTTGATGAATAACTCTACTACAGTAATGGATTCTTCATTGGTGCGATTCTTTCATTTACCTTATAGTAGTTAATTCATATCTCAATATTCTTCGTGATGGACGTATTCATCAGACTAATTATAATCAAGAGCAACCATGACTTTTTTCCCCATGATATTCAAGAAGTACATCGAACAAACTCATTTATTCTTTGTTAAATAATACCAAAGTTAAATGGTCCGATTTTTTCCTCACCGCTACTCGAATCAGATAATCAAAAAGAACAAACTTTTTCAATAAAAATATTCGAAAGACATGAGAAATTTCATATTTCATAACAAATCTTTCTTCAATTTGTTTTTCAGATATTTCAATGAGACTTCATGAAAGGCGGTTTTGGGGCATACTGATTGTGAATATAAAAATTATCATTCGGATTTGTTACAAATATAATTTGGGAGTTATGAAAAATTTAATATGAAAAATATTTTTTGAGCGCCCGCTACAACTTTCGTCCCCCAGTTTAAAGTGACACAATGTTGATTCATAACTTACTACAGTTATGGATTCTTCATAGGTAAGATTCTTTCATCTACCTTATGTATTCGATTTTCCATTCACCTATCCTTTCCCCTTTTTGGAGGCTTGAGTTAATTCATATTTCAATATTCTTCGTGGAGGACGTATTCATCAGACTAATTATAATCAAAACAACCTTGACTTTCTTTTCCCCATTATATTCAAGAATTACGTGGAACAAACTCATAAATTGGGTTTTCCCGGTTTTTTATTCACCGCTATTCGGACCAGATAATCGAAAAACTATAGTATACTTCTTTCTCCTTCTTCAATCAGTTCTTCAGATTTTTCAGTCAGACTTTGTTGTTTGTTTATATAAATTTGTTTTTGTGCCCGCTTTAATTTTTATCCTCTCGTTTAAACTGGCAGAATGTTGATTTAAAACTCTTACTATAGAAAGGAATTCATAGGTTTGAATCTCCCTTGTACCTCGAACATGATTTCTCTTGCACCTATCTCTTGCTCTCTTTGGTGCCCAAAGTTAATTCATTCTTAAATATTCTTCGTGGAGGACGTATTCATCCGACTAATTATAATCAAAACAACCCTGACTTGCCTCTCCCATTCATAATCGTTCAACAAACACATCGAAAAGACTCGTTTATTCATCTACCTTTGGAATCGACGTCGATTCTCGAGATAAGGGTAATGAAGCGATGATATCCATTCTGTGTCAGATGCCCACGCGATACTCGAGATCGGGACCGAGATTGGAGACACATTAGCGCTCGTACAAATCGTAGTCAGATCGATCAGAAGGAGAACAAGGGGTCAGGCGCCACACTGCTGACCACCGGTAAAGATACATTGTGAGCCAAACAAAACGTCACTCAATATAAAAAAACACTCTAAACACTACCTTCACAACCAAAAAACACATTGGGACAAATGAAGATTGCAACGCCACTCTTGGGAAAATTTTAGCTGATTTACATCTTTTTGCTATCTATTTCCTGATGACTTTGACATTTTTGACATTTTTTGAAAATTCATAATCTCAAATATTTGGTAAGCGATTATTATCGTTTTTTACTTTTCATGTGAATGTTATCCATGAATTGTGCTTGATAGATACATAATATATTAGTTATAGTTTAATCATATTCCGAAATTTCAAAATGATATCGCAGCGCCACTTTGCACGAGATTCCAACTAAATTCCACAACTTTGAGATTGAAATCCCAATGCCATGGTTTATATTGTAACACAATGGAGTCATTTTTTTAAGAGGCAAGGAAATAAAATTGAAGACATTCTACAACTTTAACACAATGAAGTCATTGTGTTGTCAGTTAAGGAAATGAATTCGAGAACATACAATGTACTTTATCGTTCTATCAAGAACAGTTGAGATAGAGTAGTTTTGTGTTATAACCGTAGAAAAAAGGATTTGAGCGTTTTTGTAAGGCATGATATCATGATGTCGATATTTACTACAACGTTTCCTTCTCTGAAGGGTGAAATAGATGCAGATTTATAGATGTCAGTTAGACCGAAATGTAGGAGATCTAATGAGGCTTCAAATAGAATTGACAATGGAAATTCATACAGTAAATGAAATTGTATGCACTAAAATAATCTTCAAACTATGAACAGAAGGCTGAAATTACAAAACAGCTTTGTCATTGTTCGAACAAATGAAAAATCGAAATAGATTTTGTTTTCCAAAAATGACATGGTAAAGAAGATTTTTTTATTTCCAACTAGAAGTCCAATGAAATCATTTAACTAGAAATCATGTGGTCGAACACAACCAATCAGAACAAAATTATATTGAAAAGATCCCGTGGGCTTTTTTCCCTGCATTATGTTATTGCCATAGATACATACAAAATGATTTATTTCGACTTTGACGATTCAAATATTTGATATTCCAAAATGTCACCATTTGTTTGTAATACTATCTGGAATATCAATGAAATTAAAGAATCAAATATACCAAATATTTCAGTTTACAGTCAAGAATTTGTATGGGAAGTGTTTATGAACTTTTGGAATGATAGAAAGTATCATTTAGATGGAATCCGGGAGGTGGAAGAAATGGCGTCACTTAGCAAGATTAATTGGTTTTTCTCTCAATTTTTATCAAAAATTAGCAAAAAATTTTCTATTCGAATAACCCCCGAACATTGATAAATGCTTAATAATTTTATAATAACCTTCGGTCTGTTTCCTAGCAACAAGCTTTCGAAATCTGTTATGCAATTTTCGAACCATTATCAATATCCTTGAGTTATAACTACTGATTATTTCCCTCAATGCGAATAAACGATGAAACAGTTGAAGGCTAGACTGCTTTTACAGAGTTTTACAGCGATTAAATGCACTAGACCTTTTAACCGATTAAAATGTTCGGAATAAACCGGGCGTTTGGATCACTTTTCAGGTACTCGACCTGCGGTCTCGGGATTTTATCAAATTATCATACACTCAAGTCATTTGCTAAGCAAAATTTCGAGAATCATGAAAGTGCAGCACACATTTTAACCGATTAAACTTGGTGCACTCGGGATATAACCCCCGATTATTTCCCTCAATGCGAATAAACGATGAAACAGTTGAAGGCTAGACTGCTTTTACAGAGTTTTACTACAGCGATAATTTTTGTCACTTGTCAAAATGTGACGTTTTTGGCATTTCAACCAATAGTAGCGGGTTATTCTATGGTTATTCTAGCCAATAATTTGGTATTATACTGATAAAACTGCCTGGTCCTTTCGATTGTTTCGATAAAACGTTGTTTACTTTTGAACTGTCAAAAGTATACGGTTTACCGCGTCGATTCTATTAAACTGGCTCATCTTAATATATATAAATCTCGTGTCACAATGTTTGACCTCAATGGACTCCTAAACCACTTAACCGATTATAATAAAATTCGCACACCATGTGCAGTTCGATCCAACTTGAGAGATAGGATAGTTTAAATCTCAAATTATAGTCGCAATTTTAATTTATTGCTAATTATTTGTCTGTTATTATTTGACAGTCACAATTATCTGTTAACTCCAAATGATTCTAACAGATGTCGATACCTTTCGACTGGGTTGAGTAAGTAATCAATAGATGGCGCTGCTGAGCCCATCAGTTGGCAGAACAAATTGAATCAAGATGTCGATACCTTTCGACTGGGTTGAGTAAGTAATCAATAGATGGCGCTGCTGAGCCCATCAGTTGCCAGAACAAATTGAATCAAGAAATCCAGCTCAAAGAATCAGGACAGCAGAAGGTCATGCCCAACCACAAATGATTTAGATTTGGAAAATCCATGTTTTTCTCATGGGCAACTATATGTTGCGTGTTCACGTGTTGGGAAACCGTCGAATCTATTTGTGTTAGCTAAAGACAGGTTAACCAAAAACATTGTGCACCGATTGGTGTTAAATTAAATTGAAATTGATAGTATTTATAATTCAAAAAAATAGATATTAATGTTTAAAAGTTTAAGACTGTCTGCCTTGCCTACCTCATTCATGAGTTTAAGCGTCACATGTTATTTACTGTATCATACTGTAGTATACTTATATTTGTTATAAAATTAAATGGAAATAATAAATCTGATAAATTTATATTTTGTACCTATTGATTTCTGCTTAATATCAAGTGTAAGAACATTTTAATTAATTGTGTTCAACGTACTTCCCCTTCAAATCTCAATCCAGTGAATTTGTATACCAACATCAACATTTTCGTCTTTGTTCGTAAATAATTTCATTGTACTAAAGGGTTATAGTAGTAGAAAGTCAAATAAGGAGATCACCATATTTTTCTACAAATACCATCTGTGTGAAAAAGCATAGTGGACTCCTTGACTGATGTTCTTTTATTGTTCCTCTTAGATTGTTTACTATAATGTAATATAACAAAAACTTAAGCCACAGCAACGCGTGGCCGGGTCAGCTAGTATTTATATAAATTATCATGAATGAAGAGTTTTACCTTATTATTAGTAGTCATTTACTTTTTTCAGCATAATAATAACATAAACAACACATTTCAATGAACACTCAAACACGTAAATAGCTCATAACTCATAACCTCAACTTTATGACAGATATAGCGAACGACCGATTCAAATATTTAAAGTTTCCTGAACTTAAATGAAGATGGTGAACAATTAGTTTTTATTAAATACAATTCATTTTTTGTGGTATGAGAAGAAACCGTTGTATGAAGATTTTGATACAACGACATAACGAATGATTTTATCTTCCTTCTGGCGCGATTTTCATTTCATAAGAAATTTTCAATTATCAACCTTGTACAATGAGAGGCGTGACGCCATCTCTTGGTATCGTCATATCATATTCAATGCGTAAGCATCATATCTCTTCCGGACCATAGAGGGCATACATCGTTGTTTGACATTTCAAATTTCTGAAATTTTCACCTTTTCTCTTTTCCTTCTTATGTAAATGAAATACTGATCAATTAAATTGTTCTTCCTTCTTTTTGTTCAAAAAATAATCTCTCCAAATACAACTCGTTCTTCAAATTTAATAAGATAAATTTTCATTTTCGAAACACTCAAACTTTTTTATTTTGAGGCAAAAGCATTCAAACAAACCGAATTAGATAAAATCACTCGTCCTACGGACTCGTGATTTTATCAATCGGTTTGTTTTCATACTTTTGCCAAATAAAAAAGTTTTTGTGGAAAATGAAAATTTATCGATTAAATTTGAAGGACTCGTGGTATTACCTTTGATTAAATGCACTAGACCTTTTAACCGATTAAAATTTTCGAAATAAACCGGGCGTTTGGATCACTTTTCAGGTACTATCTCTGGTACTATATTGTTCCTGTGTTCGATTTTGATGTTTCCTGAGTTTACATGTTTTCTGGAAATAATCTAAACATATATCCCTCCTTCACCAAGTTCAATCGACCAAAATGCGTGCATTTCCATGATTTTCAAAATTTTGCTTTCAAGCAAATGCTTTCGTGTATAATAATTTAAAATAAAATCCCTCGACCTGCGGTCTCGGGATTTTATCAAATTATCATACACTCAAGTCATTTGCTAAGCAAAATTTCGAGAATCATGGAAGTGCAGCACACATTTTAACCGAATAAACTTGGTGAACTCGGGATATAACCCCTGATAATAAACCAACACATTTCTTGTATCAAATGAAAGCAGTGCAAATATAAAATTGATGCCAGTTTCAAAGAAATTTAACTCAAGCCTGTGAAATACTTGCATTGAAACTTGAAACCTATTGCTCTTGCAACAAACCGATTCATTTAGGGAGCACTCGAACTTGCTGTTAGATTGGAAATGGAGTAATCTGGTAACTTTGTTGATGGAATTTCATATCAAAATATTTGTGAATATAAGTTATTTGAGCGAATGATTCATGAACCAATTCGCATTAAATAATTGTTTCGAGATACTGAAGGTTTCAAATCCTAAAATGGAAGATTGATTTTTGTCTTTGCATATACGCTTCATTTCAGAATTTGATAAAGTGTATGTCAGCTATATGTGTATCTGATGTGTATATGTATATTCAAATTGTTATATCTACAATTTGTATTCAGTTCATACGCTGGAGTTGTAATCGAAAAAGGTTAAAATGAAAAATCGGTTCAAATCCGCGTCAGTCACTTTCAGTTTTATATTTTTATCATTTCTTTCGCGGAGCAATTTCAATCAAATTAGTTGAGCCCTCAATGATTTTGTTTCGAAATACATGCATATAACGTTATTTACTTCAATTGTTAGATAGTTCTGGCATGATATTTTCTCACCGAATATCCGAGCTTAGATTCTCACTCGAAACATTTTCCAAAAAAAATCACTCACTAAGGGAATTAGTTGGGAATGTAGTTGTTGAAATTGAGGTACAGAATTTAAAAAACTGAGTGGAGTATTTCATTCGGTTGCTGATTATAAGAGCCCAGAGTTTTGCTTCGAATTGGTATGGCCAATCAAATCGTATTGTATCGAAAAGTTTCAGCTCGAAACATTAGTTGAAATCACAGATATTTCACTCAGTTGCAGATTTTTCAAGAAAATTCACAACGAGAAAATGTCTTCAAATAATTCAAGCTCTGGAGCAATGGTTATATGAGAAAATCAATTATTCATCTATATTCCAACGAACAGTATCATTAATATTGTTCCAATATTTTTGAGGAGGTGGATATGTCATGATATCCTTTTTTTTAGTTTCATCTCTTCTGAAAATAAAACGGAAAAAACTCTTAATTCTTATATTACTGATCAACTTCTCAGTAATTCTTGTGTATTTGGAGTCTGAATTGAAGGTATATATTACAAAATGAGTCTGCTTCCGTTTTCAAGCTTTTTCTTTGGTTTTTTCATGAGATTCGAGTTTTTGGTGGGTACTGTCAAAATATTACACTGATTTATCAATAGGTCTGCCAAGTGTGGATTTTGACAAAACATACAGTATTGGTACAGTATAAATTTTCTTCTCCTGAAGATGCTAACCTTGTTAGCGAAACACGCGTCGACTGCAACAATATCAGTTTTGTGTTAGGGTAATTGATCTCTAGGAAAAGTTTGAATTCTCCCAGTCCAACACCCCTTTTCAGAAGTGGTATCCAACATATTCAATTTCGCTTTTCTACAATATTGCAGTTACGAAACAGGGCAAATATACCAGTTTGCCCTGAATACAGCTAATATAAGAATTTTTTGTACTCCCACTATTTTAAACCCTTAAGTACAGTACGCACCTCGAGTATAAGGCCAATCACGTGCACTCGCGACTTACCGCATTCGGCTAATAATACACTTGAAAACTCTAACCTTTTAATTTTCATTTATTTAAATGTGTCTCTAGACACATAATTTCTGTCTTCGATAAAGACAACGTTTCTACTCTTCCTCCATCAACCTATTCAGCGAATCCAAAATTGTCATTGACTTCAACCGGATCCTGTTCCCAGTACGACAACGATGATGTAAAATAAAATACGAAGTAATAATATGGCAATTGTAGATATTCTCTGTGGTTTTGTGTGGTTCAGCTGCCGAATTTTTAATTTAAAATATCAAAAAAAAACAAAAATAATATAGTTATGATACAGAAAGTTCATGGAAGTTATTGCCAAATTGATACAGGAGAATAATTCCGCAAATTGATCCTTATTTTGTGAGTATTACTTGAAAATGCTCGTGATGAAAAGGAGGCAAAGTATATTTTTCTCAAACGTATGAACACTTCATAACTGAAATGCGTTTTATAAGAGATAGAAGCATTCAGGACTTTCTAAAACATAATTTAAAAATATTTAGGTTTCTGATTGGGATACCATCACCATAGTTGGACCAATTTGAATAATTCGTACTTTTTCATTTTTTCTCTTATTCAATATGCCAAGCTCATTGGTTCATCATCACCTTCAATGGATCGTTTGCCGAAAAATCAAGTTGTGAAGAATTTCAACATCATTATTTTCAATAAAAAGGCTCCTATTCTTCTCATATTCACCGAATACAAGGTAGCAAACCTAGCTTCGTGTTCACACCGATTCCCGAACCAACGGCACTGCAATAAGTCTTCGTTAAATAATGCAAATTACAATAAAAAGTCTGTACGCTCATTAACTTATTCTTGATTAAGATCCTTTCTGACGATTAGCAGTAAATTGTTCTCATTACGGCAATTTTGTATTTTTAACCGGTGCATACATTAGCTGTTCAGTGAACGCACTTAAGATAAATGAACACATTTATTTTTTAGCGGAAACGATTTTTTAAACGCCTCAAAATGTTTACAATACTAAAATTCATGAACTCGAGGAAGTCTGCTTTTATTTTCCTTATCATGATGAACTCGAACAGTTATTTTAGACTTACATCAAATACTTAATTTTCCTGGAAGTGTCTGACGCAAACGTCTATGCAACCTTGAGAATTATCATCAATTAATATGAATCTTTGATTAATTTACATGATGTTCAGAATGGTCTTAGAATTCTGAAGACTCTCAATATTTTGCAAAAAATGTAACAAGTTGAAACGCCAGTCTTGCCTCACTCACATACAGAGGCGCATTATCGCCAGAAAACTACTCCCCTAACAAATACCAAAAATAGAGTTAAATTATATTCGACGAATGCCAGTTGCTACTTTATAGAACTATTTCCTCAATGGGTTTATTGCTATGATCATCCTATATAGACAAATATACCTAAAATATTTCATGATGATTATTCTTGAGAATACAAGAAATCATGGCCACCCATGTGAAGGAAAGCCAATTTCTTCACTTTTCGAAGTGTCAGAATTTCTTCATATCGTTCAATTAACCTCAACAAACACATTTTACCACACTTAACAATGCAATTTGAAAATGAACGGAATCAAATATTATTTGCGATATTCCATGTATTTATCTTGGTAACAGTGAGTACTTCTTCCTGATGTTGACAATGAAAGAAAATTCTCTAAATGCAGCAAATGACAGATTTGCGACATTTCTTCAAGCGACTTGTCGCCAAGGAAAATTGTATCGTAGATTAGGTATGATCCTGTTTCAAACATCTGAATCCATGTTCGATCCAGATTCATGAAGATGTTTTCAATGATGGCATGGGCACAGGAAGGTCTTACGGGTATTTGAGCATCAATTCAGGAGTAGTATAATGCAAAGAATCGGTGAAAATACCGCCTTTTTTCATTTATTGCCCAGTTTTGAGGTAGATCTGCCCCACCTTGCACCGTATGAAACGAAATTTTCATTGCGAGAGATAATTGAAAGAGATAATTGAAGATTCATTCAACGTATTGTTTATTTTTCCTTCAATGATCAAATGAACAATTGATAAAAAATATGAAATTCTTTATTACAAGATTTTTTCTCAAATACATGCCCATTATCTCTTAGGATACCACTGACTTAGCCGTTTATTATCAGATATCCTCTGATAACGAAAAGCAAAAGCCCTGTGTGATGTATTCATTATTCATTTGTTCGCTGATTTCGAGGATTTCACAATAGGTGTCTATCGTTTTTATATAACAAATGAATCATCTTTGTCCAAGGAAATGACCAGCATGCCCGAAGAATATGCTAAAAACTAACCTTGACTGACAAATACTAACGACTAAAACCACCATCAACTGACAAAACTGAAATAATCGCCCAACAAAAAAACTCAAATTGTTTTACTAATTCTACAAATTTGTAGGCACCTTATAAATTACAGCTTATGCCATCGGAGACAGGCAAACAAAACGGGTATTCTTGAATGAACTTTAACGCCTGCGGCTGTCTACAGTCACACACAGACCACTATAATTTGACAAGGATGGAACGGGCACCTGTGGTACACATCCTGTCTGGCTGTATATTCCAGCACAGTCAACAAGCTGAAAATTGCACCATACATCCCTAATTTTTAGGACTTTCGATCTGATATAACATCATCCATTTGGACCCTTCTTGACTCTAAATTATTCTCACCCCTAGGCGCCTATTCGGTAGACCTTGGAGACTTGAAGATTGCCCATCGATTACAAATGAACTGTTATCCTTTCTTTGGTGTGACTGGTCAAGACAGAAACATTTATAAGCACTCAGTGTACAGCAAGATAAGAACGTTCTAAGTTAATTAGTTAATATTAGTTGGCGGTTAGGAAAATGAGGTGAGGGAGAAACAAATGCCCACCCACACACGTACATGAGACTCATTTACTTGATTATTTCTGAGACTTTCGATTTTCTTCATCGGTGTGATCTTGATTGCAATTCAAAATGCATATTGTCATTTCAGTTCTACATATGAATTTATTTCGGGGGATTCAAATCAAATCACGATTCATGATTGCAATTCGAAATTCTAATTGACATTTCAGTTCTACATCTGAGTTTATTTTGGGAGATTCAAATCAAATAACGACTCATTATTTAATATATTATAATAACTGCTTTTTCGACAAATGTTTTATGTAATTTCAGGTAATGGTTTTTTGATTACGGGTCTATTCAATAGAATCGAGCGTAAAAATGATAATTTTTTATTTTATCAACATCTATGAAGAATGTAACAAATATTTGCAAAAAATCTAAAAAAGTCACTGAATTCACAATAGCGGTTTAGAGTTGTTCCAACAATATCAAAAAGTCCTGATTTGTTAGGAAGCGGTTGTTTTTTTTTTTGGGACTCGACTCGAAGCCAAAAAGATACAGTGGTTGTCGAACTTTAAATGGTGATTACATTGCCAACTGTCATGGTTATGTTTGTTCCCGATAGGTAGCCACAACGCGTGTATATCAGATAAAGTTGTGTTCACGCCTTTATTAATACTGATGCTGTTAATCGTCACAGCATACTAATTTTCGGTTGCATTTTTTCGATTTCAACTCATGGAATCCACGGTATTCATCAGTCTCAGAACTGATATCTGCTCAATGTATGGCAACACTATGAAATGCTTTGCTGCAACCCAATTTTGATATGGTAATTTCAAAATCTCCGTTCATATGTTCATTTCATAAGACATTTTTAGAAACCAAAGTGGGATAGTTATCAGAAGTTGACTCGGTTGAGTGGAAAAAGTGTCATAACAAACAATGAGACCACGTGTTGGATACGTATAAGGTTAAGAATAAAGACTTCTAGCTGTAATGAGTTATACCGAACAAGAGACAGGCATGGCTGCCCTGTGCCTCACAAAGCATGCATCACAGACCGAAAAGACGTTTAATCCCTCAGAATATGACTGAACTGATAAATTCAAAAACTGAATGGAAGTGGCCCTTACTTGATGAAAATCCATATTGAACAAATAGTATACAGTTGCCTGTAAGATTTTCTCATATTAGGCTTTACAAACCTAATATGTGAAAATCTTACAGGCAACCGTATATTATTTGTTTGATGAATTCAAATTCTCATCACAACAAACATTTCAATGCAATTCGCCATGTCACAGAATTCATCTTGAAATATTATAATATTAGCTTGATGAGTTCTGTCTACGAATTTCGTCGGTTAAAGCACATTGGCAACGAAAGAATGCAGTTCAGGGGCCTGTTTCATAAAATTACAAGTCTTGTAGCTACAAGAGAAATACAATGCAGGTACAGGTAAAAAACGAGTAAAAAACAATTATTTATCATCGTCCTTCTTTGTGTCTTGTACTTGTACGTTCTTGAAACAGGCCCCTGATGGGGTGCGCATGGAAATAAGCATATACTAATGTCGTCATTTGCCAACCAAGAATCTAGCTTGTACAGTATATCTTTCTTCATTGTATTTCGGACTGAGTTGAATGCATTTTGAATATAAAAGTGACGTACCAGCCATTTCAGATATTTTATAAGGTCTATGGTTACTACATTTATGCATTGTGTCCCAACAGGTGCTTTAATTCTGAGCTTTCTCGCCACTTGAAGGGCTTATTGAAACAGATAATAATGCTAAATGCTTTGACTTACTCAATTAACGATTTTATGGATAACGACTCAAGGAAGTTCCGCATTCCTATTCAAATGGTATAATTAATGAAAATAATCCTTCTGATAATTAATAGTGCAATCGGCGTTCTCAATTGGAAAATTATTATTTGTTGCAGAATAAATGCTATGTTATTCAAGACCACACCAATGTATGACTGTGTGAATAAAACACTAAGCTTGGCCGATGAAAAATCTAACTGTTGCATCTTTGATTGATATTGTGCGAGTAATGATTCAATGGTCGATCTATTTGAAGTATTCATTGTACCACTGAAAGCATAATCTACAACCGATTGCATTGAATACTCTTTCAGGGTAATTTTGTAAATTGGAGTCGATTGAAACAGAATATAATACTCAAAAACAATGATACGTATCAATAAAATATTTACAGACACTGAAACTAACCATGTGGTCTACGTCAACATGTGAAATTCGAAAGTTACACTGGCATGAGTCATCTGTCAAGATGTCAAACGTCTGCCTGAAAAAGAATTTGAAGAGAACAATTGGCCTAAGCAGCTGGAGAAATTTTAGTACAGTTACAAATGCTGTAAAAGATGTGATGAGAATTAAAACATTTATATCGTCGAATTCAAGTAATTTAATTTATAATGTTGAAATTCAAGGAAATTTCATGTTATAGAAAAATTTTGTGATCAAGTAACGACACTTGAACTGCTTCTGAGAATATCCGAGTTTCACTCAATTAACAACAAGTAGGAATAGATTGTATTTGAATGATAGGAGAATTGAGAAGTGAATGTCATTTCTGAGAACGCTTCTTTCTGTTGGTAAAATTTTCATTAAACTGAAATTTAACTGTGATTATTTTGGAACTATATGTTCTTATCACAGTCAAATATTATTTTCTGTATTCCTTGTGCTTACTGTGACTCCGATAATATTGGTCATAAATAAATATTACCGCAATATCGTATTTCCTCACACAAAAAAGTCAGAAGACCACATCATGAGAGATGTGCCTGAATTGTGTATATCTCCAAACAAGATCATGCAATGAATCACAGTTTGAGAAAGATTTTAGCAACGGAAAGGAAAATCTCTAAGAGATTTTTCTAGAATTGGCTTTCATTTCTCGATATTCTAACTATTTGAATGAAAAAACGTATCTTAACCAATTGAGTGAGATATATTTTTACCTATTATTAATTATTGGAAATTCGTATACTCCCAGAAGCAGTTCAATTGACGTACTTGAAAACAATATTCTTTCTTTCTCTCCCAACCCTCCACTGAATCGATTTGCATGATTCATTTTAAATTTTAATTTTTATCCTTATATCATCTTCTGCAGCAATCTGGTGCAAATGATGTTGAAGACAAATCCAAAGCCTGGTCGAAACTGCTGTCTGGCATTAGATTCGTTGATGCAATCATTTCAAACCTGGAAATTCTGATTTATGTGGAGGTTTGCAGCTTTCTCTGCAAGTAAATCGAAGACAATTCTCGTTCGCTGCAGGTCAACTTGGTGTAGTAGGAGTTTGAGTCTTTGGTCTTCATCCAGCAGATGGCGTTTCGCCTCGATGTTTACACCATCTGCACCAGATTCAGAGGTATAGAATGCTGTTTTGAAAATTGGGAAAATTGAAATCAATCAGAGGAAGAAATGTAAAAGATCAGAAATTCAAAAAATAATAGTGATTGAATATGAAACCATAATGTAGGCAGATAGATCCCTTCATTTTTATTCAAACCCAATCTGTTTTCTCCGTGTGTATGACTTCGGCCTCAGACCTTCCGATCCTGTTTTAGAAAATTGCTCACTCTTCTGTAGCTGTTATGGTGGATGCGAATTGTGTTTACCGATCGAAAATAGAATATAAGGTTACAACCATTTCAACATATTCAATTCACTGTATGCTTCATTCCATTCATATTTTTCATCATCGAGAATGTCTCTGAATGGGGTTGGATCAGAATGACCCTGGGGTGGATTCTGCCTGTCGTAGAAGGCGACTAAAAGGGTAACCTAGGTGGAAGATGATCTTACCATCGCCCGGTGAGATACCACCATACCAACTATATGTGCGGTGAAGTGTTAATTCACGTTTCAGTATGTGGTTGATATTTCCGGTTTTTCACAACTAAGTTGAATTAGAAAAATGATGATGATGTCTCCCATAGTAAACAACTTCGGAAGTAAAATACCTTCCCAATCGGATTTCCGGGTGGGAGGTACTCGGGGGAACCTTTATCGAGAGTATTGAGAAAAGATAATTGTAATATTCGTGGTATGATTAAAAATTTCAATGATGAGCATCACCATGTGCAAACCGAAAAACCTGACCATCTTATTCTAACTAAAACTCGGGTCAATTCATATACCAATAATGTAAATATGCTTTGTCCAGGTTATGAATTCAATTCTCGCTTTCGTTTCAAAGGTGGTGTTTGTTCATACTCTACCAATGATTCATCGTGCCAACGCGAAGAAGGGCTGGAAACGAAAGATGTTGACGTGATGTGGTTTAAACTTGTGAATCATCAACAAACTAAATTTTTCTGTTGTCTTCATTTATCACCTAACAATGACTCTTTTGACTATTCGAATTTCTAGCGGATAAAAAACACTTTATCAAAGAAAACCATCACCATATTGGGTGACTTCAATGTACATAATTGTTCATGGCTCAAATTCTCGAATAGAACAGATGAAAGAGGACGACAGGCAGAGGCATTTGCTATTACTAATGATCTGGAACAACTTATAGATCCACCCACTCGTATTCCTGATACGAATAACCAATTTGGCAATACACTGGACTTGTTTCTTACTCATCCTGATATTTGTTGTTGTGAATGTTTTAAAAAAAATCAATCGGTAAACCCTAATGGGCACTGATTTCAACTTTCATGTTTGTTCAGTGTAATGTTTCACTAACGTTTTATATGTCAACTCTGGAAGATCTTCCTGTAAAGTGAGTAATTCAAATTTCAATTTCAAACAATTTTCACGACTAATACTTACTTGCAGGTCTCGCAGTGATAATGGCGTGAAAGCCGAAAGCGCCTTGCAATTTACAAATAAATATATTTACACGAAATACGAATTTTTCCTGATTTAATTATAGTTCTAACCGATACCACTCAACCAACACATTCAGAGTTAATGCAAACTAGTGATAGTTCTCACACTCCTCCGAAGTGAGAGTAGTGTCTGCAACAATGATGATGATGAAATTGCAACTCAAGAAAAATAAAGAAGTGGTACGCTCATGGAATCGTTCATAGTGTTACTTGCATTGAATGGCGTGAAACTTTTCAACTGATAACTTCCATCCTGTATGATGCTACGTTAAGTACACACTGGCGCAGATTATATTCTAGTAATTAGTTTCAGACATGCACGCTTTATGTTATATAAAAAATAATTAGTTAATATTATGATCTTCATTGCTGGCCTTACATAATTTCTAATTACCTCCGTAAACAACGAAAATCGTTGGTATTTTGAACAGTGACTTGTTTTGTCTATTGTTTGATATCACATGTCTGTGATGATAAGTGACAATTTTTTAATTTTTCAAAATGATAAATGTTAATTCTGGAACCATAATGAGATCCAGTGGATAAAAAGTGGGAAATGATATCAACTGATGAATTGGTGCAAGACTATTTGGCTAGACCAAATATAATAATAATAATAATCTTTATTCAACAAGTTTACGTAACGACACAATAACATGATAATAGGCATAACGAAATATTATGTGCTTGATAAAGAGGCAAAGTTCATCTTTAGGATTTGCATCCGCAGATGGTCTTCCACTCAACCTGTAGATACTAATGCCAATAAATCTTTAATATAAGTTTATAAGTGTACATAAACAGCTTGAGAGAAAATTATCAAAAATATTCATTCTCATTGATATTATGCCATTTTGAAATGTTCTGCTAACTTTTTACGAAATGCATCAATACTTCCACCTTTGAATTTCGTAGGAATATTATTAAAGACAGCGGAGACGTTATATGAGAAGCTTCTTTCAAATAATGCAGTTTTGTGAATAGTTGTACGGATGGATATTTTCGAATAGATATATCTTAGTGTCTTTGTATATATGATGTTGTTGTATAGAGTGACGCAATGGAGTGTCAGGCGTGATTTCATATTCAACCACCCCGCCTCTTGGTACTCGGTGACTTACTGGATGGCGCTTTCTGAGGCCAAATGTGAATCGGAGACAATAGTTCTGTATTTTTTGTTCTTTGAGAATTTGCAGCAGTGAGACATGACCCATAAAGGTATCACAATGGTTGAAAGTTAACAGAACCAAAGAATCACATAACATCTTTTTAAGGTTCGAATTCAACACAGATCGGGAACTATACAAAATTTTGAGTTTTGACTTTTTCGTGCATTCGGAAACATGTCTCTCAAATTTTAGACAATGATCCAACCAGACTCCAAGACTTTTAACAGTATCAGAGAACTGGATTGGAACATCATTTATCGTGATGATGCTTTCCTTATGCCGTGCTCTGTCATTTTGCCTGCAGAATAAAATAGCAGTACATTCATTAGGATTTAATGATAGTGAGTGATTTTTAAATACTGTATAGATTCTTTCAAGGTCTCCGTTGATCTTTCTACAACTGTTTTCAATTTCGGATGCGTGGAAAGAGAAAAATATCTGTGTGTCGTCCGCGTACATCTACATAGAACAGTGGTCAATAAATATTTTGAAAGAGGAAGTATAAATTGTATATTAGTATAACTACTGCTCTTCGGGCTTGAAGGCCGTCGTTCTTTGGAATTTCTTCCTGACGTTTCGCTAGCGCGAGTGGCCAGCTTCTTCAGAGGCTTATTCATCTCCGATGACTTGTATATAATAAAGGACCTAGAATAGACCCTTGGGGTACGCCACATGAAACGTTCCGCACATCAGACACTTCATTATTGAGAATAACCCGTTGTTTCCTATTTTCTAAATCAATATCGCAATGTTAATGTATATTATTGATACTTTCTATTACGTTCAGGGCAACTCTAAGGAACTGAATTGATATCACACAGATTTGAAATTATTGCATATATTATATATAGAAGACATAAATGAGTCCTGGCTTGATGACGACGTGAAGTTATTGCTTATATTATATTAAAATGGATGAATTTCAGAAGACGACGTTGCATATTCTCCTAAATAAAGTGTGAGAGATATAAAAAGCTGGCGAGGAAAGGACAAGGTGGAACCAAAATATACACTTGATCTTTCATTGAGTTGTCACGATATAGTACAGTTGTCACGACTGACACTTGATAACGGACATTTTCCTAGTGTAACTCATAACTTTACATCTGGAAGCATTGAGATGAAGTTTGTTGTTTTCACACCATAGTTATTTATTTTCTATTTGTTTCTGTGGAAGTCACCGACTTTGCAAGGTTTTTGATAGACTCGATCATCTGATTCTGCAAAAAAGACTCGAGAACAGTTTGGTTTTCACACAACAGAGCAACACTCTTAATTAAATCCTACTTATATTCAGTACCTCAGGGATCGAATCTGAAACCACTTTTGTTTTTGTTGTTTATAAATGACAGCAATGATCATATCGGTTGTAACACATAAATATGATAATATCATTAATATATATGCTGAAAAAGAGCGGCCCACTACGGACATTGCTGAAAATTTTGAGTACAGTGTGTTCTAGTAGAACGCCCACTGCGAAAATCACATTTCTCTTTGGTAAAGAAATCATTCCTCTCGAAATATTGGGGAGATAATTCGAAAGAACCTGGAGAATATACTGAAAGATGAGTCACAGGTACGTTTCTAAAGTTGTTCAAGTTCGTTTCATATATTATCAGGGTTTTGAAAACTTCGTTGGTCTGGCTGTGTCTAGGGCGCTGTCGAATAATGTTTGAGGATTTTTCACTGCTGGTTCAATCCGCGGTCGAGGCAGAATTTTTGTGGCAAGCCTGGTGCGATAAGCGATTTTCTGTTGCCAAGATAGGAATCCTAGTAGCAGGGATATCTGGATCGAATGCACCAACCGACAGGGTATTACAGTGAGTTTTTTTTGTTTTCCCACCGTGGAAACGCTCTATGAATATTCACTTCATATTTTTCTCGTAGGTTTCATGCGATTGGTAATTGTTGGTTGATTAGATGTTCTAGCAGATGAGGTACCGGCCCGATCGAAATAGCAATTGTGTTACTGTAAAAAGTAGTAAGACGCCCTAGAGCGTTTCGGCATCCAAGATAATTGCCGACCCTTGCCCGCACAAGCCTCTGCCTCCTTGGCGCACACGTGAGAGTGTTTCGACAAAAAATATATTAAATATATTAAATATATTCCCCTTTCAGTTACGGTTCTCAGAGTGCGCTGTTTTCATCCGTGTCAGAGATATTCAGGGTGTGAAGTTTTCGGTTGGAAACCCTGTATGTATCATGAGTAACACCTATTATAAAAGTGAATCACAATTTCCAGGTCTCTGGAATGTAATGGCACTCAAATGGTCAGATAATTTCATATTCTGAGTACATATAATTTTTCTTTTTAATGTAATTCTTCGGAGTAATTTTAGTAGATAAAGTAGCCAAATACATTTATAATTTGAAACTACCGTTTCGGCGTGCCGTGTTATTTCCCAAATTACTGTAACTAAATGCAAGAAAAGCAAAACTTCTGTACTTAATTGAGCTGACATTCAACTGAAACAAAAATACATTTAAGCCATTAATACTAATGGAAATATAATTATAAATATGGCTGATGCGATTAAAAACTGAATTCGGTTTATGACAAAAAGACAACTCTCAGCCTAATAACCACTATCACGAGTCACCGACATAAAAAGCTAAAGTGAAGGCCACTTCTGATTTGTTCATTCAATAATAATTAGCCTTGTTCACTTCGTATTCAGAACAAAAATCATGATCTAATTGGAAAATAATTAATATTTTGTTCGAGTTTTTATTACAATTCATTTCGAGTTAATATACCCGCATGATGATTGAAGTAGAACAAGAAGGAAATCCAATAATCATTAACTACTCTACAATTTCGATTATGGGCATAGCGGGTTGTTGAAATATTCATGCAATAATTCATCTCCTTGTTTCGGACACGACTTAATGAACGGAATGGAAACATTAAATTCAGTTCATTGATTTTCTTTGGTGTGAAAATTTGTCAACACGCTCAATCATCAGAAATATAGTATGGATTTTTCGAAATGAGTTTGTGAAGAATATATTGTTTTTATTTTTCTCTCTAAGAAAATGTTATTCCCAGCTAAGTGTTATTTTTCAATATTGATATTTTATTTTCTCGACAAAACGTTAAATACCTTAGACCATCGACTACTTTTGAAGGCTCTGGAGCTACAACATCAGAGGGGCCTGTTTCAATAAGCGAATACTAGTGGTAAAATACCACTGCGGCAGTTATAAATTACCATTTCGACTAAATTGGGTTTCTACAAGTTACACCGGTAAATTATGAGTGACAAGTTTATCAGTCCAATCCTACAACTGTTTTTCATACGAATTACGAGTGTGCTGTTTCAGCCAAGTATGAGAGTAACACTGGTAAAAGCCGTCTGTGACAAGTTCGCGTTTCTAAAAACTAAACTTGTAGGTGAGGACTGACATGTATACGTGTTCAATCATACAAGTGTTTTTTCACCTAATCACATCGTTGCTGTTTCCACAAATTCCAATATATGAGAATTACTAGTAGTTTATTAGTATAAATCGACCAACATATACATGGTCAACGTTAAACGTTTGTATGTACACTGGTACTGCGTTGATACCTAAGCGATAAAAACACAATAATGAACCAGTAATACATGCAAACATTAAATGGTATAGTCCTGTTGTTAACCTGTTTATTTACGTTATATTATTTAATAGTTATAATACGATATATTGCTTGCACCGCTGTTGTCATCGATGAGAGTATCAACCTGAACATTCTGGTCTTTTTTGTTCAGTGTCACTATATTTTTGGTGAATTTTGAACCTTCGAGTCCTAACTTTTGCTCCATTTGTAGGATTTCCAGTTTAATAGTCTACTTGAAGTTTCTTTTCCTTCAATGTGTCTGATCCCATATACATATCATGCTGAACACTATTTTCAGTAATCCATCTACGTGGTCTCGAAACTGCAGCCCTACAACTTAGTTTTTTATCTCGAGGTAACTGAATGTCACTACCACCGATATTGATTGAAATATTTTCATTTACTTGCTCTACAACATCATCTGTATCAATGGGATCGGTTTCAAGTGGTTTGTGAACTTCTCCCGGAAAACCTATCCCTCGAATCCTTTCCTATGATATCGATGACTAAATGATCGATCCCTTGGAGTTTGGCTTCTGTTCCGCCAGCTGAACGAGTTCTTTAGCATCATCTAATTTTGTCTGCACCAAAGCACCAAAGAGAACATATTTATTTCAAATAAACGGTTGTTCCACATGACGGCATATGAGCATGGATTTTCATTTGTACCATAATACAGCTTTCCCGATTATAAACTATATAGGCGAGCGAAGATCATTATTGAAAGTTAATACTTTTTGAATGTATCAACTGTTATATTATCATTGATGAAAGCGATAGACTCATCGGATGTGTCCTTGTACCCTCTACTGACAACTGTTTATCCCATTCCCTCCAGGAACTGACCTTGGACCGCCCTTGCTTAACGTTAATAGTATATGCACAAAATTTTTCACTTGTATATCTACAACTGTACAAAATTTCTTAGTGAAACAAGGAATATTGGCACTTGTCACTAGTTATTTCTACACTGGTAACTTGTCGTCCATTTGCTTGTCGCTATTTAGTTTTGTGAAACAGAAACTACTAGTTCTTCTGACTAGTCGTCGTGACACTTGTAACTTGTCACTTATATACTTGTAATTTCATAGAAACAACATAGTTGTCAAGGTGTTATAACTTGAAACAGAAATTATAAGTCCTTGTCACTTGTTGCTATTGAACTTGTAACTAGTCGCTTGTTCACTAGTAATTTTCTTGAAACAGGCCCCAGAGGTCAATGTGTTTCATTTTCTGTTCTTTCACCCAGAAATACATTGAGAAGGCAGAGCCTTGTGCAAAAAAGAGACTGCTTAAATTATTGAATGTCTGCAATTCTCATTTTTTTGTTGATGCATTTGCCTTTTCATCTACCAGGAATCCTAGAAAACTTGCCATACTACCGAGTCAGTTGCTATCTGAGCAACCAACATGTCATAGCTTGTTATTTTCACAAATTTTATGATGATTTCAATTAATTAAATGCAATTGCCTTATACGGCAGAACTGTCGGAAAACTCTGTTTTGTGTTTGTATTGTATTGATTTCTAGTTCATTTGGCTTTTCATTGATTTATTCTGTTTCTCGAGAGAGTTCTTGTTAGTTCTTTGTAGAATATATAGAAGATCTGTTATCTGTATGAAGAACAGTGACAATGGCCACATAAATGTGATAACATAATTCAAATATGAGAAGAAGAAGAGCGGATCCACTACGGACCCTTGAATAACATTATTCTTAATCGGTCTGAGACTTGATATGCAGATGTTTCAAAAAACTAGTTTGACTATTAGCTGGATGTGATTTTAAGATATGAAGCAT
Source organism: Zygogramma bicolorata (assembly GCA_032362365.1). Lineage (NCBI taxonomy): Eukaryota > Metazoa > Arthropoda > Insecta > Coleoptera > Chrysomelidae > Zygogramma > Zygogramma bicolorata. Next base: position 588,646 of record JAVJAQ010003279.1, on the reverse strand, counting down.
TACGCTACCGATTCCGTAGTATTTTATTAGAATGTCACTCATGAATACATTGAGAAGGCAGAGCCTTGTACAAAAAAGAGACTGCTAATATTCTCGAATGTCTGCGATTCTCATATTTTTGTTGGTGTATTTGCCTCTCGAACTACCGGGAATCCCAGAAAACCTGCCTTACTACCGAGTCATTTGGTATCTGGGCAACCAACATTGGACATTTGCTAGGAGCATGTTAGACACATTTGCACGTATCATATTGCCAGAAATCGAATATTCTCAAAAGGCGATCAAGATATCATATTCGACCGACATATTTTTTCACAAAACGTTTTCTTACAAATAATATGAAACGTAAAAGTGAATACTCAGTGGTTTGAAATTCAATCTGAAGGCTACATCTTCAAGGAAATATCTACACTGGATTGGCTTCCAATATAGAAAGCCCCATATGAAAAATTCAAAAAATCATGCGATATTATATGAAGGTCATCAGTGATAACAATATTTTTTCCTCCCCAGACACGGGCATATTTCCCACAGCTGTACAAAAATCTATACTACTATTATGAGGAGGAGAAGTTTTTAACTTTGGCTCTTGCTTTTCGACCTCAGTAGATTTATTTAGCTGGAGGATGGTTGAGGTAAGGTCGAATAACTGAAACCACTTTCATTTCATTGCCGACGTTTCGAGTTTGATGAAGTCATCCTCAGCACAATAAATTTCTGATTTTTAACTTTGTTTGTTTGTAGGGGGTAATCTGATCCGATCATGGAAAATCTTTCACTAACAGAAAGCTACACTATTCAGGTGTGATATAGGCTATATTTTATCATGTTTGAACAAAAAATTCAGTCAAAAATACAAGTATATCTAAATCAAGTCAGAAAAAGTTGGGTGAGATTTCATGCTTTATCGGCGTGCGCTGACTAAATGATTCGGTTCGACGTCTACGCGGAGGAAGTCGCGGGAAAAGCTAGTGATATACGAAGTGAACATAGAAATCAAGAGTCAACAAGTATGGTAGAGATTTTTTTTCGAGTTCCCCCAATAGTATACTAGAGCGGCTAGAACGCCTAGCATAGCAGATATTCATGACTATTATCAGTGGACTTTTTCGAATGTATTCAATTTAAATTATAACCCACATTTGAAATCAATGGAATGCCTGGAAGACATATGTTTTTCCAATAAAAGTATTTGACAGGTTGGAATAATACTCTGATACCACTAATAAAAAAAGAATTTATATTTCAAGTTATTTCAATTTCAATTGGATTTTGTCATTAAAACGTCACCCAAGATATTTGCATACTGCATGTGTTCTGTTTCTTGCAATCAGTACAATATTACTGAAGTCACGCGCAAGAACAATTTTCAAATAGAATCCATTTGGCTTAAATGTTTTTTTTTATATTTATCTCAAGTGCGCCCAGATAGTAGATCCATATACGGGAAAGGGTGCTATTTAAACTGTAGGAAACCCCAAAAAACCCCACAGTGTCCCCGAGTCGGTAGGTTCATTCGATCAAGAGATCTCACCTACCAGGATTTGTATCGAGGCAACCAACAATTGCCTATCGCACCTAGTCAGTAAGATCACATCTGCCGTGACTGTGGATTGGACCGGCAGTGAGATTCTGAATCGAATATGGGCCGGGGTCGTAGACAACTCAGCCACCACCCGACGACGAAGTTATCCCAATAAGTTCCGAGAATAATCATCCAGAGGATTTCAAGTGAAATGAATAAAGATTTATTGTCTGTTTTCAGGAACAACTAGTTTGTTCCCTGCAGTAAGTGTGACATAACTGACGTGTCCCGGAAAAATTGAATAATATAAATGAAGGACTGGATTTGAATTACATTAGCCAGTCATATGGGACTGATATGTAACTTATCAGGCATGTTTACTATCAGTTCTCGAAAAACCAGGTTCCATTCCCCGTCGGGCCACCGTGCTGGGATTCACACGTTAAAAAGTATGGCCTCGTTAATCCATTGCTCGCACAAGTTTTGATCTCTTAGGGTTGACGTTCGTCAGCTGGTTAACGGAACGACCCATTTTAGAACAAATTCAGTTGCCAAAAAATCATTTCCAGTATTCAAACGATTGGAAAAATTAGAATTAAATAAGACTTTCTTGCCGAATTTGACTCCGTGACTAAATTTATATATATTGATCTCAACGAACAGCCAAATAGTTTTAAATTGTATTGAACCAATACGTTATAGTCGAGCAGAAACATTTGCAACCGGTTAGTATGATGAAAATGGTATTTAACACTAATTGAACTATTCCACAACGTCCTTGGTGCGAGCTTTTCGATGATTAAACGACACCATCATTGGAAAAAAATCTGAATGCGCAAGATAATTGATAAAATTGTAGATAATGAGTGAATGCATAATTCTGAACTAATTGCGATCAAAATCATAGATCCATTCTCTGCAGTTATCACTGAAGTATATTCCCAATCCTGCCTAGCTTAATTACATCTCGTTATATTGTTCATTGTCAGTGTAATTAGGTTTAACAATCTTGTAAAGTCACTTTATTCAAACAATTGAAATCCATTATCTCTCTCTGAATAAATTATCTATCGAATAGCATGAGGAATCTCAGTAAATGGTCGAGTTGCATCATTTTTAATTTTCAAGCTCATAAGTGAGAAAAACCCTGTAATGATCAGAAAATTATCGCGTGAACCTAAAGTCAGACGTTATGAATTAGCATTCAGGTACTTTGGATTATTGATGGTTGAAAGTTTTGGAAATCACTTCTTTTGGCAAATAATTCAAATCCTAGCAACTATGTCTGAAAGAGAGAAACTCAGTCTCCAAATTCTTCACGGTCTCCCATAGAAGTGAGTTACTTTGTGAGCGTAGCACATTCAAAGACAAATGAGCCTTTTCTGAATGAATATCATGGTCCCGAACTCCATTCATGGTAACAAATATCTAGAACAGGCCGGATTTTTTTCCGTCAACCAACTTGTGCAAGCTACAGAATAACTTCTTTCCTTTTGGAGTTCTGACCCTATCACAAGCAAATATACGGAATGAAAGTCTGTCCAAGTATTTGGTCACGAATCCAAAATCATAGCCGCTAAACGCTGCTTGACCTTAAATACATAAAGGAACTCGACTAAAAACTGATTTTCAATCTGCTTCTGAGAAATTGAGCTGACAGCTAACAGTTTATACAGTGGGTTGAAAAACCGGACATGAACCCACTACCTATTTTCATAGTCGAATATATTTCAGCACATTACGAGGTATTTGGACTGGATGGTACTTCCTTTTAGGAGAATGATTCTTGTTCCATCGAAGGCATTTTCTAAGAGAGCTGAGGCTCTCTCACTTCCCAAATCAACTACGCTTCATACACAGGGACTACGAAAATAATTGTTGGATAAACATAAACCAAAATCATTCTTTTCGTTGGTTTATTTGTTTGTTTCTGGAGAACGGACTGTTTGATGTTTAAAATGAGTATAGTTTTTTGCCAGAACCTCCGAGATTTTGAATATTAATCCCTCTTACTGCACTATTTTTTGTCCAATTTCAGTTTCAATCACTATCCAATGGCTGGCAGTAGGACAGTTTTTTTTTTTATTTCATATATTGATTTCAATATTATCAATTATTCTCGGTGATGATTCAATTTTCTATCCGTTGTCTTAACGCTCTTCCACATTATTTCAAGATACTATATTGTTTAACTAGTGACAGAAATTATCATCGAAAAGTTGAACATTATAGTTTTCCTTAGACCACTTCATTCAGATTTCATTACATAAAAGGGTAGACACCGCGAGGCCTGTCAACAAGAAAATGTAATATGAATGACGCCGTGAACTAACTACCTATTGATTTAAGATTCAAGTCATTTTATTTTTTGTTTTGTTTTTTATTTTTTATGATCACGGTTCTTCAGCCTTTAGTAGGCCTCGCTACGGCACATTTCAGGAGCACAATAAGAACCACTTTATTTCGAGCATACAATTCGATTGTCTATTATACATTTTCGAAAGTCTCCTGAATAATTTCGAGAGTACGCCCAAGAGCCAAAATAATTTCCATACGGCTTTCTTCGAAATGTGTGTGTGTGATTGGTTTTTTTGGCTTTGGAGTAAACCAATTAGCCAGACAATTTTATAATACAGAAAACCCCAATTCGAATTTCTTCGAAATGATAGATCAAGAAAAAATAATCGCAAAAAACCTAGGGTGCCGTGAATGAATAATTGTACCAGGAGCCATGAAAATGATTCAATTTCACGAAAACCCTTCTGGTACTTTTTTTGCAAGGGTCTAGGCTCTGAATGACTTTTTTCAGGATCTATCATTTCAAAAAATGCAGTATAAGAAAATACTGTCCCCCATCTTTAGCTGGAAGAACAAAAGTAATACTTGATAAAGGAGTCTACTTCGTCCAAAACAATTTCCCATTTCAAACCAGCTCTATAGATAAAAGGAAAATGAAATAAATTTGAAAAAAAAAGTGAGAGTTATCGAAAAGTAAAGTAATAGAAAAGTTTCCATTTAAATATTATAGAATATTACTCCTCTTCAAGTTGTAGCCTCCTGAATAATTACTGCGCCTCTTAAACTGAGAAGAGATCGTTACATGAATAAGAAAGTATACTGGAAAAAGACAAAATAAATAAGTTGAGCATTGAACCATAAGTCTGCTGGGTTCGTGTGGAGGGCATAAACAAGTGCCGGGCTTTTGAAGAAATCATATTTTGTTTCTTTCCTACGTAAATATTCTAATTTTTTCTTCTGAATTGCCTCTTGTAGCGGGGAATGGACAAAATCGGTAAAAATTGCTAACCTTGTCATTTGCAAAATACTATATCCAATTCATGTCGGAATCTAAACGAGGGTATGAGGGTAGACTTCAGATTTACCCCGAAAAGTTGCTGCGTTAATTATATCGAAAGAAAACACATACCAACACATATCATTACAACTCGAACTACCACACAAGCGTTAAGAAATGAAAAGATAAAATGGATCGGCAACAGTTAAAATTTTAGAACAACATTCAAAACAACAAATACTTCTCGCTCTTGCTTTTTCTCCTACCGTCACTTTTCCTCTGATTCTTTCTCCTCCAGCCGTCGCTTTTCATCTTCCTGTCGTCGACTTTCCAAATTCGCAAATTGGTTTTAGATAAATTTCAATATGTCATCCATGGTATTGTACGATCTACTTCTCGTATTCACCATGAACGGCTTTCAATTTCCACGAAAATTTCTACTTCTGACGCCACGGTAACGATATTTCCTTGGGTTCGTTTATTAAAACTCCAAACAACGCTTAACCACTTTTTAAAACTCTTCATCACAATACAAAGCAATACAATCACTCAAATTGCTCAGCTTAACTATCTAACGCTCTGTACTAAAACACTCTGATAAACTCTGACTCTCCACTAAGCTAGAAACTCCTTCGACCCCTCATATTATTTTGCGTTTACGAGCGACAGGGTCGGTGCTAGGAGATTTCGTAACATAATCCCTCTCTTAATTTCGATCGTCCAGATCAAACAATGTCTCGTTATTCCCATTGTAACATTTGAGTCTCTCTAGGTGAACGACTTTCATTTTTGTTCTAGGCCTACGTTGAACAATGTACATCACATCACTCTTCCTACGACGAGGGTTGTACAGCCACACTCGTTCTCTTTATTCGAATCAGGCAGTATATTGCCTTAAAATAGTACGAAACCTTCATCCTGTCAATACGCTCTACCATATCACTTGTCGTTTAGCGAATGGAACTCTTCTTGATTGCTGCCGAATCGGTTGAACTTGCTCAATATTGACTAAGTCAGCCATTCCAGTTGTTTTCAACTCGGAGACGTCACTTTTACTTCTGATACGGCTCCTGGGGGCTCTCATAGGGATCGCTTGTTTTGTTTTCATCCGGGCTCGTGGAAAAACCGAATTGCTGAGGGATTCATCCCATGACTGGACACTGCATTCAGGTTTATTATTTACTTTAGGATGAACTACTTCATTCAAGTGTGCAGGAATTCTCTCAGTTTTCGATAATCGTGGTTTCGCAGGCATCTTTCTCTGTCCTGGAGTTGTGGGGACAAATTCTTCTCTAAACTTCATAATCTTCTTTTCGTTGTCGAATGAAAACCCAGAGTCACTGATCAAATCCATTCAGAGTATAAATTCATCTTCTGTCAGTGACGTACACCGTATTCGTGATGGTATGTCGCCCAAGTGTCAGTGTATTATCAGCCTCTCCTCGAATATGTGCATTTTCACCAGTGACTGTTCGAAGCATGGAGTGGATTTTCTAGGAATGGTTAGGCTATTGCTAATCACCAAAAGGCGTTAGATTTCACCCCAATATTATTATTATAGCACTATCGTTCTAAACAAGATACTAGATGGAAAATTTAAGCGTTCATTTATAATACAACCCAAAACTGATTTCATTCACAATCATTTGCGAATGTGATTATTTTTAATCTCCTTCCAGGTTGAAAACTGACCAATTGTTCACTCAACAGAAGACAAAGTCAGCAAAACATTATGTCGAATTCTTGGCACTTTCCTGACCTCTTGGCGCTTTCCTGACTTCGTCTTATTTCATTCGAAACTTTGTTCTGCCTATAGGAGTTCATAAAGTGCTTAGATCGCCGCTAGCACACCATCGCCGTTATACAAATCGAACTATCTCTTACACGATATTACAGTTATTTCACATTATCTCAGTACCAAACAGACAGAAAAGAAATAGGTACTGAGTTTCTTCCTTGAAATCCACCAACCTCTTTGATAACGACTATAGTTATTTCCAAAATTTTCCCATTATCGATTTATCACCCAGTACAAGATTCAGCGTTCTCGTCGCTCTAGACCAGTGGTCGGCAAAGTGCGGCTCCGGAGCCGCATGTGGCTCTTTGGCTCCTTGAGTACGGCTCTGGCACAAATATCTACGGAAGGCGCAATAATATTTTCATCAAAAACTTGTATAAAATAATTACATATTACACTGTTGAATTGAAACTCTTCTATAAATCAAGAACATGTATGCAACATACAAACCTGACTTACTCAAACTTTCCAAGAAGATGCAAGCACATTGTTCGCATCAATAAATATTTATTAAGTATGAAATTTAGTTCACAACTTATTTTGCAATAAAAGTTTATTAAAGAAGCAGATGTTGCTCTTTTTTTTCAATTGTTGTGATGTTCATATTTGGCACTTTGGCTAACAAGCTTGCTGACCACTACTCTAGACCAATCCATTTTTATTGTCGAAAATGCCATTAAAATTCATTGAGTAATCCAAACCTTGCTGATTTGCAGCAATCCTTGTGAAACAACGGAAACTAATGAGACATGATTGACATGCCGAACGCATTCATTGAGACTGACTGAATGTGATACATTCCAAGCTCTACATAGGCAAAAGATAATGGCAATATCTTCATTTTTGGCAGCGTCATTATGTTCGTTTACGTGCCATGCCTACCTCAATCCTAGAAGGTGTTTTTTCTTTCGTCATGGTCTACACTACCAGCGTGCAACTGGAAAAGTATCTGAGTTTGTGCCAAGATGGATTAGATGAGCTGTATAACCTCTTTATATCTAGAATACGATAGAAATACATTAAGGCCGCCGTGAGGCTGTATATTCATATCATATCGGAAACAGAAAAAATCAAGAATCCTATGGGTACAAGTACGTTGATTCAACGTTTTTTCAACATTGTATCGTTGAAATATACGTTACCAGTTGAACGGTCAACGTTGTCATTTTGGTTATAACTTCTGACGTGTTTGAGTTACGTGTCAATAACATTGAATTCAACGTATTAAGGTAATAGTTTTTATTGAAATCTGGTGAGAATGCGTTGTTTGTTAGTGTGATTTATATGTTATGATATTGAACATTATTTTAACATTGTATTGAAACCATTCAAAAACCAGTAATTGGTACAACACGTTGATTAGACGTTTCATGATAACGATATGTATATCTTCCTATTCAACGTTAAAGTAACATATAATTCATACTCTCTATCGAATAATTCGGTAACATACATGATAGTGTGAAACATGGTATGAATGTTCACTTTGAACGTAATTTTCAACCGTTTCTTGAACGTCCTTCGACCTGATTAATTGATAGTAATAATGCAATATACATTTCGAATCGATAATGAAACTGCATTTTATTTTTGTTATCAAATGACGTTGATGCTATGCACTATTCCTCTGAGTAATTTTCACATCATCAAGCAACGTTTTTTCAACATTGTATCAGATACTTTCAACAACTAGTAGTTATACATGAATGATGTTGTCATGTTCACATTGAACATTTTTTATATCACATACTATTCATGCTCCCAGTTGATGAATTATGTAAGAAACGCGTTAATGTTGAACATTATAAAAACTTTTACTTTGTATTCTTCAACGGACCTATCAACTAGTTTATTAACTTATTGTTGATGGAGATGAATAAAGATGTGTATTTGATCCGCTATGAAACAACCATTCAATCTTGTTATCCACTGTGTTGATATATTCGTTATTTACGTATTTTATTCATTCGTTACTAGGGAATGACATCGAAATAAGTTATTGCAAACATTCGAAAACCACTGCTTGATGAAACACGTTGATTAAAAGTTTCATTAAAACAATATTATCAACTCCCAATTCGACATTGAATTTACATATCATTTATACTCTCTATTGAATAATTCGGTAACATACACGTAAGTGTAAAATATGGTATCAACGTCCACGTATTGAACGTATTGCATCCGCGCATGATCTGTTCATTGCGCTCATCGATGTATCTCGTAGCCCGAGCTCGTAGCGGTTATCGCGAACGGCAACAGGTCATGTTGATGGTTGAGTTATACCCACTTAGTTAGTTGTGAAATAATGGTGTTGTACAATCATTTTTGAGTTGGTGAGTAATATTTTAGCATTTCAAGCACCTATGATTCAAATATTCTGTAATTTCAGTTTAATCACCATTATTTTGTACCTACTAAGTATCTCTATTTTTCAAGAGATTCTCCAGCATTTTGATTTTTTCAGAGCGTCTGAGGTGATAAGAGACAGAGCACTTGACCAGAAGAATGCTCCGATACACATTTCTGCCAATGTGGCCGAACTTTTTAATTGTGAAAGAAGAGATAAGATACCTTTCGATTGAACCAAAACAAAGGAGTTGTTGCTGGAAAATTGATATCGAAGGGGTACTATTTCATCTTAAATTTATTTTTGAATATGTCACTATGGACATAAAGTTTGAATAGTGATATAATATACGTCAACGTTATAAAACAATGTTATTGTATGATTATACTCGTGATATATTATTGAAAGACTACGTTCTTCAAAGATAAAGTTTATGGTGGAAATAAACATTATTGTATATGTAATTGATTGAATAAATAAACTTGTGAGGTAATATAATATACATTTATAATCTGAATCAACATAAATATTTGGGTCAAGATATATTATTATATAACGTTGATGGACAACGTTTATCAAAGGTATACATGATGGTGGAAATGAACATTATTCATACATTATTTATTACATATATAAATGCGTATAGTAATATAATATAGCGACACGTTGTAAATAAACGTTTCTCAATACTTTAATTCTCGATGCAAGAAAACGTTACTATTTTTCAACGGTTGGTTGACGGATGAAACATCTTTTCAACGTGCGTGTGCCCATTGGGAAGTGATGGAATGAATGTTATGGCAACTCAGTCAATTCATCGGAATAAGATTATATAGGCTGGTAGCCATATTTGCTGTCAATTTTTGTAACATTGGTGATTTTGAAATGGATTCAAGCGACGATGAAAGTGTGAATTGTACAACAGAAAACAACAAATCCAAATAAATCCATAATCAACTGTTCTAATTATATTGTCAATATTAGGTTGAAATTGATTTTGAAATTAATTATGTTCAATGTTTTCGTTATATTATTGTTCATAAAGTTTTGGGTTTGATCATGAGATTTAGCATCACAGAAATATTAAGAAAATTGTTATTTTCAAAGAAGCCATCACAATTATTGAAACACAGATGTCCTGAATTATACAGCAAGTCTTATTATGAGTTACCTATAAGAACAATAGATATATTGATAGTCTGAAGATGGTGGTTGATAGATTCTCCACTCGTAATGTGCACTCCTATACAATTCAGATATATCTTTCGATAATTCTGCATTTATTGAAACCATCGGAATATAGACTTCTATCGATAAGAGATTGAAATTCACTTTAGCGCCTGCTCAACGAATTTATCACCAGCCGGGCGATAAAGTAGTCCGCGGGCGCTAAAGTGCTACTTTACGCCCGCAAATCCGGGCAATGTAGTCCTACTTCACGCCCAGTCGTGCATAAAATACTTAACAAACCTCGGCAGAGTTAACATTTCTCTCTCGAGAAATTGCTTACCTCGGCTCATTGGCCTACGTAACCAATATATTAAATATATATTATACATTAATATATTCAATTTCCGCCTTGGTATAATATAATATACTATTTTATGCGTTGTCGTGGGGAAAAAATTCCATCAGAAATAGATTCATACTGTAGTTGTTGATTAATTTTCAGTAATTCATTTCTCCTTTAAAAATTAATAGACAGGGGATAATTTCAACCCCAGCGAGTGGTCAGAAACCACTATTCTCTAAAAAACATACCGGAAATCGACAATGAATTGTGTCTATTATTTGTCGGCGATTTGGCAGAATAGTAATTTGCTAGAGGCAATGGGGAATTAGTAGTTTCTCCAGTTTGGGAAAGATGAGCTCTAATTGTCCGTTCATTCAAGATTGATGATGGTTCTTATCAATGGAGTTTTAAGTGTTGTGGGTGTGGGTTTCGGCATTCTTTAGTAGTGGCGTTTGCTAGTAGTTTGTGCAGAAATACCCCCAGGGATTGTTGCATCGAAATTGGCGTCTGCCCATAACAATTTTGAGGAACCGGTGTCTTTTTTCAGGAGTGTAAAACTGGACTCACACGTCTTGTTAGACGTTAGGAAAAGAATGAATTTATGGAAATAACGATTGAATGTCAATGAGATACGAAAACACAAAATTCTCACTGACTGGACAATTAATTTTGCTCAAACACAAATTAATACAAAGAGGGATCAAGATATGAAAGAGGAAATACTTTTACCAGAATACAACCTCTCTGGAAATATATGCATGAGTTTTCTTGTTCCTATGAATATCAACCCTCAGGAAGTCGAAACTTGTGATTTCACCTTTCAACGTGTGATTTTTAACCCGGCAAAGGTAATGATTGAAGGGGTGATCGAAGTATTATAAATGGAGATCATGCGATATGGACTTAAAAACAAACATGCCTGATGATATATTAAGCGATAAAGTTTATTGTTCTCGTTGTTTGAATCCCAGCTGATTCCTTTAGGAAATAATACGGGAATTATCAGAAGCGAATTATTAGTCATTAGTACTACTTACTTCACTACAATATAATACAATTCATTGCAAATAATAAGGTCACATGAGGTAACATAAATAATATATTCAAAAAACCTAATTTGCAATTAGAAAAATCATGTAGATTCTCTCAGAGCCTGTCTATGGTAAGTATAATAACGAAACAGGAACTGTTTGAGACAATGATTGAAAATAACTTCTCATTAATCATTTATCATCAATCACAATATATGCATAGTCAACTGAGCTCTACCTGTAGACATTTGTGAAGAAGGAATATCCTGGATAGGATCAATCATGTTATGGAATAATGTTCTGTCCTGTTAGACTATCCATGATTTGTTTTTTGAGAGAAATTTACCATTTGAGGATTTTATATGTTTGGGTAGTTGATTAAATAGTTTTGGTGCTAGGGTAAGTGAATGTTCTTTGACCTACTGATTTATTTACTCTAGACAGGATCGTTTATGTTTTACTGTTTTGCTTGCTCTTGTTTGGTATACGTTTTCTGTTTTTTGTTGCAGATAATATTTTTTTTTGAAACGTGAACAATGAAGTAGTCTTAACATAAATCTGTCCAATGTTCAACATATCTGTTTATGTTTCAAAACAATGGTTGAAATGAACAGGCCGATAGTATATTTAACGAAAAATATTACAGTTTTCTATTTAATTTTCACTATCAATGGGTTAACAAACCCGCGACACGTGTTTTGCTATACAATAGCTAGGATTTTTTATCCCGCTTGAGGATTCTTGTGCATATGTAGACTTATCAAATTTGTTCCATTTCAATTTGAGACAAACTTTGACATCGGGTTGAAAACTGAAGACTATTATTGAAAAAATATTCCTGAAAGTTATCATTACAGTCATCAAATTGAGTTCATTTCATAGTTTGGCATAAATTGAAGCGATCATGAAGAACTTATGAATTCGATCCAAAAAAATGTATCGCAATAATATTGATAGTGTAACGCAACAGACAACACTCGAAATAGGAAAAATACAATGTTTCTGTTATTTATTGAAAATAATTAGTGAAATGAATAGACTAGCAATAATTATTTTTATCTACACCCGTACTCTAATAATACACTTATATGCCCACAACCCGTTTTATAATGAAATCCATTACGATACAGATTTTCATTACGATACAGATATTCAACCAATAGAAACCCATTATTTTTCAATCAAGCATGATGTGCAAGCTTTGCATTTTGACGTTTGTCGAGTCAAAATCAGTAGGTATTGAATTTTTGAAGAATTTAGTCAATTTTCGATAATCGAATGAAAATGTCTTATAGGAGTGATATGGAAGAATTACCAGCAACTCCTCCACAGATGTCTCCGACAAGAAAAAAATACAATCAAAAGGATTCTATTTTCTATTTGACAAATGCAAGACATATGTTTTTATTTCCGAACAAATTAAACAAGCTCTAATGGCCGAGCGGTCAACCGCGAGGGCGGTGATTAGAAACGTCCGGGTTCAAAACTTGAACTCGACAGAGATTTTTTTTCATTTTTTTTTTCATTTCTCGTATTTTCCGTGGTTATACCATTATTTATAGTTTTGTAGAATTTTTCAAAGAAATACGATTGATTACCTACTATTATTGTGTTCATTATAAATACCTAATAATATAATATTTTTAGTTCTTCATTATTTATTGGGTGAACATAAAATAGCGTATGCAACTCTCGTGTAATGGTTATTAATACACTCGCATAAACCATACGAAACTCACCTTCGGCTCGTTTCGTATCCCGGTTTATGCTCATGTATTAATAACCATCATTACACGATCGTTGCATAATATACTATTTTGAATGAGGAGAAAAATTAATGAAGGCCTAAAATTTTGTTCGAAGGTTAATTGAATCGCTCACAATAAATTGTTATATCTGATTTGAATCAATATCTGACACATTATTGTTCTGTTTTAATTGCCTTGTTTTCTATTCTATAATAAATTTCTCTCAATTCGGTACAAATGCATGATTTTCATTATGTTTCTTTGAGTGGTTTGAGAATTAAACATTATTGGGATTGATAATTGTTTTCAATTTTCATTCATGTTGTGTAGGGTTATCATGTGAATCCATTTACATTCTTACTCACATTGACTTACAGATCAATCAAGAAAAATGACCTCATGTGATTCAACGTTTGTTGCACCTTATGGGTAGGGATAAGTTGTTTCAAATAACTTCTGCCTTCTTTCAGACTCATTAGAAAAAGGAGAACCAGAAATGGGTTCATCACAATTGCTGTTTTGAATTATTTACACAATATACAATCAATAACAGACGATATTTCTTTGCTGTTAATGATTTCTCGTGATTTAGAGCTTGATTCTTGAGCTGACTTGACGCAATAAGATCACATCATCTGAAAGAAACCAACCTCGATATATTTTTTCTCATTCAATCTGAAACAAAAAACGAATGATGTGGAATAAAAGTGGTTTCTCAATAAAATGCACCACTTTGATTTTGATTTTTTCTTCTATCGGAGTTGAGAAAGTAGGCCATATGAAATCGACAGACCACCCGATTGGAAAAACAGACGGTAGAAGCAATGAAGAGACTGACAAATTGGCACGGAAAGGTGAACTCACACGTAAAACAATTCTAAAAACAAAGGCATCCATTTATACAACATCAGGAACAGAAATGATATTCATTTAGACAAATCCAACAATTTCAAATTGAGATGAAATCACCTGCACATGCCGGTTTATATTACTTCAATGAGCTGCCAGTAAAAAACATGAGAATAATCACAAAAATTATCAACAAGAACTCAAAGATCATCTGATCGTTTCTATATCTTTTCATAATTCATGTCTTGATCATTCATCAAAAAAAGTTCACGTATAACATATATCTAAAAATGACCAAGGCTATGATCATAACTATGATTGAAGTGGAAGTAATGCATTTCTCCAAAATTGCCCAGACACAAAACTTCAGGAGATGAATTGATGTTAACGCAATATGCGAAACGCACATCCAGTTGAATTGCTTTTATTCGCATATTTGTGTACTTGATCCCTAATAACTTTCCAGGAAGAGCTACAGGTAAAAATTCACCAGAACTCTTCAGCTTCAAGAACGAATACAAATTTTCGCTTTGAAGGAAATAGAAATACAGGTGATATCATAAAACTTGCTTATGGAATGGATTATTTCAATTTGAAATTCTTCAACCTTTTAAAAATTATATGTTCCCTAAGTATTCGAGTATTTTCATAAAATACAAAGCTCGCGAACTGTTCTATAACAATTAGCGAACAGATCGAAAAACAGTGCGCGAATTAGTGTGGACGAGAGTTAGCAAACAGTTCCAGAGCAGTTCTGAAACGTCACAAAGAGGCGAACTCTGAGGAACTGTACTCTTGAAACTTCCAGAACTGTTGCGATCCCTGTTGACTTTTTGGTGTGGGGGCGTAGCTTACGTGCAGCTCTCAAACGGTTCGCGAACATTTCCAGAACTTCAATTTTGGTCTGGACGGGCGTTTATTGACTGTCCGTTCGCGAACAAGTGACAGCAAAATTTATTCTGGCTTGTTCTGCGCGATATAAAATCGTAGGTCGCCTGGATACCGATTCCAAAAGAAGATCACAATACGCATGAAATTTTCATGTTTTCTACCCCAAGTAACAATTTCAAAACGGTTTTTATTTATTTAGGTTTCAAAATGCTTTTTTATGTTCAATAAATCGACATCGGATTCAAAGTAACCTTAAGATAAACTGAAAGTTAAATGGCAGGTTGGTTTTAAAACAATGCGTTCTGTGAAAAATAATTTTGAAGCAGTTTTATGGAGTCCCCTTAATGTCAAAATGATTGAGGTTTCTGCTGGCGAGGTTTTCAGTATCACTACTTTTGTTTGAAGGCCGCCATTTTTTGGAATTTCTTTCGTTGGCGCGAGTGGCTAGCTTCTTCAGAGGCTTATACATCTCGAGAATAAAACTCCTTCAGGATTAATTGATTATTTTCAGATTAATTCAGTCCGCTGTAGATACATTTCAAGAGGAAAACGTCAGATAATACCTTTTGATTTATGGATTTGAAGTTGTCTTGAAGAATTCTTTAAGAATATGAAATTTGAACTCAATGGTTTTAATACAGTTTTGAAATTTAGTCTTGAAGGCTTTTTTAGGATGGGCTCTTTTTGGCTAAATTTGCTTTATGACGGTCTCGGAGCTATCTTGAAGATCATTTGATTCTATCCGAAATTTTATTGTGTTGTTTTGAAGCGATCTTGAAGTTCGGAATAAGAGCATCAATGTTACTTGGGATGTGTTCATGTGCTTTCAATATACGCATGTTATCTGTTTAACATTATGCAATATGTGAAATACGTACATGTCAAATATCAATAACAAGGTAACTGTCCTCATTCATTTGAATTTGGACGCACTCAGCAGGTCTTCCTTGTTAGATGTATCTACCCCGTTTGTTTTTTCAAACTCCCACGCAACCCTTCAATTTATTTTACCTGGAATAGATGCATCTGCCATTCACAAATACAAATTAATATCCAGTCTGGTCCTACTCTCTCCCCGTTATTATTTGATATTAACCGAAAATAAAAAGACACCCAACAATGTACATAATCAGTTAAGAAGATACAAAACGCAGGTAATAATTTTCAAATGGTCATAAAATATTTTTTGCGGTTTGGTCCTTTGTAACAATAATTTTATATCATTTCGTTTGTTCTTAATAGTCGCTTCGGACGTCAGATTGTCGAAGGAGTATCATTCTTTTGGGAAATGTTCCACGATTATGAGCAGTTGGCTGTGGTCTAAACATATGCCTTAAATTAAATGACATTAGTGGCGCGGACGTGACCATGTCATTTCGAAATTATCTTGGATATGGGTTTTTTTGAGACGATGGGAAACTTGTGCTAAACCTGCTATTATGGCAAATGAAGAGAGTTAATCGTGTTTTCAATGGTTCTGCAGTAGTGATTTACAGCACAGAATGAAATGACATTTTTTCGATTTGATGATATTTTGTCAAAAAATTGGTCCAGAAATTGAATGAAATAATGCATCTATGTTGCGAATATAGGCAGCTTCCTTGAATTTTCTTTCTTCGGCTTCAAACCATTTGATACTTCTGTTCAATCGTGTTCCGCTAATTCAGATATCGTGATTTTTATTCGTTTCCTGCTCATATTATGTTCGCCCATTCTCACCTTCAATGGTCTCATGGTTTCTCCTATGTAATATTTGTCGCACTCGCATAGTATCCGGTAAACGCCGTTGTTTATTTATGACTCGGTGGTCGAGTTTTCGTGGGATGGCTGAGAATTATACAAAAAATCTCTCTCAAAATGATGCAAAAGCAAATTGAAATTGTTGAAGTAAATAATAATATAATAATGATTTGAGTAAAATGGTAGAGATTAGCACCAAAGAAGAAATATAAAATAATGTAAAAATATTGGATTGACAATGTAAAAATAAAATTTCATCTTTAGACAGTTAAGGTGGAATTGCATCTGTTCATGTTGCCGTGATTGTGCTCAGAACCATCAAATATATCCGATTTTGATGTTGTTCTCCTGTAATATTGGGTTCTCAGGAAATATTTAATATTCTTCCTTTCTCAGTCTTGATGCGTTAATTAAAAGAGTCAACGATCATTTCTGAAAGACCTCCATATCTTATATTATCCGTTTGTGAAAAATAGATTAGTTGAGTAAGTCTTATATAGTAACATAACAACTGAAATTACTGAAAAAGTCTATAAAGAGTTTAGCTACAAACTAAGGATATTCGTTTTCACGAAAATGGCATATTATGGAAAATGTTCCCTTGGATAACTTTCAGTTGGGTTCTTTCATTTCCAGCAAAACTCTGCACGTAGTGAATTGGAAGAAAATATGAGAAGAGAGTTACAAATATATAGCAGAATGAAGAAGTCAGTTGATTAACTTGGCGTAGGTATTCATAAAGAACAAACCTACCTTTAGAAGCACTGTGTCGTACCCAATCCGTATGGAATCATTATTCATCATTATATGTAGATTGTATTGTTTTCAAATTTTTTCAGAATTTTTTATTTACAGATTTACACGAAAAGGAAGTCCTGTAATGTTCAGAGAACACCGGGTGAATCAAGGACCAGGAGATAGGAATTAACATCAACTAAAAACATTTGAAGTTTTCAAGCCTCAGGAGAAACCTCCCTTGGCAAGGAGATCCAAAGATCAGCTCATCTATTGAGAAAGATCTGTGGGCAAGATAGGTTCGACAGCACCCTTTGCGATCGATCTCACCTGGTTTTTCCATGAGACATTATTTCTGATCGTAATTCGTAGCATCGATATACTTGACCTTGTAGATATAGTTACTCCTGACATCTGAATATTGGATAAGGAGAAATTGGATTTCTGAGTTTTTCCAGCATCAAATTCCACCGAGTTGATGCAACCCCATTCTATTATTTTTGCCAAGTCATCTTTGATGCTATTGACGCTTGAAAAAACTATCTAAAAATTGTACATTCATCTCATTGGAGAAATGAAAGGAGCATACAGCACAAGAATGCCGATTGATGACTAATCCTACATATTGCATCACGTTCGGAAATAGAATCAGCAATTTCTTAACATTTCAATTTTTCCTCTGTTATAATGATAAGGCACTCAATAATTCCTATCAATTTTTAAATTCACTTAATTAAAAATCCCACAAAATTATAGTAGTTGCACTAACCAGGCCATTAAATGCCAAAGCAACGTAAGTAGAGAAAATCTTTACCCATTACAAGAACCGAATTAAACTGATTAATATCTGCGTAATTATGCGCATGTGAAAATCACCATTCCCATAATTCCTATTCTATAATTTCAGTAAATATCAATCGAACATGGTTCGCTTAATGATAGAGTAGAGGACTTCAGCTATCGGCCCCATCTCTGAATATAATAAATTGGCCGGAGTATCACGTAAAAGAATTAAATACAGCATTCAGTCATCCTTTTACTTATCTTATTTCAACTATAACTTTAATGTTCATCTGTCGCATCGGACCCGACGTGAAATCCCGATGGTTTCGTCGATACGCGACCAAAGTTCGCCTGGTCCGCTGTGTCACTTGAAGGAAAGCCTCTTATTTTGTCATTACCGGAGTCTATGTCTGGAATTATACACTCCTTATAGAGGCAAGAATGGTTGGACGGTTTTCTTACCGCGTCATTGGTCGAGTGATTACCGGTTGCTCTACCCACCCAATTATTGCATAAAACGTGGTTCTAGCGCACTGTATTTATGTCTAATGTCGCACACTGCAGCGGCGGTTCAATGGAGAATGATCGAAATGAAGCCACGATGGGAATCGTTTTTTTGTATAAATGGCAGTTTGGTCACCAGTCTGAGTTCATTCAAGATTATATGCCAACCCTTAATTTTCCCTGGAGAACATCGCTAATTTTTCCGTTATATGGGGCCATTATTCTTGTTATTGCAAGACGAGTTTTTTATTTTTGGTACCTCACCATTGGAAAGGTTGATACTCTATATCTGATCATCTGGCACTTTTCTTCTGTTTCTTCTGGCACTTTGAGAAACTTATTATGGATTGTCTTCATTTATATCGATATTATCGTCGGAAAAAACAGAAAAAAGTAAGCTCAATTCTCTCCACAAAGATAATCATGTACTTAAATATCAAAACCTACGGCTAGGGAGTGAATGTGTCATTGAAATGTTAATTTATCCAAAGCAAATATAACCGGAAATCAACTTTTTCGGAACTGTTCGATTAATTGAAAAGAAAGTTTTATAATTTATCCATATGCTCATCGAATATTTAGGGGGATAGGTTCCTCTGAATGAAATGAGCTTCTCTTGGTTTGAGAGTGAGATGTTATTCTGATGACAACTTGATGACAACTACTCTCTTTATTCCTTCCCATTCCGCACCATCCACGCAGGGGAGTAGCTGTTTCAGTTGGACAATTTTCTCCTCCCTTCGTGAATTTCTACGATATTCTATGATATACACACATCAAAAGAGAGTCATTGTTGATTTTGCAGTGTCAGGTCTCTTATAGATGTTTTGTATTTTCTTCTAACCGATTTGAAGACAAAAAACACAAGAAAGGTTTGCCAAAATACATTTTCCCTACGAAAATAAAATGTTTTTTCTAATATCAAGGTCACGATAAGTGAAGAGAAATGTCAATATATTCAAAGCAAATTAGCTCGAAGTCGACTTTTCAGGAAAAGTTTGGTGTGCTGAAGAAGTCTCATAATGAAGAGTTCAAAGGATATTTTTTTTCCAAACTACCTCCTACTATGTATTTTCATGTTATGTTTTTATTTTTGACACAAGTTGCGAATGATTGGAATACAAATTGAGTAAGAAAATGTGATTCAAGATCCGTCGCGCCATATTTAGATCATTGAATCAAACATCAACATAGATTGTATACGTATAATACGTATAATAATAAATGTAATAATAATAATACGTATAATAATAAAAATAATATTATTTAAAATATTTTCATATTCATCTTACACAGACATTTGCGTGTTTGTTTCATTGTTATTATGTTGATTCCTTCTTTTCGTCTTTGAAGTTAATTAAAACATTATGAAAACAACACTCTTAGCGAACACTTTGAGAGGTTTTGTTTTCTGTAGTATTCGGGACTAGCATGTGGTAGGGTTCCCTTTGGTAGGTCTGAGCTTTCAGGATACTTTAATCCATTATCAAAGACATCTATGAATTTTCATAGTGAAACATGAAATTATTCAGTAAAAAATATTTCTATATTTTACTAACATCGTGAGTTAGAAAAGTTAGTCTTGCATCAACTAAAAGCTAAGAAAATCAGATGAATAAAAAGGAAGCCAAAAGAGTATTGACAGCAAATTATCACTTCGAAATCAATCAATATTATTAATAGAAAGTGATTACTTTTTTTTAGTTTTTGTATCATGTAGGGTTATGAGGAGAAACAGGAAATAAGTTCACATACGATCAATTTAATATCTACAAGAAGTTTCAACGATCAATTCAGTCATGGTATTTCATGAGTTATATTTGATTTTTCTTTGATTTCGAAAGGTGTTTTTATTTTAGTGAAAATTTTGGAAACAGTCAAAATATTTTTCATGGCAAATTTGATATTTTCATTTTCGATTACGTTCATTAATTTGATGTTAATTCATGAATGTGTGGAAGAGACTTGAAAATTGGTGGTTGAATTCGTTCAGTGAATTGATGTTGGGATTCATTTACTGAGTTCACTTGTCTTTCATTTGAAGTTTGATGATCAAGGTTTTCACCACTAAAATGAATTTTGTTTCATCACTTTTACACCAAAGATTCCGATCTCATCGTTGATCGTACGTAAAATCATTTCCTGTTTTTCCTTATGGCACTATTTGATATTAAAAATCAAAAAAGTAATCACTCTCTAGTAATAACAACGTGATTGATTGATGTTAACTTGATGATATGATTTGCCGCCAATTTTTATTGGTTTTTCGTTGATGCAAGAATTACTTTTCTAACTCACGATGTAAGTTTTTTTCACCAATTAATTTTGTGTCACTATGAAACCTGTCTTAATGTCTCTGATAATGAAATGAATATACTGAAAGCTCAGACCTACCAAAGGGAACACTTTCAATTGTGGTATCTGATCCTGACTGCATCGCCAATAAGTCTATCATTTCTTATTGAGTTCAGTCAAGATACTCCCGAATTATATGATTACTGGAACTTCCGGTTGAAGTGCATCTGGAATCGTTCCTCTGTCGACGTTTTGGCTCCCACTTTTGAGCCATTATCAAAACTTCTTCGCGACTTGATGCTGAGGTCTAAGTCTCCTTAACCCCCAACTCTCATCTTGACAAAGTGTTGATAGGGGTTATGTGGATAGAGAAATGGAATTCACAGGGTCTCCTGTGGTCAACTGTGAGTTTGATGGATCTGTTGATAACATTGTTCAGTACGGAAATCTGGGCTGGATGATGGTGGGAATTGACATTGAGATATCGGTTGGTGTGCGCGGGTTTTCGGGTTTTCGGAAGTAGTTGTTGTATTTTGTGATATGGACATCTAAGAAGGCAATAGCGTTGGTCTTCTCCCTTCCCACCGTGAATTTTATATCTGAGTGCATGTTGTTAAGGGGTTTAAGGAAGGTGTGTAGGCTGAGGCATGAGGCTAGATAGCAAAAACATCATCCACATAACGCAGCCAACACGTCGGCCTCAAGGCAGATGTGTCAATGGCTCTAGACTCGAAATGCTCCAGGTAGAAGTTTGCAAGTACTGGCGAAAGAGGAGAAACCATAGGGGCGCCTTTTACTTGTTTATAAAATTTGCCCTGGAAAAGAAAGTATGTACTGGACACACAGTGAATAATGACGTTAAGTGTGTCTTGGGAGATTTGATGTTTGGTTTTCAGAATGTTAAGTGTATCTTCTAGGGGGGTGTTTGTGGAAGTTGACAGATTCGAAGATTTCTATGAAATGGAATGAGTTTCGAACATATGGTGAGAATTGTTCTGCTAGGGGTTGGAGAATATTTGCGAGATATTTAGTAAAAGCTTTTTTTGGTGAGGCGAATGCATCAACTATGGGGCGAAGTGGAATGTTCAGCTTGTCTATTTTGGGAATGCCATAAATGCCAGATCCAGATTTTCACCTGGGAATCAGAGATTTCTTCTGAGCAATAGGAACAGCTGCCGTGTTGACTGTGTTATATGGATGATGTCTTTGCTATCTGGCCTTATGGATCCGAAAGCCTAAACACCTTCCTCAATCACCTCAACAATATTCACCGTGATATAAAATCCATCATGGAAAAGAAGATGAACAACGCAATTCCTTTTTCAGATGTCCATATCACAAAATCCAACGATTATTTCACTCATACTGTCTACCGGAAACCCACGCGCACCAATAGATATCTTAATGCCAACTCCCACCATGATCCAGCCCAGGTGAGCTCCGTACAGAATTCTCTCATCAATAGATCCATCAAACTCACAGATGACCCTAACAGACCCAGTGAGCTGAAAAAGCTCACATCTGCTCTTATTCAAAATGATTATTCCCACCCCCAGATCCAGAGAACCATTCAACGCCACCAAAGCATCTTCCCGATTCCCAAACCGAATTCTGACAAAACACGAAATCAAGGCAGTTTTCACAGCAAACAATCAAATATTATCCTTCCTGCGCGCACCTGAAAATACAATACCCAACGATATAAAATTCCTTGTCACGACTGCCCGCGAACATACATAGGCATTGAGGGCGTTTTTCAATATTTATTTCTTCGCGAATAATTCTGGAGTGGAGTGTTTTTGCTGTGGTAATGGTCTTCGTGTTGTTTAAGCCAATTTTGTGTCCGGTTTCGTGGTGGTGTTTGAAGAGTCGAGGTCATGTTCGAATTACGTACTGCTACGGACCTGTTTGATACTCGTCGTTTCGTCTGTCCTATATATGTTCTCGGGCAGTCGTGGCAAGGAATTTCATTGAACATAGAAATATATAGGACAGACGAACCGAATAGTATCGCACAGGTCCTACGAGCACGAACAAGCAGTACGTAATTCGGACATGACCTTGACTCTCTTCAAACATCACTACAAAACCGGACACAATTGACTTCAACAACAAGAAAGCCATTGCCACAGCAAAAACACTTCACTCCAGACTCATTCGCGAAGCAATAGAAATTGAAAAACGCTCTCAATGCCTCAACAAACGAGACGACTCACAAAGGGTTCCCAATTTCTGGAAGCCATTATTATCCCATCGAATATATATATATATATATATATATATATATATATATATATATATATATATATATATATATATATATATATATATATATGTATATATATATATATATATATATATATATATATATATATATATGTATATATATATATATATATATATATATATATATATATATATATATATATATTATATATATATATATAATACCGAAAAGTTCAACTTGACTCATCTCATTAGGCTATTTTCGATTCGATTTCAGAACAATCAGGTTTTTCGACAGTTGAAAGAGCAAACACAAAATTTTCGATTTTTTTTTCTTAGAATAACACTTGGATATTTTCCACTGTCTTGTTATTCTTTTATATCCAATAGTCAGTTACTTGCGAGAAAACACGAACCTTTGGGTTTCATGACGGTATTTTAGGTGTCATCAAAGCGAAGCATCATGCGTGCATGATAATAACCGGGTAAATTTCCCAGCATTGTTAATATAGTCTGGTAAAACGTTGATGTTCATCTTGGCAAATATTTAATACATGCTAATTGTTGATTAGTTTGGTTGAGCTGCGATAATTTCATGCCAGAGATGGAATCTGGGCAGGCATCGTAACAAACACCCAGTAGCGTGACATTCAGGTTTATTGTTTTCGTTTTTTGTTTTGTTGGACCATTCATCGCTATTGGCTGATTAAGAAATTCTGGTTATTCCGCTAGACGAGAATTATTTTGTAATGGTGCCAATCCGTTCTGATCCAATGATAATCATTGAAAATGAATTATTTTTAATAATTATTTTTTCTTGTTTCGTTATTATTGAAATTTACAGAAAATGAAAATTCATGAACTGTACAGCTTGTCCAATTCATCTTGGCAAAAAACTAGCGACCTACATGAGCAGGAATCGCTGGGAAGTACAGTTTGATGTAAAAACACCTATCAATTGTGTTTCACTGTGTTGACATTTTTTTTAGTTGTTGATTTTTTCTCTCGTCATGGTCTGCACTAAGTACCAGTGCGCAACTGGAAGAAGGGGCTAAGTTACTGCCAGGATGGTTGGGACATCTTCCATAAATATACTAATACTGGATACTGGTAACTCCTTTGATGTAGGGTAAAGTTGCCGCGTTTTTTGTGAGCGGTCGTAAATCATGCGGCTGCCTGCAACAATATTTTTACTCGAAAGTGTGTCTACGAGAGTCAGGAGTCAAGTGTTGGTCACATTCAATTTGCCTTCTTTTATCGAGATGATTATATACAAGGGCGCCGTTTCTCACGGGCAAGGGAGGGTGGGTGCCTTCCTGGACTTTGAATTTTTCAGTCCATACGCCGCGTAAGACACGATATCCACTTAATTTTAGTTTATTTGGTAATACTTCGGTCGCTATGAGCACCTTTTTTTAATTTCTTTGTACTTACGTCGATGGGAAGTTATATAATATATATATATATATATATATTTATATATATTGTTATGATATGATTTTATTTTTAATAATGTAGTGATATGTGATATCAAATTGCAATGTAAATAGATTCAAAAATTTTCTAAGTTTGTAAATTTTTATAAAGGAATGTGAAAGAAATGTAAAATTGATTTTTCTGAATATAGTTTTGATTTTTCAAAATAGTAAATATGCCCAGTATTTCACTTTCACCTGTATTTTTTCTTCTTTTGATTTACCTTTTTTTCTAGCTCAGTTTCGACGCCAATGAACATGAAGAACTCTTTCTCAGCGGTGCAGTTTCTCTGGATCGTAGAGCAGTTTCTTGATGTCATAAAATGTATTTTGTAGAATGAACCAATGAAAATGTTTTTCAGAACCAAATCTGTTACCAACTTTATTCAAATTAAATACCTTTTGTCAAATATTTTCAATAATTTCAATATATGGGAACTTTGACATATAGTTTCTTATACTTAATGTCCCAGATGTCCCTGTACTAGGAGAAATCCAAACTTATAAATAATTATCTAATTTAATAACAGAAATCGTAAAATGCTGACAAATATCTGCTCCGTGCAGCTAGAACACGCTCTCAGTGCAAACTAAATGAGCTACTCAAAGTGTAAACGAACTATCTTAAATTGTCTTTACGCGGAAATTAGTCTTTTTGGGGGTTATATTGTGATGAAAATGGCAAATAAAAGTTCAGGAAGATGAAACTTGCATCAAACACATCGATTTGAATGCTTCTTTGGGATTGAATCGGCAGGAAAATGATTCAGATATTGGTAACTTGGATTTTGCAGCTATGGACCATATCTCAGGAACTTTGAACTTGTTGTCTCAGGTACGTTTTCGGCTTCTGCTTCTTACAGTAATAACTCTTTAATTCATTTTTATATTGCAGTATATATAAGATTTTTCATTTTCTTGAAAAATTTTCACATGTTCGCGTCTCTTCTCTTTCTTGTTGATCCCTCTTGTTGCCATCACAACACTTTGAGTTCACAAAAATTCTTTTTTCCACAAGCCACTCTTTATGAACTAATTGTACCTAATATTAATTACAATTGAGCTTTATATATTGAAATTTTATTTGAAAAAGGTTCCTAAAGTTATTTGATTTTTTTTTTTTTTTTTTTTTTCTCCCCTTTCCCCACCCTCTTTTTTTTTTTTTTTTTTTTTTTTTTTCTTGGGGATTTTTAAATAAAAGTGTTTTTTTTAAATTTTTTGGGTTTTTTTAGGGTTTTTTGAAATTTTTTTTTCATCCCGGAGTATGATTAGTATGGGATGTTTTTTTTTTTTCTAGGCTGCCCAGGGGAGGGGTGTCCCCCCCTTTTCTTTTCCCCTTTTCAGAAAAAAAAAAAAACAGAAAAGTTTCAAAGAAAAAAAATGGGGGGCCCATTTTCGGGGGGGTTTTTTTGGTTAGCAGAAAAGAGGGGGAAAAAAAGGGGGGAAGGTGGAATACTAAACATATTTTCTCCCCCCACATTTCAAACCCACAATTTTATTTTTTTCCCTTTTTTTTTTTGAAGTTTATATTATAAAAAAAAAAAAAAAAAAAAATATATATATATATATATATATATATATATATATATATATATTGGAGTTGTTTTTTCGGGTTTCATTCCGTGTTCTGTGGTTTTGATCCCCTGAAGGATAGTTGTCACAACGTTTCGGCAAAGTCTCATTCGCAATCTTCTAGGTGATGATTGAGTTTCGTCCTCCGAACTCGACTAATTATTTCGAGTTCTCCTTCTCAATATATGGGGGTGTTCATTGATGGTATCTTTGACCTGGGCCCCTCCCACTTTCTTCGTTGGTCCGACTGCATTTTTCATTATGTCTGTATGGTAATTACTTGATAAGGTCCGACCTTGTTCCTCTGGTGTGATCGGGTTGTTTTTGTTTCGTGATAGGATGGATTTCCACGTTCTTGGTAATCTTTGGGCATCATCTCTCTTATTCATACTACTGGGTCGTTATATATATGTTATGTATATATAGAACATTTATAAATTCTGAATATTTAAAATTGTTCTAAAATTGTTCGTTTTCGTTAACCAGCTGACGAACGTCAACCCTCAGAAGTCGAAACTTGTGCGAGCAATGGATCAACGAGGCCTTACCTTTCAACGTGCGATTACCCAGCACGGTGGCCCGGCGAGGATTCGAACCCCGGCCTTCCGCTTGATAGGCAGATATGCTAACCACTACACTACCGATGTTGTTTATATGAACATTGAGATCTTATTTGTCTGTTTGCAAATTTGATTGTGTGGTTTCGACGGCGTATTAGGGTCACTATAAAAATAAAAAATATTTCCATTGACGCATTAAAATCTGTCATTGACAGATTTGAATCTGTTGAGGGCACAGTAAATGTTGTCCAAAAAATGTATTTTCGAAAAGCGACAATTAATCTTTGAAAAGGAGAGAAAATGGATGACCTGAAATAAGAAAAGAGTGATCTTTTGTGTCCTGATCGTAAGACTTCAAATATCAAACTTGGAAATGGTCTCTTTCACTACCCAGGCATTGAGAGTAACCGATTTTTGTGCCGGTGGCATTGAAAGCTGAACACATCGGTGGTAATGATATTTTGAATTCGATAGGAAAACTTTATTGTTCAATGTCAACCATAATACGTCATAAATTTTCGTCATTTGTCAAAAATTTATATTCGGTTATAATTGCACGAGTGCATAAAAATCACCGATAATTTTGCAAGAAAGCGTGATATCTAAAAATTGCAAGAGTTTATTTTCATATTTTGGCGAGAGTCTTTTACAAAATATGAAAATAACCGAATGCAATTTGTATAAGATATCACGCTTGAATGCAAAATTATCTGGTCATTTTTATGCACGAATGTAATTCATTGGAATATTTCAAGGAAATGCTATTTTTTGTTCATTTATACTTTCCTCTATAGATTGTATGGAGTACTCACCTAAACGCGAAATGTTTTTCTATTTTTGAAGTCTATCTGACATTTATTTGTGTTGTTTACTGACGTCTAGCGATACGGTTTCAAATGTGTTGTTATGGTGACTTGATACAATGCAATTACCGCTGTAAGTTTTCGGTAATTGCATTGCTCTTATGGGACATTTTATATACGAGGGAAATATTTGTTGCAAGTGCCAGTCTCGCACGCCACTGTGCGCACTAAACGTAGGTGTGCAAGTTCGTGTCGCAGAGCATGGAAACCCCTTAAGGGCTGAGGGACTCTCTAATTGTGGCCGGTGTAGAAAAGTACGGCGGCGGTTATCCGTAATGATCTGACCGGAAACTCGGCTGGCGGAAGCGGTGAGAAAAACGCCATTTTGTACGCTAGTTGACTCCGGTTTCGTGACGCGTTAACCTATCGAACGATTATTCCGTATATGCTACGTGTCAAGTCTCTAAATGCGATTAAAGATTTCAGAAATGTGGTTCGATTGATGCCGTATAAGATGCATAAAAACCTTGGTGTTGGGACTTATATGAAGAGTAGTTTGGGGTAAAATTGGCGACACATATAGTCATCATGGCATCTTCCATTAAATCAGTTCAGATGGCGTTTGCAACGAAAAGAGTTACACAATTCCTAGGAAATGTGAGCTGGCTATACTTTTACTTTTGGGCGCTGACCGATCGATAAATACCGACTAGTCTCCAAATTTGTGTTCCATTCGTTTGAGTTCGTTTTTCATAAATATCAGTAGATTTTGCTCATTTTGTTGACTGCTCCCATCAAAAAGTGATCTCAAATTAAGATCGCAGCGCCACATTCCAACTGATAATTACCACTTTGACAACTACTGTTATTTTAAGTTAGGACTTTGACGTTGTTTGAAAAAACAAACCGTAAAATTTTGTGTGCGGCTATTACAGTTTTTAGTGTTTTTTCACTTTCTATGTGAACTTCAACCATGAATTGTGCTTGATAAACATTAGTAATTATTTTAATCATATTCCAAAATTTTAAAATAGAATCTCAGCACCACTCCGACCGAGACTTCAACTAATAAGCACCGCGTTGACAATACTCTGACATTTTTTTGAAACTTTTCACGAGAGGGCGTATCGCCTATCATGAATTTCGAATAGTTTGTCGATCGATCGGTTGACCAACTAAACGACAAAGGATTTCAAAACGGAATGTCTCTAAGAGAGATGGAAATATTTGTGGAATGAATAGTTCTCAACAAGTACAAAATTGTATGAAAATCATGAGTAACGTGTGCTTCGCTGATTTTATGATGCAGAAAATATGAAACAGTCCTGTCTTCCCAAATTGAAAGGAAATATTTTTTGAACGTCATTGAAGTTTGGGAAGTGTCACATTACACACCTCTACTTCTCGCCCTCTTCTAAGGCGTATTCACCTGTCTCCTTTTCTGTCACTTACGGCCAGCTAATAAGCCAGAGAGAGATAAAGAGTCGAATACGTTTCGAATACAAGAGCGCCAGAAAATGCCTCTATTCTAGACTTTAGCTGTCATTTATTGACTCTATCTGACATTTATTTATATTGGTGACAATTGTATACCCCGTAGTCACGGTAACAATATTTCTACTTGATTATTCTGAAAAAACCGCGTTCTTGGATAACATTATGTTTCAAGATTATAGCGTGAATGATAATATAGTGAATACAATTCAAAAACTGTTGCACGACATAAAATCAACAAAGTGTGTTTGAAAGTAATCAATTGGCATTTGGCAATTGTTATTTGAAAGTAACAGTTCTGTTCCTACGTCTTTTTGGCACAGACATTACAACTAATAGACTTCGGAGTGAGCAATATAGAATTCTCCAAGATAGAGGAAGGAATTCAAGTATAAATACTTCATTTCTCATCAGCTGGCTATACTTTTATAAGGCTCAGATACGACCTTTCTTGGAATATAGTTCTCATATTCTCATGTATGGAGTTCGGCACCAAAACATTCATTGATGCTTCTCGATTCTATTCAGAGAAAGGCAATCCATCTCATTGCTTATTCTTCGCTCACAGACTCGTCCACTTCATTGGAATATCGTAAGAGGGTTGGAGACTTGTCTCTCTTCTATAGATATTTTCACCGGCGATGTTCTTCTGAATTGTTATCAATCGTTCCACCCTTGGCAATATCTACACGGATGACAAGACGAGTACAGAATTCCCACCTCTTTGTTATAAACCTGTCGAACCTCTCTTGTGGGTTTTTGGTGGCTTGGATCCTTGCCGAAGGGGTTTCTGGGCTTAATTGATTTGATGTTATTGTTCTCTTGCTTGATTAGGGGTTTTTGTGGGCTTCCTTTGGTTTCTGCTAAAAAAATTTTGTCTTAATTGTGTATCCTTTCTCTCTCTCTATTGTATTCCGCATAGC
Source organism: Zygogramma bicolorata (assembly GCA_032362365.1). Classification (NCBI taxonomy): domain Eukaryota; kingdom Metazoa; phylum Arthropoda; class Insecta; order Coleoptera; family Chrysomelidae; genus Zygogramma; species Zygogramma bicolorata. The sequence goes on along the minus strand of JAVJAQ010003279.1, from coordinate 558,536 downwards.
GTTATATGAAAAAATGTCATAAAGGCCAGTCCATTAGTTGAAATGTACATGCGTTTTGGTATTTCAAATTGGATATTGTAATCAAAAAATATGTATTTCGATCATCATATAGCAAGTATCAGTCCCAAGCTATTCGTGGAAATGCCAAAATATGTAAATGAGCGCTGTGAATAGTTGGTGGCATCTTTCATTGGTTATTTTGAAAAAGAAAATAGTGATCCGTTGCTTCAATTTTTATTAGAGAGGCAAATCAAGAATAACATAGTAAATTGTATTCGTAATCGTCAGACATTCACTTCTATCATGTAGCAGCTGACTTCAAGATTTATAGAATATATGAACGCAGTGGATATTTCATTTATGAAAACAGGAAAATCTCGATTCTTCGACATTGGGCCCTATTGAAAAAACAACAGGAGAAAGAACTATTTCATGAATGAACTTTTATTTTCTGATGAATAATACAATTCAAAATTCACCCACGCCCCTGATGACGTGAACCAGTTTGTAAATTGTACTTTATGTATTATAGAACACATCTAATATCCTGCGGCACTGCTCATCGCAAGTCGTATCTATCGCTTATTTAGACTTCTAGTTTCATCGAATCAGCAACTATAAGCACCACTGAATACAGAACGAAGTTAACTATAAATGATAAATAAACTCAACACTACGATGAACAATGAGAGAACTCGAAGTCAGCTGGAAGTTGGACCCATCTTTCAGAAAAAAAATAACATCAAATCATTCGACGTTGTTTGTAATGACTGATAGGTAATTGGCGTCAACTAGCGATAAAATACGTGAGAATGACGTAAACGTGTCTCCATATAATTCTGAACAATATCGCATCAATTGCAATATCGTTATGGATTCTGCGAACTTGCTAGTCTACAGGAAAAAACTAGTCCAATTCTGGTATTATCTAAAATTTTTAGAATTGATTGGAAGAGCACGATGAAAATGGTATAAGGTGAAGAATAAAGAAATCTACCCAGTTACAACGAATCATGATAAGAATTAGAACATTGACCAATCTTGGTCAACCGAGTAGGAAAATTCCTAATTTCTTGAAACAGAATAATTTGAACGTTGTATATAAAACAAAGATTAATTTGAGCTTTTATATCAAGAACAACAAAGATAGAAGTTCAGCATCAGATAGATCAGGAGTCTATAGATTATTGTGCGGTTCATGTCGTATGTTTCATATCCGTCAAACGGGAAGAATATTTGATACACGCGTAAAAGAACACAGAAGTAGTTTCCAAAATGGTAAGACAAATTCAAAGTATGCATCACACCTCATTACAGAGGGACTTGAGTTCAACCACGAATTTGAAATTCTTCATTTCCAAGGAAAGGTTTTGAAACCAGGAAATTGTACTAATTAGGATGTGATTCGGACCATTAATCTTATTAATTATTTGTCGGACTATATTCTTATTGACCGTCTGATATAATGTGTATAAATTCGAAATGAAACAGGGTTAAGATTAGTTCAAAGTAACTGCTTGAGGAACCTATTGTATAGCGAAACACGTGTCGCTGTTTAGTAAACCCTAATATGTGAAAATCTTACAGGTTACTGTATATTATTTGTTTAATATGGATTTTCATCAAGTAACGTCCACTTTCATTCAGTTTTCGATAGAGATTCGCTTAGAATGTGACTTTGTATGAACTGTCATCAACAAGTCGGTCCCTTCTGAATGTTCATGTTTTTGTTTTATGTTTTAGTACAATTTTTCCAAACCTCGTCAAAGTGTCACGAACACGATTATATTCCTTGAAATTTGATTCCATCTAATTTCCATAGAATTTTCATCGCAAAATTATCGAGGAATTTATGTTCTGAACAATTACAACCGTACTAATATCTGTGGGAATCACTAAGAAGTAGAATGGAGTGAACCGTAAAATCATCAGAATTCATATTTAATGTAGTTTTCATTTCTCAGAAAGAGATTGGTACGATCGCTTTCTGGATACAGCAAAATTGTTGTCGCAATCATTGGGATTCCGAAGGTACTCTCGTTACAGACGATAATTACCGATTGTGGAAAATTATGCCATTTTGAAGATATTTGTCGCTATTAGTGAGAAAATGTTTTCAAAAATTCTTTTTACACGTATTTTTCAATACATAAATCACAGTTCAAGCGAATTACTATCGCTTCTCTTTGACTTTGTGATTACAGAGTTCCACCCCAGGACGCCATCATGTTATTTCTGACGAAGGCGCTGAGGGACAGTTGAAACTGTCGACTATATTATGTCGGATCATCTTGCACAAATAATAACTATCGAACTTTCAGTGTCTGATTGTATAAATGAAAGAGATTAACGGAAAAAAATATGGATACTTTTTTCAAGATCGAGCTATGTGACTGGTATGAAGTATTCAGTGAAAGTGAAACAAACTACTTGGAAATGGTGAAATGGAATAAACTTCTAGACAATTACCTTGACATTTTTTATTTAATTTTTCAGTAATAAGAATAAAGAATTAGTTTCCGCGAGAAGAGAATTGGATTAACAGAAATATTAAGATAATGAAAGAAAAAGTGAGTCTGCTACAGTCATTGACTATTTGTTATAACATTTTCAAGCAAGGGTACAATGAATACTGAGAATCGCATAGATTACACATAAATGAAATAAGAAGTGACCATTTTAACGATTTGATAAAAAAGTGGTAACAAATCCCAAACGACTTGGAACGTAATTTACTCCAAGAAAGCGACTGTGTTACCTGACAGGAGTGGAGATCTGGCAAACAATTTCAAAGAGCTTTTTTGAGAAAGCAGCTCCTATGCAAAACAGACAACTCTCCTTTCTCAAGAACATGTCCCAACTCCATATTTTTGAATCGAATGAGTAATGATGAAATAATCAAGGCTAGCTTCAAGATAAAAAATTAGAAGAGTAGTGGTTCAGATAACATACCAGCCAAAATTTTGAAACGTTGTGTCAAGCAAGTCTCTACCGCCCATTCTTTGTCATATTTTCAATTCTTTCTTAGAATCAGCAATCTTTCCAGATCAAATGAAGTCAGCTGTTGTAATGCCGTTAAATAAAAAAGGAGATCATTAGGATTTACGATGAATTATCGTCGGACGATTAAGAACTTACTGAACGTTTTTCCAAATTATTCGGAATGATCATTTCCGAAAGATTTGCACATTTGTACAATTATTGAATGATTTCCAACATGGTGTTCTTGCAGGTAGAAACACAGAAACATCATTATGCAACTTTGTAGATCAAAGTCATAAGTTATTTGATCAAAACTCATGTGCCTGTGGTATGTTCTTGGATTTTACTAAAGCTTTCAATTAGGGAATGAGATGGGCTGGTTTTCTTCAGTATGAACAGATAGTTGGCTCGAGCCACTCTTCTATGAATGATATTTCATTTATTTCTTCATTTAAAATTTTTGACTAATATTCCACATTCGATATCTCAAATTCCTTGTCACAATATTATTTCATTTTTTTCCTCATTTGAATATTCTTGACTAATATTTCATATTCGATATCTTGATTTTTTGTAGCAACATTATTCTCTTTGATCAATTAAACCTAGGTTTCATTATTGACCAAAAATCTATTCCAACTTTTTGTTTTGCTTTGATTTCCTTACTTGATTTGTATTTTTTATCCTTCCGTTCTTAGCAACAGGTTTCAATAGGGTTAATAATATGACAATGGAAATCCGAACCATTACCATTCAGCAAGTAACATTGTAAACTACATTCAAGCAAACGATTTATACAGGGTGTTTCAATATTCATTATCAAGATTTTAGGGGCGCATGTTTCAGGTCAAAATAAGACGTTTTTGTCCATAAACATGTGCCCGCAAACGCTTCGTTACCGAACTACAGAGCGTTAAAAGTTTCAAGAACCTAAACGTCAAATTGAAAATAGCAGTCAAAGGCCACTACTCACTTTTCATTGTTTCGAGCGAATTACGAAAAGATTACTTCGATTTTTTTCTCAATAACGGTCGCAGATGCGTAAAAATTACAAGAGACACAAAAATTTATAAACAAAACAATTTCATTCATGTTTCAGAATCCACCAGCGGCGCACTATTAAAAAGTTTATGGGGCGAAAATGGGCTCGACCCCTGAAAACATATCTTCCTGTAGCATGTTACAATCACTTGGCATACTGGATGATGTAAACTCTAAAACGAAACCTTCACTTCAAATGGAGAAAAAACTAAAAAAATCTTGAAACTTCAAAGCTCTGTAGTTCGGCAACGAGGCGTTTGCGGACATATGTTTATGGAAAACAAAAGTCTTATTTTGACTTGAAAGATGCGCCCCTGGAATATTGATACTGAATTTTGAAACACCCTGTATAACAACAACTCAGTTTATTTTACTATTAACAAATGTATTATCGATACGTGATATGAGTATATGTTATGTAGGTATTAGCTGATCTCGAATATTTCTATACATGTACGACATGTTTTCTGAAATGAATCTGACTATCTATATTCGATTTAATTACGATAAGGTGTAAGAAAATTGATGTTTCAATTTTCTTCTCCTGAAGATGCTAACCTTGTTAGCGAAACGCGCGTAGAGTGCAAAAATGTAAGTTTTATGTTAGGGTAATAATTGCTCTCTAAGAAACTTTCAACTTTTGCACCAAAGATTCCAATCTCATCGTTTATTCCAGTGGTGATGATGGCTTATTTTCATTCAACATCCTCGATAAAAATTAAAACTTCAATAATCGAATTGTTTGCTCTCACAAATCCAATTCCATACAGATGTTTCGATCCGCCATAGGGCATTGGCATAGGATCAGTTATCGCGGCTTTGCCGTACGATGTGCTTGCTGTTAGAGTTCTCCTCTTCTTGATGTAGTATGAGTTTGAGTCTTCAGACAACCAGCACATGGCGTTTCGCTTTAGAGGTTTTCACCATCAACACCAGATTAAAATTCTCATTCTGAAAGGAACAGACCGTTCGAAATATTGTCTGTTCATCGAATTTGTTGTTAATGATATAATGTCGAAAATCAAAAATCTGATTTGTATGGAGGGTTGCAGCTTTCTCTGGGAGTTCGAAGGCGATGTGCTCGCTGTGATCTTCAACATGACACGCTATTCCAACTATTTAATTCACGAAGTTCGAGCTGTTCCAGAGATCAGTTCTTTTTTTTTGATTCTAGTGGAAGACTCAAAATACAAATTCAGACAGGAGCCGACACTTAGTGCATACAACTTATATTGGCACCAAACAAAGCATGGAGTTGACGATTTGAGATATAGTTGAGATATGTTTGGATAATTACAGTGCGTATTCACTTGCTCCAAAATATACATCCCCCAACAACTTTTTCAAATTAATTTCATTTTCTCAACCAGCGTCATCGATACGAAGCCTCAATAACTACTTTCCAATAATTATTAAGTGAAAGATTCCAAGACACACATCTTCGGTTCACCCTGAACGAATCCGTAAGTGGAGCGATCTTTCTGAAATTTTCGTATGTAAACAAGAATTAAACAATTGTGCCTCTTCACTTTCATGCACATTCACTCAGCCCCAATGAGGAAATATCCAACAATCCGTATCTTCCAACCCAGATCGGATAATTATTGCTCTCCGAAGAGTGGTTATTATAAAAGTAAAAACAGAATTAAATCGATTTCCGAGTCGTGATCAGAGGGAATAATCATTTCAATTATATTTCAAAACAGAACTGATTTGAACACAATGGATGTAATTTCCGCATATAATATCCACATTAATTCTCAACGGTGAGTTATTAAATTATTAACGAGGAGCAGGAAGGTAACAGTACGAATGTTTGTTACATATTTCTCATGCAGATCTAATGGTTATTGGTCATTCAATTTTTTTCCCATGAAGAAACTAATGGAATGGAAGACTACATTAGCAAATACGAGGTGATTCCTGATAGCACACAGAAAACAAGGTAATATTTCAATGAATGCGGCATATTTCAGTAGTTTGAAGAAATAATATGCTACATACCAAGGGGTAAACAAGTGTGTTGGTTATTGAAGAAGTTCATGATTTTTAAGGAAGAAACTGAATAACCGAGGGGTTGACTACTGAGGGAAAATGTGTACACTGGAATTTCCTCGGAATTCCCCGGAATTATCCTGAATTCCCCAGAATTCCTACAGAAAAAATGTGTCAATTTGAAGATATATCGATAAAATTTTGAAACTAAATGGCGGAAATACTGGGAATTCCGAGGAAACCCGACGAAATATGAATGATATATTTCGGAACATTCACGTAAAAGTTTTTTTTGGGATTTCTTACTGGGAATTCCGAGGACTTCCGGGGAAATTCCGAGGAAACCCGACGAAATATGAATGATATATTTCGGAACATTCACACAAGTTTTTTTAGGGATTTCTAAGTGGAACATAAACTTTAGACTTTTAAGTAGACCATGGCATGATTATGACACAATCTGAATAATATCGGACTATGCATATCGAAACTTGTCACATTTTCATTCAGGCTGGTATCCATTATATCGGAAACAAAATAAAATCATGTATATAATGCAACGTTACAATCGGAAAATAAAGGGAATGGATCGTCTGATTCCACTCAGGTTTGTTTCATTAGCATCATTTTTCCTGAGATTTTTCTTTACAGAATCAAGTTCTGAATCCGTTAGAATAAATGAGTTTCAAAAAAATAAAATTTTTCATTGAAAAAAAATACGGTAGGTATTTAACGCTCTATTAGTAAGCTCTATTATTTTCAACCGATTATTTGTGCTTAATTATTACAGGATACTCAATCTGTGGAAAAAATCATTTTTATACGTTTTTGTCATCGCTTACAAAGCGAAAATAAACTGTTTCCCAAAAACGTATATTCCATAATATCAAAAATTATTATCGCTGTGTTCACCCCGTATAAACTCAAATTGGACAGTTGACTCTGAACCACAATCTATCCGATTATCTTTTTATTACAAACCGATAAATTATATAAAACCGTTCAAAGAATAAGATGGACCTGCAAAGAAACTCCAGAAATCATACTAGGACTGCAGTCATTGACTATATAACTCAGATCGTATGCGAGGTATAACCGTCTTATTTCAGGTAACCGCTGGCAACAATGTAGACAACCTGTGTTTTGTCTGCCAATTATGATCTAGCCTCTCTTCCACAATAAAGGGCATCCCTTCGTCTTGTTGAGTGAAATTTCAAGACACGTCATTTTTGAAATATTGAGGAAAATAATGGCAGTCGCAGAGGTTGACCTCAAAAACAAACCCACGAACTACGACACAAAGTTTTTTTTGGTTGTTTCACATGCCCAATTCATATGTATTCGAATCAGAAAGAGGTACTATTCAATGCAAAGAAGTTATTGAATTATTTGAAAAAACTACCCCCAACCACACTCCTCTCGAATCCTCATTAACTACGACACAAAGTTTTTTTAGGTGGTTTCACATGCCTTATTCATATATTTGAATCAGAATGAGGTACTATTCCATTGAAAGAAGTTATCGAGAGTAATTACACAAGTGCTTCAATATTACCGATAATTTTCCATGTTGTCTAAATACTGCATGAGATTATTTTCATATTGACCTGTACTGGACGTCGGATATCGATTTAGGCCATTTAGGGTGTCACAATAGTATCTAGTATTCCAGAAGGACGTAGGTACCCTTTTGACCTGGACTGGACGTCGGATATCGATTTAGGCCATTTAAGGTGTCCCAATAGTATCTAGTATTCCAGAATTTATTCTAAGTGCATTGCCACCTTTGGGGAGGGGGGGAATGGCACCCCCCTTATGACCGCCCTTGTCTCGAGGCCGCACAAAATATAAAACAAAGTTTTTGGGTTGTTTCACATGCCACATTCATATATATATATATATTGGTTGAGTGGAAGAGCAAAATCTCGTTCCTAGAACAAGCATTTTGAACTCTGCCATTGAATAGGTGCTACTCTTGGATGTGTTCATTATCGCTATGTAACTGCTACCTATTCAATAAAAGCAATATTATTATTATTATTATATTTGAATCAGAATGAGGTACTATTTCACTGAAAGAAGTTATTGAATCATTAGCAAAAACTTCCCCAACACACCCCTCCAGGGACATACCAGATGTCTATCAGATCATGAAGATTGTGTCATCAGGCTTAATGGTCGCTAACAAAATGTATTTCAAATTGGAAATTCACCACAAACTCTTTCCGAACAGGAGTCCTAACTTTCTTCGTCCAGTGGAAGTGGATTACTTCACACCGGTGTTTTGTTTTTGAATTATGATTTTATTTAAATATTGAAATTTTACTGTATGCTTTTTATTATTGTGCGAATAAATTGAAGTTATCTAATAATAATCCCTATAGTTTCTTCAGAAATTTCTCGGAATTCCCCGGAATTCCCTGGAATTCCTATCAATTGTACACCGGAATTCCCATGTGGTCAACCCTTCATGATTCTTTTCTATCCTTTCGGAACACGATTAATGAATAATGAATGTAATTTCTTATAAGTGATAGTCCGTTTTGTACAACTGCGTTGGTGAGTACACAGCGGAAATCTAAGCACTTCATAAATTCCAATGGGCAGAATGATATTTCGAAAAAACGAAGACGACGAAATCGTGAAAGTGACAAGAGTTTGGTGAAGTGTTTCTCTGACTTTCTTCTTCTGAGTGAATAACTGGTCACTTTCCAATCCGAAGGTAGATAAGAAAAAAACATACTTTCGAATGATTGTGAATGTAACCAATTTCATTTCAAGGATTGAGATGGCAGTTGATTGACAAACTGTCACAAATATAGAAAATATTTTCCCGGATATAATTCCGTTTGCGAGATGATTTCTTTACTCGAAGTTTCGATTCTCAAGCTGGCACGAGTTGTTTTGGTTGATGAAATCTCAAGGGATTTTCACTGTCGGACTAGAGTCGTGAAATTTAATAGTCGAAAACAAGGTATGGATTTTTTTTTGATAACTGTTTTAATATCATTAATATTTTATTATTCGAGATTACTAGACGATTACATATATATTTTATTTTTGGAGTTATTCGTTTGAATGAAATATATATATCAACAATGATTGATTATCCATTTTCTGAACAATTTTTTTAGCATTTCATTGTTCTAAATATATAATGATTTTCACAATGAAAACAATGACAAGTCAAAATGATTTCTTCGGTTTCATGATTATTAGAACAAAAATTTTGGATAGAGTGAAAACGTTTTATAGAATCTTCTACCATCATTGTAAGGGTAATTTAACTCTTGAAATTCACTTACAACATTTTGAAATAAGTTTGATATTAAAATTGATAATTTTCAATGTTTTACAATATAAAGAAAAAACTTGTTTGCTGTTTGAATATCACTGGTTTAATGGATTGTATTTGGGTTTCGACATTTCGCCGACATCTCTTTTGGCATTTTCGAGAATGTTACTGCTCCTTCTGAGTGCTGGCAATTGTTCGCAGAAGGAGCAGTAGTAACATTTTTGAATAAGTTAACTATGATGTAGGCGGAACGTCGAAACCCAATTACGACAAATCAACGGACTCCCAGAATAACAACTTCACACACACATATAACACATATATATGTCTATATAGAAATGATTCGTTACCGAACTACAGAGCGTTGAAGTTTCAAGATTTTTTCAGTTTTGTCGATGAGACTTTCAACTTTCAAATAATGTCAAATGCTTCAAAACAAACCTAAACGTCAAATTGAAAATAGCAGTCAAAGCCTACTATTCACTTTTTCATTGTTTCGTTGACAAATTAAATAAATCTAGCGAATTACGAAAAAATTACCTCGGTTTTTTTCTCAATAACGGTCACAGAGGCATAAAAATTACCAGAGACAGAAAAATTTATAAACAGAACAAAGAATTCATTTCATATTTTAGAATCCACTGAAGGCGCACTACAAAAAAGTTTATGGGACGAAAATGGGTTCGAGCCCTGAAAACATATCTTCCTGTAGCATGTTACAATCACTTGGCATACTGGATGATGTAAACTCTAAAACGTAATCTTTATTTCACATTTGATCTCAATATCTCAAAAGCTGAAAGAGCTATGAAGAAAAAACTAAAAAAATCTTGAAACTTCACACACATGTTTATGGAAAACAAAAGTCTTTTTTTGACTTGAGAAATGCGCCCCTGAAATCTTGCTACTGAATTTTCTTTCGGAAATCAGAAAATGAAATCGAAAAATTAACAAATCTGTAAGTATTAATACGTCACATGCAATTTTTTACAGAAATAGAAGTATCTTTTCTACTTTATACCTTGTTGAATAAGTACTCTGTTCTCGGAGAGAGAATATGAGCTGATGACCATCACATTACACATGTATTTCAACAAAAGGGCAGAATAATGGAAAATGATAATTTGATGAAATGATATGAAACAAAAAATTATTCGAAACATGATTATTTTTCTCTAATGTATTATTCTGAGGTACCAAAGTCACAATATCCGCAAAATTTGATGAGTTATAAATGATAAATTATCAGAAGAAATGAAGAAAATACCAATTCAATATGCACAATATTCGTCATATTATTTGTTCGAAGTCTATCTAGAAATAAAATTAGTCAAGTGATAATGTCCAATCATAACAACATAATAGTAATGATCCAAACCAGAAATGAAGCCGCGGACCCAGCAAGTGAAAGTGTTAGTATAACTGCAATCAATAACATGTGGAAATAAAAATTATTATTATCGGAGCATGAAGCATATCACTCAATTGAAGACACCGGGTACAGTGATACCCAATTAAATGATTTGTGAAATTATATCGTTGAACTAATTGGCCACTAGTTTGGTTGGTGTTTCAGTAATAGACAGGTCCGCTATTGTAAAATGAATGGCTTTTTTTATACCCACTCAATTAGAGCCAGGTTTCACTTGTTCCAATTTTTCGGCCATTGTTGTTCTGACATTGTCTGCAGGAAGCTCTCAATGAAGTTGAGTCAATTCCATCGCATAGTACTCTTGCATAATACAATGCTCAATGTATCTAGTATGATTACAGTACTCTAATTCATGTGAATATTATTGATTTTCTAATGATCATACCTACGAATATTTTTTCAGTTCTTTTTTGAATATAAAATGGAATGAATGTTCGTAGTGTACGCGAATCACAAACAGATATTTGGTGTTCAGGATTTCACAAATTAGATCTCTGAACTCCGATTTTCGATGAATGAGTCAAAGTTACCACCTGAAAACTTTGGTTCATCAAGTTCCTTCGATTTCGTTACAATTTACTCATTTCATTTTTTCGTTTATTAGATCATGGATCAACTCATGGAATTGACTTGTTTTTTTATTGCTTTTGATTTAGTTTCTTTCCACCAATCGTTTTTTCACAGGTTTCACATTTCTTTGATCTCTTCTTTTCAATTATCTTTTCAAGAATGAGACATAATACCTCATCTCTCCAACGAATGAACCGTGTTGGATTCCAAAACAAAAGTGGTGCCTGAAAAATTTTTTGGTGGATTTGTGTAGCATCTATTGCTTCTTGTGATGGAAAATGCAACCTTGCGACACATACGATGAGACCAGATGAATATTTTGCAGTATTTGATCCTTATACGTTCGGTTTAGATCAGAAGCAATGTGGTCCAATTTGCTTCAATCTCACCATGAATATTGCCAAAGATACAATGAACGACAGAGTTCGGGTCCCAAAACCTCATTAAAAATTAATGGTTGAAGTATTCCAATCGATTTATGGATCTTAATGAAATAACCGAGAGGGTTGATTGATTTTCAATTTGATATCATTTGGTTTTCATATCATACGTGAGTTCACGATCTATAAAATGGGATGCATTCCTGCGAAAATTGCAAAGAATAGTGGCAATTTTCATTGTTTCATCCTCAAACCACAAACATTTCTGCCACTTACTTTCTATGTTCTGGTTGGTGAAGTAGTGATACGGCCATAAGACGACGAAAAAACAAGAAAAAAACAGCTCTTTTCATTGAGCTTGTGGTTTCAGTTCCACTGATCGACAAAAGGGTATCTTGGGAACTTCATACGATAAATAATTGAAAGAATAAGATTTTCATTTATTGCGGATTGAAAATGTAGTCAAATAAAAACAATGAGACTTGGACTCTTTCAAGAGATTCTCGATTTTTTCTGTTGTATGATTCTAGATGATCAAGATACCAATTAAAAGTATCCGTTCTTCATCAAGTAGTTTCAATTTTTGGAAATCAGTAATTGGAATGATTATTGTTAGTAAAAATATCCATCAGATGATCATCATTTTCGCAAATGAAAAGAATATGGTTTTGAAGATCAACAATTACGTGAACTTACAATTCAGAAAATGTTTTCCACTAGGATAGGAAACCAGAATAAAATTGAGGTGGGAGTTTTTTGACGTCAAAGTCGATCGAAGTCGTCTATGTTCTGTTGTTTTATTCCCCAAATGTTTATTCTTGTTCATTTATATTTCAAGAAAAATATTCCTCGTCTACGACTCAGGATAATTCTGAAATAATTTAATCTTTTGTGGTATTACGATAGACATTGCAATAATGGACTGGCTTTTATGACAGTTTCTCATATAATGCGGAATACATCAGGGAGAGAAGGGATGTGCACATTGAAGTGATATTGTGAAGGACAGAATGATAATTCTTTACTTGAATGACTCTAGCCTTCTTAACCTCTCTTTATCTGCTACATTGAGGAAGAAATTCGCTTAGAGGTTATACTTGAAGTATTCTAACTTGCTCATCCAGCAGTTCTCTTTCTCTTATGGCCAGTCCATCAGTTGTAATGTCTATGGGTATTACTAGATTACTAGTGAATACTTCCATCGTATGTTAAAAATCCGATATGAAGGGGGACATTTTCGATCAATTGTTCTAAAAAAATTGTTCCAAAATTGTTCGTTCCGTTAACCAGCTGACGAAAACCCTCACCCTCAAAAGTCGAAACTTGTGCGAGCAATGGATTAACGAGGCCTTACCTTTTAACGTGAGATTACCCAGCACGGTGGCCCGGCGAGGATTCGAACCCCGGCCTTCCGCTTGATAGGCAGATATGCTAACCACTACACTACCGAGACCACTAATTACAGCGATAAATTCCCGGCGGGTCATTTTCGGGCTGGTAAATACCCGGTAGGTATCGAAAAATACCCGCTCGGTCCGTGTATCTATAGTAAGATTGTGAAAGTGTACATTTGTCATCTTGACAGGAATGAATACTGAATTTTAAACGTCGGTGTTTCAACCCCGGAAATATTCTACCGAATTACACTCGTGCATCAAAATAAACCTGATGATTTTTCATAAGTATGAAAATAAACTGATGCAGTTTTTAGACAACATGCTTTCATGGAAAATTATCGTTAATTTTGAAACACATGTGTAATTACTTCCGATAATTGCATTAAAAGCAATTATCAATCACTATTACAACACGATTGAGTTTGACAACTTAATTCCAAATTAATTTCAAAATATCACGTTTTGACAATGCGAATGTCACAAATATATTTGGGGAATATTTATGGAATTGTGCTGCGAACGAGAATAGCAATCAAATGAACATAGAAGCGTAGAAGAATTGGCGTAGAAAGAGTGGGCGGTCAATATGGGAAAGACCGGACCGAATTTGAAGAAACATCGGTGAAGACAATGTGGTATGTTTTGTGCAAACTTTCGCAAGAGGATAACTATAATGACTATAATATCATGATTGACCCATTCAACAGTATACGTAGTATACAAACCAGCCCGAGATGCCCACGATGTAATCAGAAAGGAACTGCAAGTAGTTCCATGTAAACGTAAGTACAGTTCAGTTTCGTTTGTCTGTGGTTAGCACAATAATATTGCTAGGATATGAAAATACTTCTGCATAAATTTTACCATATTGCTGCTGTAGAATCAGCGTGGCAAGGAAAAGAGGCAGTTGCTTGTCAGGTGAATTTTTTTCAAATCGAGAAAAATAACGGTGACTCTACAACAAATCGCAGTGAATACAATCCGGTGTTCAGTAAAACGTGTCGAAGTTGTTCTGAAAGCTGGACAAGTAAAAAATGGTTGGTTTACAACAGTGAAAGAAGAAGCTGCCCTGTACATCAATTTCATAAACTAATATCAAAACGAGGCGACAATATTACCTCACCACGACTGTTCTCAAAACCAAATCGACACTGAAATAATAAATGAACGATAATGTATCTGTTGGAAGAAATACTGAATCTTTTGCTGAGGTATTTGTCTTGAATGTAAAGGACAGAAAAATAGCAAATTCCTCGAATATATCAACTGGTTAGTGGATTGGCAAAAAGTGGTGTAGAAGAACAACAATTTCTGGTCATGGCAATGAAAATTTTATAAACCTATACTTGAGTCTCGATCAAGAATACCACAGCAAGTTCATGCGTGGTAATTGATCTTCTATAGAAGAGAATGAATAAATGTTCTTTCACTGACTGTATTTTTGATAAATAAATGAATGTTTTGTTGTGTTGAGTTGGGTATACATTTTTTGTTAAAAATTTTTCCGCCTCATAATTTTATGAGGGTTCGGGCTGTTACCAAGGAACAAGCTTTCGATCAACCAAAAAGAGTATTAGATTTAATACCAGAGCAATATTCAAAACAGATGAACAGAGATCCATATTGAATAGAAACAAACCTCTGAACACAGACAATGCAGAAAATTGTAGTTATAGTATTTCATGTGCATGTGGTAGTATTCATAGAGGCGAATCATCAAGACCATTGAGAATGAGAACAGCTCAACATAAAAAAACTCAAGAAATATATAAGTTGAAATCCGCTGAAGACATTATCAACAGATGTTACAAATGATAGAATGGAATATTATTATTTTGATTATGACAAAACAGCGTAGAACCAGAAGGAAACTCAAAGGGGCTAATTGTAGATCATTGAACGAAAATGAGGAGATTGCTCATTGAATCAAGTTCAATGTTGGATGACTCCTCTGAAAGTTGAAACTGGGAAGATTCAGTCCTAAGTTAGTTGTGTCAAAATCAATACATGATAAAACTATTGATGAGTTACTCATGCCACTGTCGCATTGACACAACTCCAAAAAATAGAATATCTGAAAGAATTTTCCCAAGAAGCTGATGAAAGAACCGGGGTGGTTTCCAACACGTCGCCAAAGGAAAGTTTTTTTTTTTAATTTTTCTTAAATTCAATCTTCAAATTCAGAAAAAATACGAAACATTACTGACAAAATAGTCAGTAAGTTTTACTTTTCCGTAGTATTGCAGGTACGTATCGAGAAAAAATACCAATTCTCCCCTGTGAATAGATATTAAAAGAATTTTGAGCTTTTTCATTTCCAGGGAAGACAAAACCCAAAAAATTGATTTCAATATTTTTTTCTTTCTTTCTTGAATAATAAAAGTGTTTATTTCGATCATTTAGAAATTAGAATTAATTTTTCTCAACCTGTTTGTGGAAGCTATTGTATAGCGGAACTCTAGTCGCGGTTTTGTTAACCCATTGTCAGTGAGAATTATACACGAAATTGTGATATTTTTTGTCATATTACATTAGACATTTATCAGTTTTTTATGAATGTCAAAGCAGACGTGAGAAGTAATGTGTTTACATTTATACTAATTTTATTTTGTGAAATGCAGAGTTTTGGGCCCGATTATAGAGAAAAAATATAATGGTACAGAGCTCAATGGTTTTCTGAATACCCACACGAATATTTAGATGTATTTCGACAAATAATTTTTTTTGTCCCATTTCGATCATACGAATCCATATCTTGTGAGCATTTACAAAAAACCCTATTCAATACATGCGTTTTCATTCGAAATGTATGTTATGAAAAGTAAATAATTAATTTTCAGATGAAATCGTTGAGACAATAATTGAGAGTCGAGTAATATTCTGAGAATTGAATCGGTTGCTTAGAATATAAGGAAAAAATATAAGTTTCAATCCACTAAAATTCCGCTGGTAGAGACACAAGGCTAAACAATGTACTCTGAGAAATTTTTCCAATCTGAAAATCTATATGTGGGAACTCCAGTACCAAAATATCTATATATGTAACCAGGATATAAAGAAGATGTTTATGTCCTGAGGGAAAATCCTCTGGCCCGAGGGATTTTATGTCGCCGGAGGGTATATACTTATGTTCATTCAGACTTTCATGTCATAAACTCTTCATCTCAGCAAATATCTGAATTCAGTTATTTTTGTATTTTGCTTTTGTAATGATTGTTCCGTATTGAATCATCGGAAAAATGACTAAGTCGCTCCAGAATGGAACTATTTCGTGCAATTCGAAGAAATCGCATGAATGACACGCAACTTTTTCGAGTGTCAGGCAAAAATTGGATAGTTGGAATGAAGTGTTATCTACGAAACAACTTATAGATATGAATCGGACCAATTCATCATTCCAAGAGAATAACCTGACCTAGGAAAATATTGTCTGTTCGATTCTGAAATACGTTGTAGGTACAGATCCTTGGTTCAGAAAACATTTTCAGAAATTTAAAACTGTTTTTCGGTGTGGTGGAACTTTTGAATACTCAACACACCATAGATGAAACTGAATCAAATCTCTAATCATCACCTACAACCTCATGGTAAGAATCAACACCTTGTTTACGATCAGAAATTAGATCGAACCCTGGATCGAAACAAACTGTTCAGTGTGTATCGTGCTGGGAAAACGCAGATAAGATCAAAGTTGGCGTACCCGATAACATCGCAACTGTCGTGCATTTGACCCACATGGACGGTTCCCTAATTGTTTCACATGTTTCATAACCACACTCAACTACCCCTAACTACCTCTTATATATTGTATATCTTCTGCTTGACCTATTTCACTAGGCTACCGAAGCCAACCTCATTAAGAAGGAAATTAGTCATCGCCAAAGGTGTTCATATGTAATTGAATAATGGTGATAATAGTAATGATGATGATGAAATAACTTGGGGTATGAAATTTTCTGTCACTGTTCTAGGAACCCATTAAGAGCCATTTTCTTAATGGTAATGAGGAATGCTGGGTCTTTTTTCAATGGTTTCATTACTAATCATTTTGCAAACACTGCGAGTCCAGAAGCTTGAATTTGAAAATGGTTTTTTCTCTTCCTTGATAAAATGTGAATATATAAGATTTTTTTATATATTTTCTTGTTACTTAATATGGTTATTTCTTTTGATAATTTGGTTCATTCATCAGTGAAGGGCTGTATGCACTAGATATATTTTTTGTAACTTCATGTTTGCCACGATGCAATCTGGTACCAGCAGTCTGGACCATTTTGATATATTGAGCATATGAGAACAAGACTTTTTCTAGAGATCAATTATTTTTCAGCTGAGGATGAGAAGTTTCTCCGTAGTTTTTTGGGATCTCAATATATAAAAATTAGAATAAATATCATGGAATGACACTCAAATGTGAGCAATAGCAGAAGGCGAAAGTTGAAGGAGTCTGCTTTTATCATGCTGTCTGCGGATGCTTGTATCTCAGACAGTTCGGTTGATATGGAGCGTGCCTGGCTGCCACTTTCGAAAGAGATCAATCTCAATCTCATCTTTTATCAAAGTTATAAAGATGTTGAGTAAGTCACTCCATTCATATTCAGATTTCATCGAACGCATTTTAATATAGATTGAAGTTGTTGTTATTATTAGTATATAATGATCTGAGTTTTGTTTTTCACGTTTTGTGAGAAACGACTTGAGTTCTATTTAAAGAGCAATGCCATAAGTGGGTGCTAGGTAGGATTCAGAATTCCACTGCAACTGACTTCTGTATCTCTGTATCTGTAACTGACTTTCAAATAGAAATAAATAGTGAAATATCCATTCTATAAGATACTAGTTTGTCGTGTGAGTGTCACAGAGTTCAGGTCCATGTAGGGTGGAACAAAATACAAACACCTGAATGTTGAAAGATCAGTAATGTTGCAGTTTTTGGTGACTTTTCAATCTTGTCTCTCTTCATTAAGATGCTAAAGCAACACCAGTAGCTTTTAGATTTCGTATGTTTCTAAATAAATATTGTTTTTACAAATACCAAATGAATGAATGAGACAGGAGATCTACAAAAATCCATTTTCAATTTGATATATGCTGTTGATATATTGTTCAACCAGGTTGATGCCAAGGTGATAATTTAGAGCTCGAATGGTTTCTTACAATTTATAGCATTCGTATCATCCACGCTATATATATTTTTTTTTTACATGCAGATTCACACGAAAGGGAAGCCCTGTAATGTTCAAAGAACACAGCGTGAATCAAGGGACAGGAAATATGAATTAACATTTACTTTGAATTTCTGAAGTTTGTAAGCCTCAGGAAAAACTTCTTCTGGTAAGGAGTTCCCTGAGCAAGTGAGGTTCGACAGGTTTCCAAATTCGGAAAAAAGAGGTGGAAATTCTGTACTTGTCAAGTCATCCGTGTAGATATTGCCAAGGGGGGAACGACTGATAACAATTCGGAAGAGTATCGACCGTGAAAGTATCTATAGAAGAGAGACAAGTCTCCGACCCTTCTACGATGTTCCAATGAAGTGAGCGAGTCTGTGAGCGGAGAATCACCAACAAGACGATATGCCTTTCTCTGAATAGAATCGAGAAGCCTCAATGAATGTTTTGGTGCCGAACTCCACACATGAGAACTGTATTCCATGACAGATTGTATCTGAGCCTTGTAGATCATCAGAAGCTGACGAGAAGTGAAGTATTTCTTCGCACGAAATAGAAATCCAAGATTCTGGGAAGCACTTTTGGAGATCATCTCACATGAGGGATTATCACTGATCGTAATTCCTAGCATCGAGATACTTGATTTTGTAGGAACAGTTCCTCCTGACATCTGAATATTTGATGAGCGATCGGCTTTTCTTGAGAAGAAACATGCCTGGGTTTTCGTAGCATTATATTTCACCAAGTTCATGTTACCCCATTCTATTATTTTTGCCAAGTCGTCGTTAATTTTATTGACGTTAATGTTTCTTTGAATTTCTGTTTCTCGAGCTGGTATGGGGACTCTGGAAGAGAAACTGGTATGAAGAGTTCTGTCGTCCGCAAAACTTTGTATTGAACAAGAGCAAATCATTGATATGAAGCAAAAACAAAGTGGGCGCCAGAACTGAACCCTGTGGAACACCTGCATTTATTGGGAGAATATCAGATGATACTCCATCAACAACCACATACAAAGACCTATCAGACAAGAAACTCTTCAACAAAGCCCACAACTGAGGAGGCAATCTATAGGACGGCAGCTTAGAAAGGAGACCCCGATGCCAAACTCGATCAAACGCTTTTGAAATATCGAGTGAAACAGCTATCGTTTCTTCGAATTTCTCGATTGAATGCTGCCAAATATAAGAAACATAAGCCAATAAATCACTGGTTGATCTCTGATGGCGAATTCTGTATTGTCGATCATCAATTATTCCTGATTTCTCTAGATATTTGATGAGCTTTATATTGATTGCTTTTTCATTGAATTTGGAAATGATAGAAAGCAATGCAATTGGTCTATAATTACGAGGTAAAGTTTTCTTCCCTTTTTTAGGAACTGGCTGAACTCTTGCTGTCTTCCAGGTCTTGGGAAAAATCCCCAGGTTATATAAAAGGTTGAATAATTCGCAAAGTACTTTCTTTCTCCACACTCCTTCTCCAGAGTGTGGATTTTTTTACGAGTTTCAAGTTCTTTCAGGTTTTTTGGGACACATTTTGATATCGCTTGGAGACTCAAGTTCAATTCTTTTTCATTTCTTCAGTTTGTGCGGTTCTCCTAGTTTGAATCAAACTGCATAATCCTGAAGATGTGAGATCTTTTACAGGTTTTTCTTAATCACTTTACTTAATTCAAAACAAACAATTCCAGAAAAACTGGTGAAGACGAGATGCACCTCAAAAGGTTGCCAGACACCACCGGAAGGCTATCGAGGATGGGATTAACAGAAACGTCGTGATCACATTGAACTTGGATCTTTGTTCACGCATTTTTCTTGATTTATTTCCCCTTCAATCTTTGTTTGATATGACTAGTTTCATATTAATTTCTTCTTTCCATTTCTGCCCACTTCCTTTTTCTTTCCTGATTATTTCTATCCTAATACTATTTATTTTTTCATTTCATTATTTGATCAACTGTTCATTTCAAGTGATATTGTTTGGACCTCAATTTTCTCTTCGATTTTTATTTGAGTTCACTGTTCTTAATATAAATTTCTATCCTTCCATTTCTATATTTTTCCAATTATATATTTCAATCAACTACACAGTTCAATTGTCAGTTTTATATTTATTGTTCTTATTTCAGTTTAGTTTCTCTCCAAGGAAATGGAATTAACTACTCTGCACGATGCTTATGGGAGCTAAAATCATTGAGCTATTTCAATTGAAATGAAATAGGAATTTTGGTAATACACAGACATTCAATAGTTGACTTTCACCTTTGTGATCAATGAATTTTAAAGAAAAACATCGTGAGTTGAAATATTCATAGCTCTGTCAATTATTTTCTCAATGAAATTATCACAATTTCCATCATAATGTTGCGTGTAACTGGTTCACAAACTTGCAAAGGAAGATAGCATTTGCGTTTGTAGAAGTGTAGATTCGCATCTTAATTGTTCATTCGAAGAACCAGGAAAGCCACCATTGAATCCGCCACAATACGTAATCTGCATAATTTGTCGAGGCAGATAATGAGTAGTTCAACAACTGAGAGCAATTACTCAACTAATTAAGAGTGCTATATATAATTCATAAACTACATAGTGGGAACTTGCTAACTTGGCGAGCGGGTAGCTCAAGAAACAGTTAGGAAGTCGTATTGTAATGCGCGATTCAAGGGTGTAAAGCAGTGAAAGTGAGTACACTGAGAGAAATATTCAGTAAATTTGTTTCTTTGGAAAGTTATTCAACGTAAATTAGTGTTGACTATAATTTTTGTGCTAATACCCCAAGGAATGTGGAATGAAATAACGTACTACAATGATTGAAACAACTGCTTTTATTTCATTGATATTTTATGAAATTTGTTAGCGATATAGGCGATTGTCACATTAATGCTTTTTGGCGCAGTGAGTGCGATTATCTAACGAGTATCATAATCTCGCAATACAAACAAGTTTCATACCCAATTTCATTGCTCCCTAGAAGTTGTTCCAACATGTTTTTTACCTTCAAGATATTCCAGTTTCGTACAATTAAAGTTACCGTAGAAAGTTATCTTCTGAATATTAC
Organism: Zygogramma bicolorata; assembly: GCA_032362365.1. Lineage (NCBI taxonomy): Eukaryota > Metazoa > Arthropoda > Insecta > Coleoptera > Chrysomelidae > Zygogramma > Zygogramma bicolorata. Next base: position 537,216 of record JAVJAQ010003279.1, on the reverse strand, counting down.
GTAATTTCAAACTTTTTCATCAGATGAAGAACGCTCTATCATCTTTATTATTGGATTTGTGGAAAAAATCTATCGAAAAAGCGTAACTTACCATTTGAAAATCATTTGTGAAAAGCTCGAAATAAAATAGCTAGAAGTGCTTGTCATTTAACAATGTGTCAGTCGGTGAATGGAAAAAGACTTTTTTGGAGATATTTGGTAAAAAAAAAAATTCTGAAAAATTGATTTTGAGATATTTGATGTTGAATAGACCCATGTTGTGACATGAGTTTGATAATATTGGTAGTTGTTTTCACTTGGCTTAATTTCTCTTCCTTCAACTCCTTCAAGAATCCTGGAAATAGTTGACTGTAGGCAGCCTAAAATCTAAAATTGAAATCCCTTTCCCTCGAACATGTTTTTTATAATATAAATGAATTTTATATAGTCTACTCATAATGCAGTTTCATTATAATGTCATACTGCTTATCGTATTTTAAAATTTTAATTTATTGATAAGAACATTATCAAAACTTTCGGATCATTTCAGTGACCTGAAATAATTTCGCATATTTATGTTTTTTAGGAATACTGAATACTCCAGAAACAAATGGTAATATACAAAATTTCAAGGATAGAATGCCTGAATAATAACTAATCACCATTTCACATTCAAGGTATTTTTGTTCAATTATTATAATAATGTTCCAAATTTTTACTTATCTCTTCCTTATATTCATACACTTCACCATAAATTCAATTTGTTGTTTTCCAAAATTCCAAATATTAAAATTGCGTATAAAAATCAAATTGTACTCAATAGAATTTTTTCAAAATTAAAAGATAAAGATCCTGTATTAGATCATTCTAATGTTGTTTATTGTATCCCTTGCTCTCAGTGTTAAAAAAAGTACATTGGACAAACCAAGAGGAAGTTGAAGGATAGAATCTGTTCCCATAAAAGTGATATTAGAAATCTCAAAAAAACCTGCTCATTAGCACAACATTCAATCAGTTTTGATCATTTACCCGATTATGATAATGTGACGATATTGGAACATGAATCCAATCTTAAGAAAAGAACTTTTTTTGAAATGACACAAATTTTCAAAGAACCAGATTCCATAAATTCCAGGAAAGATATAGATAATCTCAGCATCATATACTCATATTTACTAAGTCGCCCCCTACTGGGCAGTAATAATAACAACTTTACATTTGGTACTCCTGTGTAGTTGGTGATTTCACTTTCATTTTCATTGTGTGTTGGCAACAAGGTCACAGGAAACTGTAATCATTCGTCACTTGTCAACTTCATTCCCTTCTTTTCACATCATTTCCGTTCAAATTACAAATATGGTTTCCAATGCCTGTTAGGAGAAACAACTTCTCCCATTTTTCAATTCTTTTACATGTATGATTGATCATATCTTTTAATTAAAGTTTTATATTATATTTGTACCATTAGGTCGATATGTTTGTGATATGTTGTCCTTCATGTTTTCATTAAAAAAGGATTATTAACCTCACATTCGTAAGTAAGCACATGTTAAAAAACGTTTCTATTCTTACAATTTTCCTAATTCATTGTAGAGTTCCTGATGAAGAGCCAATAAAGACTCGAAAGCTTGAACAGAATAAAGAGTTCACTTTTTCCAATTCCTTGTTGACTGCACACCCGAATATTTAAAGGATTCTTCTATATATATACATATATATATATATATATATATATATATATATATATATATATATATATATATATATATATATATATATATCAATATCTCATTATTGAACTTGATTTTAAATTCTGGTTCCAAAGAGACAATCATTCAACTTTCGTCCTTGTGGTTGACTATGAATTTTACAATGAGATTCCGTAGTGATGACGTGATCACTCAAATTCGATACCTTCTTTTTCAGATTCGGTAAACACTTTCAATATCAGTTGAAATATATATTTCGAATTGTTACATTCCACACTTTGTTCGTGCATGTTCGGTAAGTAAACCGGTGTATCCCGTATCCGTCAACCATGTAACGTGACAGTGTCAATTCTCAATGTAACAAAGATATGTTCTCCAGAGGAAAATATCTGCACACAATCACTTCCTCCAACTCAGTCGTTTGGACATTCATAATGCCCCCCTAATCAAGTTACGAAAGTGTGGAAAACCACCTATTCCTACGCGACCGAAGAAAAACTAAAATTTCCTGTTTTCTGAGTGTATGTAAATGAAACAACAATAACAATGAAAGGAGAGTTTCTCAAGATCCCAGAGACAATAGATAGTCAGGCACAGTTAAATACAGACATTTTACACTCCGGTGAGCAGGACATTTTCTTGTTATGTTCTGCATTTGCCGCGCTGTAAATAAACTTAAACTCTGTGTTTGCCAAGAACACCCATGAATCATGCTCAATTTCACCCACTTCCATAATTGTTCTTGTTAGTACCAGATCTCGAGAAATGCCAGATATCACTGTGTGAGGGTGACAATTATCCTGGAGCATTAGGCGTGGTATGTAACAGGGAAATAGTAGTTTGTACAACTAAAGTGGATATGGTGGCCATATCGCACGAGGACGAAGTTTGGGCACGATGCCGTAAATTTAGATATAGAGTATTCTTTCGATATTTATGAAAATCTCGAAAGAAAGAAAAATAATTGAATTTAATATTGAACGATACAAATTAACCGAGTAATGTCAATTCAAGAAAAAAAATAGTTGTATCTGGTGAGACTCAAACCCAGTACCCTAGTCTCTACCGCATAAGCCACTTAGACCATATAACTTCAATTCCACACGAAAGAAAACATCAATAATTGTGACATTTCAAACTTGACTCAATAAACTAGAGAATATTTCAGATATAAGTACATTTATTTATGCTTGAATGAAACAACTTTTAATTCGTGTATGTAGGACATTGTAGGTGGACAGATCAGAATAGTGACGTTTCTAGAAGGTTGTCCTTGGTAACCAAGAATTTTCTTCTCTGTGATTGGTGAATTCATTACCTATTTTGTGTGAATATGAAATTATATCCATTCAGTTTTTTTATTCAGATTCACACGAAAGGAAAGCCCTGTAATGTTCAAAGAACACCGAGTGAATCAAGGGACGGGAGATACGATTCAACTTTCGCTTTGAATTTTTGGAGTTTGTAAGCCTCAGGAAAGACCTCTTTCGGCTTTACCGTGAAAATTTCTATAGAAGAGAGACAAGTCTCCGACTCTTCTACGACATTCCAATGGAGTGAGCGAGTTTTTGAGCAAAGAATCACCAACGAGATGGATTGCCTTTCTCTGAAGAGAATCGAGAAGCCTCAATGAATGTTTTGGTGCCGAACTCCACACATGAGAGCCATATATTTCAAGACAGGTCGTATCTGAGCCTTGTAGATCATTATAAGCTGACGAAAAGTAAACTATTTCTTCACACGAAATGGAAATCCAAGTTTCTGGAAGCACCTTTAGCGATTGATCTCACATGGTTTTCCCATGAGAGATTATCACTGATTCCCAGCATCGAGATACTTGACTTTGTAGGAATAATTACTCCTGACATCTGAATACTAGATGATAATAGATCGGCTTTCCTTGAGAAGAGACATGCCTGGGTTTTCCTAGCATTGAAATTCACCAAGTTCATGTTACCCCATTCTATTATTTTTACCAAGCCATCGTTAATTTTACTGACGTGAATGTGTCTTTGAATTTTTGTTTCTCGAGCTAGTATGGGGACTCTGTGAAAGAAACTTGTATGAAGATTACTGTTTTCCGCAAAACTATATACTGAACAAGATGTTTTCTCGAGCAAATCATTGACGTGAAGCAGAAACGAAGTTGGCGCCAGAACTGATCCTGTGGATCCTGCATTTATTGGAAGAATATCAGATAATACTCCATCAACAACCACATAGAATAGAATAGAATAGAATTTATTACATCCATATAGTACAATAATACTGGACACGTCAAGTTGTGAGGTCACAAACACACTGAGAATTATTATAAAAAAACAAACAAACAATTGAGATACATTGACAAACACACATATAAGTCACTGGCTATCTGCAAGCGAGCCGCCAATCATCTGGCCAAAATCTTTTAAATAATAGAGGCTCATGTTAATTGGAATTTTTTTCATTTTTTTCTTGAAAAGCTCCAATGGCAATATTTGTACTTCTCTGGGAAGCATATTAAAACAGGATATTCCTATTGATTTGCTTTTTTCTAATCTCTTCATGGGAGGTATAATGTTATGTTTACTCCGAGTCGAGTGGGAGTGAATATCTGAATGCATAGTAAATGGATGGATGTTCTTTCTAACGTGTATAAGGTTTTCATAAATTATTTGAGAGAAAATAGTCATGATTTTAAGACTTTGGAATAAGGGTTTACAATGTTCGTCATATTTTACTTTAGCTACGCTACGTACAGCCGCTTTCTGTAAAACGAAAATTCTTTGAAGATGAACGAAATTTGCATTGCTCCAACTTAGTAGCCCGTAGGACATCACTGAGTGGAAGAGAGCATGGTATGTTGACAAAGCTGCTTCTTGGCTCACAATAGTAGCTATGCGTCTAATGGCATAAATTGATTTAGCTAGTTTACTACAAGTAATATCAATATGTGTTATCCACGTAAGAGACGGGTCAAAGTGAAACCTCAAGAATTTAACTGCCTGTGTTTGAGGAGCTGCACAAAGAGTAGTGTGATAATTCGAGAACAAATGTACCTCAGTTTTCGCTTCGTTTAGAAATAATTCGTTGGAGTCAAACCACTGTTTTGCGTGGCCAATAATCCCTGATGATATATTATCGATGTTAAGAATTTCGTCCACATGAACTGAGAAGGACGTATCATCGGCGTATAGTCAAGAGTTCGTGTTTAAGAGACATATGAGAAGGTAGATCATTGACATAAATCAAAAATAGGAAAGGACCCAATATGGATCCTTGTGGTACTCCTCTTTTGATAAAGCGTTCCTGACTCACATTACCATTATTATAGACCCTCTGCGTTCTATTTTCTAAGTAAGATTCAATCATATTTTTAGGAACTCCCCTCAATCCATACATTTCCAGTTTCGTCAAAAGTTTATCATGACTGACGCAGTCAAAAGCCTTTGACAGGTCAGTAAAGACAGTAAGACATGAGTGTTTATTCTCAAAATCCTCAAGAATATTATTAGCCAATTTGTTCACAGCGCTTATTGTACTTTTACCAGTTCTGAAACCGAATTGATTGTTATATAAAAAGTCAAATTTTTCCATATAATCGGATCAAAATAGCCTTTTCCAATACAGAGACCTATCAGACAAGAAACTCTTCACTAAAGCTCACAACTGAGGAGGCAAACCATAAGACGGCAGTTTAGAAAGGAGACCTCGATGCCAAACTCGATCAAACGCTTTGAAATATCGAGTGCAACAGTTATCGTTTCTCCGAATTTTTTGATTGAATGCTGCCAAATATGAGAAACATAAGCCAATAAGTCACTGGTTGAACGTTGATGGCGAAATCCGTATTGTCGTTCATGAATTATTCCTGATTTCTCTAGATATTTGATAAGCTTCATATTGATTGCTTTTTCCATGACTTTGGAAATGATAGAAAGCAATGCAATTGGTCTGTGATCACAAGGTAGAGTTTTCTTCACTTTTTTAGGAACTGGCTGAATTCTTGCTGTCCTCCAGGCCTCAGGAAAGCCCCCCAGGTTATATGAAAGGTTGAATAATTCGTAAAGTACTGGTGTCATTTCGGGGGCAAATGCTTTCAGAACAATTGCTGGAATTCCATCAGATCCGCAAACCTAATTTATTTGTCTTCAGGTCCATTAAAATATTTCTCATATTAGTTTGGTGGAAAATTATCTCAGGCATATGACTGTCGACAGGCGTGATATTCGGGGGATCTTTTTCCGATGAGTCCAGAGTAGAATTTCCAGCAAACATAATTGAAAATATATTTGTTGGACAGTGGTGATCCATCTTCTTTGGTTAAAGGGGAAAATGAACTAAAAGTGAAATTTTTGGAGAACTTTAGCAAATGACCAAAACGAACGAGATCCGTTTGGGCCTTCAACAAGTTTTGAACGCACTTTATAATTATGTGCTTCTTTACCAGCTTCAAATGTTGCACTACAGTTATTTCTTGCATTAAAATTATCATTGGGGAATCGCCTTCCCATCCGTTTGGTGAACTATAACGAAAAAATCAGAAATTAGTATATTCATGGGTGGGAGTATAAACAAATATTGTTGTAACATAATTTACATTCCAGGATGACTGTGACGGAATCTGGGAATGAGGCTTTTCCTACGAGGTATTTTTCCGCAAATCGTTCAAAAATAACTCTAAAAGAATTGATACTTCATTCAGTACCGTCTACTAATACACGAAAATGTCATTTACCGTCAAAAATCAAATCGATTTGTTGTGGAAACTATTTTAACACGTTTACATTATTCAGTCTCATCCATTCAAAATAAACCTGCACAGATATCTCCCAAAGAACCTTCAGTTCATATATCTCCAATTCTTTTTCAATTTTGTTATTCAAACCGTAACATGCGATGCAGACTACACTGGATAATGCTGTTTGAGCTGGGTGATTATTCAAATCAGATAAGCTATACACCTCGTTAAAGTTTATTGTAAACGAGTGAAATGAAACAATAAAGGATGATTTAGAATTTTAAATCAACGGAAGTTTTTATACCGAAACACTGTGAAATTCTACAAACTCTATACTTACTCGATATATCCTGTCGCTAATGACCTGCGCTCAATAGTTACAATGTGCACGCCTTTTCAAATTATGATGTCAGTGAACCAATCATACAACCTTTATATTCTCTGTATAATTTCAACCGACAAATGTGCTAGGGAAAAATATCCCATTTCAAGATTAGTTATCAGATGTTATGTTGTGTCCCATTGACTAAATCAGAATTTCAATTTTTGAAATGATTACATTTACAACTCCAATACAAGACAGCTGTTTCGACCCGCCATAGGTCTCCTCAGTGCGTTCCTTAGTCTGTTCCTTACGGAACAACAGTCTGAATCTGGTGTTATCCTCTAAGGCGAAACTGACAGAAGAAGCTGGCAGATCTAGTCGTTCCCGAGCGAAAAGTTTCGATGTTCTAGACGCTCTGATTTTGAAAGTTCGAGGCGCGAATGGAAAAAAGCTAAATAGATCAGACCAGATAAGGATGTACTTTTATCGGGTAGCAGCAGAATTTTTAGTAAAGAGTATTGGATATGAAGTCTTAAGTGTTTGTTAGCGATTTACTAGTCCGTGCAGTAGGAGTTTAGTGTTGTTCGGAGGATCATTTAGTAAACGAACCCAGGAAATACCGTAACAATATTCATGTTGTTGTTATAATAGGGCGAATCATTTCAACTGGTTCAAAACACCACATTGAACTCGGATGCAATATCCTTCAAATGCCATCCTGGAGGTGGAGTAGTGAAAAATCGCCAAGCACAAAAGTATACAACAAATTATGTACATGCCTATCAGACGTTTCAGTATGTTTGACGCCTGAAAAACCTTTCGTGGACGCCAAGGCTAGCAAAAACGGTGGATTTAATTCAATTCACAATATATTCAATTGTCCAAGGAAGAAGTCTTATTGGCAATGCATGATTGATAATGAATACCAACAAAAACTAATGAGTAGGTTATTACATGCTCCATACACATGAGTAAATATAATGAGTATAAGAATCAGAAATATAACAACGTCAAATAGCTGAGATTCCTTATGATTCAATCAAATTAAACAATGCACCTTGCATCAAATCAGGTATTTATGGATTTTTGATTTACTGTTTGTGATTTGGAGGCAATGCTCAATTCAAGGTTGCAAACGACTGGGTCATTCTCAAAAATAAAAAAATTGAAATTATTGTACTTTTTTCAGTTTTTAGCGTTTTTTGGTCCCAATCTAGATCGAATTTGCAATACTTCGGGGCAAGGGCGATTTTCAGGGGGGAGTTTTAGAAATACAGATTCACAAAGTTTGGCTCATTTTTTAGGGTGAACGATTTTTAGCAAAATTTCATCATTCTCAGTACCATTCGAGGTCCTGATGGGGTAGCATTCTCTTGGAAACCCTCAACCTCTGAGATATGAGTCCGCTAACACCCCAACCGTATGAATGTTCGAGAGCCTCAAGGAGAATCCTATGAAAAAAATTAAATTCGCCTCATTGACTCGAAGACACAAATGACAACAGCGACTTCTTTATCCACTACGACGATGTCGTGATTATTGGTGAGGATGCAGATCTGAGAGCCTTGTTGCATTTTAAACGTAATGTGGGCAAGGCTCGTTACGTGAGCTATAGTAACACATCTGCCAAATAATATTATAATAACCCCCAACTCCTTCTTGTCACCCACGTTTACAGTTGGTGTGACCCCATGCCTTCATTCTTCGGGCAAAGGAGAACACTGTTGCTATTATCTTGGACAGCACCGTCAATCCAGATGATAGTGCAGCAGAGCATAATTGCTGCACAAAACGTAGAGCCTGGGCGGTCCAATCTTTGATTACTTCTCAAAGGCTGCGCCCTGAAAAAATTCAACTTAGCGATGTTTCCTTCACCATGTGAGAGAACTTATCGCTCTTTGATTTGATTTCTTCAGTGGGAATTTGATGATTTCAATTGTTTTCTGTTCGTTCTGTTTTTCTTCAGGTCCAGAAGTGGTTAGGAGTTGATATGGAACCTCTTGACTGGGGGTGGAAGAACACTTCTAAAGGCACGGTCCTAGGATTATGACATAACTACCTTTATCAATGCGAAGTGATAACAAATCGCCTCACAACACTCGTTTTCTCCAGTACTGTCTTTCACTACCTCTCACTAATAATAGCTAAGTGAAGGTTTCCATGAATTATGATTGAAAATTCATAACTGTCTCCCAAAGCAAATGAAGTTTGACTGGACACACTGGATTTAGAAATGGGATCAAAGTGTTGCTCAATGATCAATTCTTCTATAGCCTGAAAAGTTTTTGAAAACCAAAATAATGATATAATCGACTTGTGCACGTTTCTGTTTAGGTTGAATCTCGTGTAGCTCTCCTGATATAAGTGTTACTCTTGTGTTACTTAGGTTTGATCTTGTACTATCTGTTAGAATTTCAATTCGGTTTAAATTGATATCTATTCATTTTTGCATTCCAACTGCAGTTTTTATTCAACCTGTATTCACCATTTCTGAATACTAGATACAGCCGTCTTTTTGACTATATCTATATGTGTAGATGGTGAATGATTGGTTAAGGAATAGAATTATTCCGCATCTACTCTATCGAACACGAAGTTACTGCCCAGATCCATTGAAATATTTTCTCTCAAAATTCCATTCTAGGAAACTCTTGGAACTGATCTTAAACGATCAATTCCATTGTAGAATACTGTATTCATTTCGTCGTTAGTGAGTAGAGATTCGAGCTCAAAATATCGAAGTGGTACTTTCAATGAATAAAAATTTTCACGTAAACCGCATTCATTTGCTATATAGAAAAACTACACATACAGTCCAGAGGAAAGACATATTCATCTTGATCTGATGTATCTGGCGAATCTTCTTGGATTAACTTTGCTACTAGAGAATTTACTCTTTCTGTAGCAAGTTTGATCCAATCTGTCAAGAGAGGTGCAATTCGTGTGTTCTTATATCTGTATCAAAATTGGGTTGGAAAATGTCATGAACATCATCCAGCAATGTCCTCTTGAATAAGAAAAGTTTTTAAAGAACTGTACAAACCGCTTTCATTAGCCATATAGAAAAACTGCGCAAACAGTAGGTACAGTCACGTGTGTAAGTTTCCACCTCTCTTATATTTGCATAGAATATGAATTGGAAAATGTCATGAACATTGTATAGCGATGTCCTCTTGAATGAGAAACGTTTTTGAAGAACTGTACAAACCGCTTTCATTTGCCATATAGAAAAACTGCGCAAACAATAGGTACAGTCACGTGTGTAAGTTTCCACCTCTCTTATATTTGCATAGAATGAGTTGGAAAATGTCATGAACATTGTATAGCAATGTCCTCTCGAATGAGAAGAGTTTTGAAAGAACGGTACTAACCGCTTTCATTTGCCATACAGAAAAACTGCACAAACAGTCCAGAGAAAAGATATGCTCACCTTGCTCTGACGCATCTGGGGATTTTCTTTGGATTGTTATCACATATGTTTCCACCTCTCTTATATCTGCATAAAATTATGGTTGGAAAATGTCATGAACATTGTATAGCAATGTTCTCTTGAACGAGCAAAGTTTCGTAAGAACGGCGCTGTCATTTGCTAGCTAGAAAAATCTGCACAAACAGTCATCTATTTTTGATAGCAAACCCCAAAATATGCTACTGCAAAACCATGTCTGGATCCGATGACAATGTATCCAATATCAACCTCTCAATTTCCTCTTCATTTCATCACCTTCCCATCTATATTTTTACTTTGGTATTTTCCCAAATGAAATATAAATTTTATCTCAAGATGTATCCACTAGCGCACTTAAAAATGTGATGAGTTGTCCAGGGCATGGTGACCGAACGATACGATATCAGTGTTTGTATAGGTTTTTGTGGCGATAAGTAATGGCACGAAAAAGACGTGACTACCATTTCGGTCAGTGAGAACGTGGCATGAAGTATAATTCTATTGAAAATTGTTGATCCTCTTGAGATAACCACATTAGTTTGCTCTCGGTACAACGTTTCCATTACTCGGATTATGAATGACGCGGAATTCATTATGTAATAGAGCGATAATAGTGAATAAGCCAATATTTTCACTTCTTCAAACCACGGTGTCAGATTTAATTGTTAATATATTATTATAATTAAGCGAAGGAGCTTTCGAAACAATGGGAAGCAATTAACGAAAGCAAAGCGAAGATAGTGAGTCTTGGTGGAAATAAGAGACTGCATCTAGAGCATACGATCTTGGACCATATGTTGGGAAATAAAAGAACAGTTATCTGCGTGAGATGAGATAGGAGAGTAACACTCTATTTCTGATTATACTACGGACAAATTAGTCGAAAGTTTTTTTTTTTTTAGATGAACAGAGGGAAATATTCAGGATATATGATTGATTTCTTTCTTTTCAATAATAACGAGAATATAAAAAAATAAGGTGAATTGTGAAAAAGTGCCATTACTCTTATCATTTTTTCATTTGTTTTCAAGTGTTTGTATTATATATTGGGAACTTTTAATCTCAATGGAAATCAGACGAAATCATTCAAGACTAATACATCCAAAGGTGAAACAATCAGAAGTGGAAATATTTGTAACACTAACATATTTTGGAAAAAGAACAGATACGTTTGCGGCATTTAAAGAATAATAACGTGGAAGAGGCATTCATGTCGCATGTCAGTTTATCTAATTCTTTCTTCAATGACAGAAATAAAAAAGACAAGATATGGGGAAATCTGCAGTTTACAATTTCAAGTGTCTGAAGTGCAATAGCGTTTATGTGGGACAGTGTGAAAGAAACGGTATGCGAAACATGAAACTTCCTTCAGACCGAGTAGAAATGACTCGACGTTTGCAAACCATTCCTTGGAATGCAATTACAAATTCCTGAATCTAAACGATACGGACATTTTGCACTATGCGAGCAAAGGTTGGAAAGTCAATTATCTAGAATCCCTTGAAATTCATTTATTCGAGAAAACATCTTGTTCAGTACATAGTTTTGCAGACGACGATACTCTTCAAACTAGTTTCTCTTCCAGAGTCCCCATACCAGCTCGAGAAACAAAAATTTAAAGAAACATTCAGGTCAATAAAATTAACAATGACTTGGTGAAAATAATAGAATGGGGTAACATGAACTTGGTGGAATCCAATGCTGGCAAAACCCAGGCATGTCTCTTCTCAAATAAAGCCAATCAATCAATATCTAGTATTCAGATGTCAGGTATAACTATTCCTATAAAGTCGAGTATCTCGATGAGAAAACCATGCGATATCGATCGCTAAAGCTGCTTCCCAGAAACTTGGATTTCTATTTCGTGGAAAAAAATACTTCACTTCTCGTCAGCTTCTAATGATTTACAAGGCTCAGATCTGTCTTGGAATATAGTTCTCATATATGGAGCTCGGCACCACAACATTCATTGAAGCTTCTTGATTCTATTCAGGAAAAGGCAATCCGTCTTGTTGGTGATTCTTCGCTCTCAGACTCGCTCACTTCATTGGAGCATCGTAGAAGGGTTGGAGATTTGTCTCTCTTCCATAGATATTTTCACGGTCGGTGCTCTTCTGAATCGTTATCAATCGTTCCACCTTTGGTAATATCTACACGGATGACCGGACCACTACATAATTCCCACCCCTTTGTTGTGATCTTGCAGAAATGTTGAGCCTCTCTTGCTCAGGGCTCTTTCTTTAATAGAACACCTGAACTTTGGAACTCCTTTTCGAGAGTGTTTTTTTCTGAGACTTGCAAACTTCAAGAATTCAAAGTGAGTGTTAATTCGTATCTCCTATCCCTTTATTCAGACGGTGTTCTGTGAACATTAGTCGATTTATTCGCCGGTTTACAAATTAGCGAACCCACACTGTCACACAATATAGTCATTAATGACTTTTAATATTCATCGACATGGGTAAAATAAGAATATGCACGATAATAGGTAGACAGCAGATTGAATTGGGGCGGAGATGCCTAATACTCTTCAGCAATTTCAAGAGAACAAAATTTCAGTATTTTCATTCTCATACATATGCTGATATCAGATATCAATAATAAACTAGGATTACCGTCATCAATTTTCCAAGGATCCTGTCCTTTTTTTACATAATCTAATGAACATTCCATGCAATGGAAAGAATGCCTATAAAAAAAGCAGCAAACTTACATTACTGGTTATTAATCACAATAATCAGAATCATCTCGAAACTCTTCAATTTATGTTGAAATTTTCCATATTGGGTTTAATCCATTCCCCAAGAGAAAAATAATTTTCTTCAATAAAATTATATTCAGTGTTTGTTAAATAGCAATGCACATTTTGCAATTATGCAATGAACAAACACGACTAATTAATCCGAAAACAGCCAGTAATTCACTAATTCAAGCAAAACCTGTTGTGATAACCTACTACGCTTCATCATCTGCGGGATTCCTTCTACCAATTAAATAAAAACAAAAATTTTTACAGTATTTGCGAAAATCTGTGTAATTTCATCGGAGTATGAGAACCCATCTAGAAGTGATACAACATAATAAATATTAATGAGATAATGGAGCTTGTTGCTGAATGAGTTTATGAATCGAAGAGTGAACACTCTCATAATGGACTTTCCCTTTCACAACGAAACTAAAAATATATCATCATAAAATAATAGAGCAAGAAGGATCTTGTTTTCGAGATATAATCAAATAATTTTTGGATCCGAGACGATTGACAAATAAGTTATCGTGGGATTGGCATTAAGAATATTCTTCTCGGTTTTGGAAAGTAGTTTCAGAATGATATTTGTACCTTTGAGCGAACATACAAGTCAATAATTCTCATCCTAAATATGGAGAAGTTCTAGAAAAGAAAGAGTACAGCTACTAAGGTCGGTCAATATCTACCGACAACTGGAATATTGAAACTGTTTAGTGTTCCCAGCATAGTTCACCACAATACATACCTGTTCCTCCTTCAGGGTAGATGTTGTGAAGTAAGTCGTATACCTTCTTGCTCAGAATTACAATCAGCAATACTCCCTCGTGCCAAAAATGCTCTCCAAAAACAAAATTCCCTAATTCCTGTCGAAAATTGCGTGACATCTCGTCCGTTGATGGAAACTATAAGATAAATATTCAATTTATCTCAAAATAATATTGCCATGTATGTAGATCCGCACGAAAACATATGTTTGTGAAAAATTAATTCCATAATAGTGTTACGATATTTCCTTGGGTTCGTTTATCAAATTGCCAAACAACACCAAACTACTTTTATTACAACTCTTTGTCACAACACAATACAATCACTTGAATCGTTCCGTTAACTTTCCAACGCTCGGTACTAAAACTCTCTGTAATAGAAATTCTCTACTTCGACTTACAGCAATACCAAAGCTCTTTCCGATAAAAACTCTGTAAAATTCTCCGCCCCTCCACTAAGCTAGAAACTCTGATAACTATCTATCTCAATAACTAACTCTCCCACGATGGAGTGTCTTTTTTTATATTTGCGTACGCCTATGGAGAATCTTCGAGCCAAATCTCGGTGATCGAATATTCCACGCGTGACGAGAGTTCCAGGAAAAATGACGTTCTCTCTTCGACCCCTCATATTATTTTGCGTTTACGATCGTCAGGGCCGGCGCTAGGAGATTCGCAACAGTATTATCAGGTCTGTTCTGCCATCTAATATTTTATGGCCGCACAGAAAAATGCTTCTCATAAGCTTAGGAAGAGCAACTTGATGATGACTTGTCATCACTTATATTGAACTTCGCCTATTATTTCCATATGGAATAAGTAGTTTATAGGTATATCGACCGATCCCACGGAGGGGTCTCTTCACTTCTTCCTCTAAATCGACGCCTCAGAAAAAATGTGGATCTACTCCTTTTCCACGGTCTTTGATAGAAAAATTGAAAATTAATTGAATAATGAGCAGGAATTTCACAATAAGTGATAATGAGATATAACAGCATTGCTTTTCGTTTGATCACAGCATTTCGAACTTTCATACTTCATGTGAGTCTGAAGATTGAAGGAAACATTTGGTGAACGGTAATGACCGGAAATAATGAACATGTTTTGAATTCTGCTCGAAAATATTACATTTTATACCTCGTAACCAAAATATGAATATTTTTATATCAAATTATAGCTAAGATTATCTGAGGTTCCTCAGTCAAGAGAAAAAATACGATATTATTTTTACCAATATACCACATAATTATAAAAGGCGTCCCATTTACACGAGAACGTATTTTCCTGGAATGTAATACCTATCCATTAGGTAAAATAATTCCACTCTTCAACAATGGGCTATTATGATATAACGATATAACTGATACCAACATTTTACAGTTGAGTTGAACAATCACTATTAAGCCCTAATTATTAATTTTTATATAACATCTTCCAAACCGTTTTCCTTGTTATGAGTAATTGCTCGTTGAGGTTCTATTGTTTCTCTCAAATTAAATTTCACACAAGTGTAATAATGAGATGCTTTGTTTTCCGCATTTCCTAGAAAATATTCCGTATGAGATTTTAACGATTCACCATTAAAATATCTATGACATAGTTCCTGATTTGAATTTAATTGGCAGATTATTTTTCAGTTCATAGAAGGATGAGAATGAATCATTTGCTTAGCCTCGCATTTGTATATCCTCTATAAAAATACTTTGACAGAAAATATTTCCAATTAGTCAGAAATATTAGTAATAAAAGTACTTCATTGATCATATCCGATACAATCAATTGCTCAACTGTTCTTGATAAAACAATGAGGTACATCGTTTGTTTTCAATTTCATTTTATTACCTGAATAAAACAATAACCTTATTGTGTTACAGTTGTAGTTATCACACAATAATTCAGGTCTTTCATGGAATATCATATTTCAAATAATGTCAGCTCCATTTACTCACTTAATTGTACCTAAATGAAAATTTTGAATGGCTTCAAATTTGAAATTCATTTTACCTAAAATTGTTCAAAAATTGTTCCTTTCGTTAACCAGCTGACGAACGTCAAACCTCAGAAGTCGAAACTTGTGCGAGCAATGGATCAACGAGGCCTTACCTTTTAACGTGCGATTACCCAGCACGGTGGCCTGGCGAGGATTCGAACCCCGGCCTTTCGCTTGATAGGCAGATATGCTAACCACTACACTACCGAGACCACACCTGTTGAGCATTTTCAATTATTTGTAGTGGCCGTAGAAAAAGTATAGTGTGTAACTCTCATGGAATGCAAATTTCCCACCCCTATGATTTTTATACTCGTGGAAAATCATTCCTTGCTCTTTAAACAAGATATTTCAGTTCTAGCAATGATACAAAAATAAACGGGAAAATAAATATAAAAGAAGAATGATATTAGATGTATAGTGGTTCTCGGTAGTGTAGAGGTTAGCAAAGGACCCCGCACGGTTCTTATGGAAAATGGGTCCCAGTCGAATTGGCTGAAAATTTAGGATACTGTAGTTTATGATGTCCTGATCAAATGTCTCCATGGGCACAACAAGATCTAATGTACAGTTTTTGAGATACAGGGTGTCAAACATGCAGAGAGAGGGATGTTACTTACCTTTAGAAAATCAATAATGTGGCGATTTTTTTGTTACAAAAAGTTAAGGATAATAATTACAATCTCAATATTGTCGACACGAGTTGTAATAAGAAGTTATAAGACTCCGTATACAGGGTTATTAATAATTACATAATTTTTATGTAATTCTTTAAACAAACTCAGTCAAACGCAAAAGCTCGTAGACTTGCAGAATAAGTAAAAAATATTTGATTTTAATATTGGGCGATCTGAGGTTACTATTATACGGGGTCTTCCACTTTTTTAGTTGTAGTAATTTAATTTTTTTCAGGAACATATAAAAAAATTAAACATAAAAGTAGAAAACTAAATATAATATGATCAATATTTTGTGGCACTTGTCTATTTGTTGCATCTTGTACGGATCCTGGTCGACCGCATGATGATGCAGCAATCAAATGGGAGACTAGTGCATTAAAAATATTTCTTACCAGTTCATACCATGTATGTTAAGACATTGTAATTATGATTATGTACGGATTCTATTATTTGTTGATGGCTTGCATCCGATATTAGCGTTATGTGGAACGTACCGACACTTTCGAGCACCTGATTTACAATTGGAATAATAATGATCTCTTATCTTTTATGTGTGTATAAACATTCAAATTCAATATCACTCAAACTACTTTCGTGGTAGTCTCGTCAGATTTTTTGTTACATCTCTGTAAGAATGACAAGATCTCTCATCTTATGATCGGTTAATGTAACGTAATCCGATAATTATTACTGAATGAAAGGTTCTAAAAAAAACCCTTGCCTATCTAAATGATGTGAACATGATTTAATCCTTTCCGAAATAAAGCCCCATATTCGACAGATAATGAAGATCTTCATCGCCGGTTCATACCGTGTGATTCACAAATTATACGGCATTTTGGGCATTTACACCATCTTGTACAGCATTTACTTTTGTACCAATGCTTGTCCCAATTCCGTTACCCCAAGTTTTGCTGATTTAACAGTTTCAATCCTAGCATCTATTATTATTCTAAATGCTTCAAGAGTTTGTTTCAGATAATTGCCAAAATTCCAAATCAACATAAGTGAACAGGGTGTTGTAGTATAATAAATAAATTATATTCATCTTGTAATTATGAACCCCCCTATATGTGTAATCTGTATACTTATATTATTTTAATATATTAAGTTTGAAGGTCAATATGTTATGATTATTTGATTTAACTATTATTGATAACTTTTATTAAAGCTAATAATAAAGCCGGTCGTCGCATTTAATGAATCGCCCTGTATATTATAACGAATCAATGTATCGCTGGTGTCCAACCTTAATCCAATACCCTGCACAAAAAATGAAAATATGAAGCGCACGGTGTTACTGGATACAGTGTTACATAAGATTGAATCAAAGATTCCCTTGGAAATAATTGTTTTGACAGTTAATGTTGATTCTGACACTAATTTAGTATCTGCTAATTGTAAGTGATTGTAACTAGTTTATTGTTTGATTTGATACAGCAGACTTATGAAAACAGACTACCTTCTTCAATATAGAATAAGATGGCCCTAAGGAATAGAAATCTCTTAACTTGTTTTGTTTGTGATGGACGATTTCAACCACGTTTGATGACGAGAATAAATGGGGAAGAGAATGCTGCAAAATCTGAAATAGCTATTCGTAGAAGACAAGAATTTTTCAGGCCGTCTCTTAATGTAAATGCTGATACGAAAATATGTACCAATTGCAATCAGTCGATCCGCAATGAAATATCTGCTATTGAAGAAGACCCTGCTTGTTTGAAGATAAATGTATTAACGCAAACTAGAAGTAGTACGTGCTTGATATGTAACAGCGATGAAGATCTTCGTAAGTTATCTGTCGAATGTAGGGCTCATGTTTTCATTTTGAAAGATATCTATATTCCCGAATATGTTAAATCATGTGCTCATCATTTAGATGAGCAAGGATATATTTTACAACCTTTGGTAATTGGATTGCGTTACATCAACCGACCCTATGTTATAAGAGGAGAAATTCTTCAGTCATTTTTACAAGGAGTTCGTCATGTAGCAAAAAATCTGACGAGAATATACGACGAGAATAGTTTAAGTGACAGTGAATTTGAATACTTATACCCAGTTAATAAACAGCAGTTTTCAGAACTATTTTCCTACTGCGATGGAGTACGCCAAGAAGATTATTACAGATATGTGAATAAAAAAGATCTCTTGATGTTCTTGTGCAAAATGCGTCATGGACTTTCTGATGATTTTGTACGTTTAATGTTTGGCTATTCAAGTAGACAGGCAGTAAGTCTAGCCGTTACTCTTGTTAGACAATCTTTGATGCAACGTTTTGTGACTACCAACATAGGCTTTAATGCTATTACTAGAGAAAATTATATTGAGAGACATGTTACGGACTTTGCTAATGTACTATATAATCCAGAGCCACAAATTCCTCGAGCAATCACTTTCATTGATGGTACTTACAGCTACATTCAAAAGAGTAGCAATTTCAGAGTTTTACGGCAGTCGTATTGTGTACACAAAGGCCGACACTTATTAAAACCTATTTTAATAGTAGCACCTGACGGTTACATAGTCGACATTCAAGGGCCATACTTCTCTGATAGTAAAAATAATGACGCTGCTATTTTGCAAAATGAACTTGAACTAGACGGTAATATAATGAGAAGATGGTTTCAGGAAAATGATATTGTAGTAGTGGATAGGGGGTACCGTGATGCTACTGAAATACTTGGACACCTAGGCATTGTGCATAAAATGCCAGCACTTATGCTTCCTAACCAACACCAACTCTCAACCGAAGATGCTAACGACTCTCGTTTGATCACAAAGTCGAGGTGGATAGTAGAATCACGAAACGGCCACATAAAATCAATGTTTAAGTTTCTACAACAAAATATTCAAATACAACATCTTTCCCATCTAGGGGATTTTTTTCGGATAGCTGGAGCTATTATTAATAGATATCACCCTCCTATCCTGATGGAAGGAGCCGATGCACAATTGGCTCAAAGATTACTTGAAAAGGCTAGTGAACCAAATGTCGTTCAAGCACTAGTTGAGGAAGAGAATCTGAATACTAGAAATGCTCAAAGATGGGTACGTTTAGATGCTGAACAGTTGCAAGATTTTCCAATTCTGACGCTTGATTTTATAAAAACGCTAACAATTGGAGTTTATCAAGTAAAGTTGGCACCGTCCTATGTCCAAGACAAATTACAGAGGGACGACGAAGAATTTCAGTTTGAAACTTTGAGAGATATCAACAGACTACCATGGCCAGGGCTTCTACGGGTTAGAGTATTTTCTCGTTTTAGAAGTGCAGCTAAATATCAACTGTGGATTTCATATCGACCAACAAATAACGAAGAAATAAATAATGAAGAAGAATCTATAGATGGTTATTACTGCACCTGTAAATCTGGTGCTCGAACTGTCGGTACCTGTGCACATATTGCTAGTGTAATATGGTATTTGGGGTACGCACGCCATCAACCAAACATTCGCTACCCCTTAACCCAATTGATAGGATCTGTTCACGATGCAGGAAACAGACCCCAACCACAAAATAATATTGTTCGTTAGGTTTAGTTTTTTATTTTATATCTACGTACGATACTAGTCTGATTTCGTAAAAAAAGAATCACCCTATGTAAATAGCCTTAGAACTTTTCCATACAAAACGTATCGACATCCCCATTACGTTTTAAATATGAGACCCTCAACACCGGTCTGTCGATGGTTTTAGCTTTGAATGCACCTGAAATTGCCATGTTGTTTTGAGATGAAGTCAGTTACAGTTATTGTTTACTGATGGCCGCGTTGAGTTGTTACAGTTTTACTGTTCCCTTAGTTATTCATT
Source organism: Zygogramma bicolorata (assembly GCA_032362365.1). NCBI lineage: Eukaryota > Metazoa > Arthropoda > Insecta > Coleoptera > Chrysomelidae > Zygogramma > Zygogramma bicolorata. The sequence goes on along the minus strand of JAVJAQ010003279.1, from coordinate 517,035 downwards.
ATTCTCATACAAAATATACATTTTCTAAATATGTATATCCTACATACAACACCAAAGTGTATAATATATTTGAGCAAAGATCCTTGTACTTCCAGAGCTAACGCAAAGCGACACTGATGATGGAGGTAGACCTCCGAAACCGGTCCTATTCCAAGCTACTGTGTTAATTTGAGATGAGACCACGTGCCAATTGTCTGTATTAAGGTTTACTGTTTCCTTAATGATTTCAAGTTTTCAGACAAAAAATACATCTTTGTAGGCCACATAATATATAATAGTCATAGCTTTTTGTAATAATGTCAGCCACATTTCTCATAATATGAAGTGTATGCAAGATGAAAAAAAAAAGAAAATGCTCTATTATTCTGTAATAAGTCTTGTCCTATGGTTTTTGGGACATGCTTCGCAGGCCATCACCCAAACATTCGCTGGGCCTATCCCCTAACCGAATTATATGATCCGTACAAGATGCAACAAATAGGCATGAGCCACAAAATATTGATCATATTATATTTAGTTTTCTACTTTTATGTTTAATTTTTTTATATGTTCCTGAAAAAAATTAAATTACTACAACTAAAAAAGTGGAAGACCCCGTATAATAGTAACCTCAGATCGCCCAATATTAAAATCAAATATTTTTTACTTATTCTGCAAGTCTACGAGCTTTTGCGTTTGACTGAGTTTGTTTAAAGAATTACATAAAAATTATGTAATTATTAATAACCCTGTATACGGAGTCTTATAACTTCTTATTACAACTCGTGTCGACAATATTGAGATTGTAATTATTATCCTTAACTTTTTGTAACAAAAAAATCGCCACATTATTGATTTTCTAAAGGTAAGTAACATCCCTCTCTCTGCATGTTTGACACCCTGTATCTCAAAAACTGTACATTAGATCTTGTTGTGCCCATGGAGACATTTGATCAGGACATCATAAACTACATTATCCTAAATTTTCAGCCAATTCGACTGGGACCCATTTTCCATAAGAACCGTGCGGGGTCCTTTGCCTTTCAAGCGGAAGACCAGGGTTCGATTCCCCGTCGGGCCACAGTGCTGTAAGGCCTCGTTAATCCATTGCTCGCACAGGTTTCGACTTCTGAGGGTTGACGTTCGTCAGCTGATTATAGGAAACGAACAATTTCAGAACAATATCAAGTAACTGATTGAATGAGAATTGTTATATGACTCCCTTCAAGATATAGACCTTAAAAAATGATCCCCACTAACCTAGTGCCTTACAAAAATTATTATGCTGTGAATGATTGGAATTTTTCAAATTTTCCGAAATGTTATGGCTCCGGTACCTTTTTTTTCACAGCACTTTGTTCTTCATGATCATTTCTCGAGATCTATCATCTCTAATCGTCTGAAACGCATAATTTTTTATTTTTCCGAAAGTTTAATAGTTCTTATTGTCTCTGATATTATTACTTCTGTACGGTACTAGTATAGGTTATTCCTTATATTTTTTTAGGATGAATATCCCCTTGAGGTAAGCATTTTGAGAATAATTTGTTATAATTTTCTATCTACAAGATAGATGAATTTTCCGACTGTACCACTCAAAACAGGTGGCATAGCGCCAAATATATTGTTTTAACTGCAGCATAATTTTCATCATTTACCCCTCCAAAACTTCGTTATGGTTTCTACAAGTCGAGTTTCCATTATGGAATTTATCATATTATAATACTTATTTATGTACCGAAGGTATAGAGTAGATGTTTATTTCTTGGGGGGGATGATAATATAAAGCTGAGGGCCTTCGGCTCGAGATTTTGTAAGTAGCCCGAGAAGAAACATATCCATTTATATCCGTGCTAAAAACTTTTGTCATACTATGAAAATTGAATACGATATTGAAAAAATTACTTCCAATTACGTTATCCTAGATTTTCATCAAGTATTGACTCGACTCAGTAGTTAACTCAAAGAAAGCATTACCGAGTAAATGTGTAGAGTATTGTTTTTCCTTTGTTCCTGGTATTATATTGCTATCAAATACATGCTTTTCTATTCATGAAAGGAGGAATTTCTCTGATGAAGAGAACAATGGAAGTTATCTTCCAACGACCAACAAATGTTTTACTGACCAATTTTTTAACCCTCAATAACCTAGTTACACATATATAATGCAAATTCCTCTAATAAATATATAATATTTCACACAAACGTTGGCTATTCGCGGATAGGTGTTTCTGTTTACATTCCACATTATTTGTATGTAGCAAGTGGATATGTCGGGTAGAGTTTTCTATTTTTGAAGGAAATGGAGCCGCGTTTGGAATTATTATTATTGTTTTAATGAGTACCAATTCGAAAATTATCAGTGAAATAAGTGATTCGTTTTTTTCAGCCAAGAGTTTTTCTTGAAGCCATTTAACATTTTGTATGACTAAATTTAAAACTTTTCTGTTAGTTGTCCATAAAAGTTACTGTAACATATACTTAAGTAACGCTAGAATGAAATGGATGCAAATTTTGACTCTTTCTTGCAGTTATATTTTGTTCAGTGTAAACCACTTTTGAAGACCGTTTCTACAAGTAAAAATGGAATTCGTTGTCACGAAGGAGATTCAAAATTATATCTGCCCAATGTGGAAAACTTATGGATGAAGACATTTTCTTGCAGGTGGGTTATATATTGACTACATGCTCATCTCTGATCGATATTTTCATATTTCCGCGCAAACAAATCGAGATAAAATGAGATTTATCCCGACGCGACGCTCAACTGAAATCTCTGTATCTCTCTTGTTTCTGGTCAAAAATTCATAAACAAAACGGTACATTAATGAAAATTATTTCAAAATTTCTCACCTCAAGAACCAAGGCGGCCCAAATGTACGCTCCACGGTCTACTCGATCAGATGATGCCTGATCCGCAGGGCGCCAGCGTGTTGTGAAGTGTGAGAAATTACGGCTTGGAGTTTCAGAATAAAACTGGCCTGATATTTCCAACAAAAAAATAAAAGGTACTGCGAGGAAGAGCTGAAGAGCTATATATTTTCATATTCATAAAGCTATAGTCTATGAAATAAACAATGAAACAAGACAAAAAATTTTTATGCATTTTGGGAAATTTCCGGAAAATATCGAAAATGATGAATGAAAAGTTTGTTGTTGGAAATTTTTAGATTGATATTCTGATAGCAGAGTGTCTTAACAATGTAATGATAAGTATGTTTATTCGAAAATCGGTTGCAATGACTAAAGTCATGAAATATGAGCGACATGAAACGGATTTGAACTAGTTTTGCCCAAGATGAATGAAGAATGAAGGCTGTATCTGATTTGTTCAAATTTGACCTGCTGAATCTTCCAGCAAACTCATCTTGTCGAGCTAATTTGATAGGAAAACTTAAAAAAATTGTGAAATTGGGATTGTTTACTCATCATAGATCATTATTTCACCTACAAATATCAAATAAAATCACTTATGCCGACACCCACCAAATATATATGATATTTCCATTGAAAAACCGTTTAATTCATGAATTTTAGACCAGAAATAGAGAGAAACCTGAGAATTTCAAGTAAAGCGCATTACGAGTATATCTAATAGGAAGCAATTTTCGAAAAATCATGTGAAAACCTTTTTGTGAGAATTTTCACGCTCTATAAGTTGGTCTCGAACATTATATTGAAATTTTCAACCTCTTCCAAGTTATTGAAGCAATACCGATTTTCAGAGTTTTTTCGGGAATTTTTACCATTTTCCATAGATGCTCGCCTGCAGATTTTTTTTCTTATAGTACTCCTCGAAGACTGTCCGTGTACAAAAAGTATTTTGTATTGGATGTAGTGTTAGGTTCAAACCCCTGGTTATTGGACTAAAAGGCTCAGCCCATGTTCAGACTCAGATATATTCAGGTTTCTTTTTCTATATATCTTTTGTTCATAAACACCTTGATTTTGAATGGTTGATAACATTGCATTTCAGTTCATAAACTTACGATTCATTTTTCGACATAATTTACATGATTTTCTATTACCTATATATAAAATATATAAAACCATGAATTCATTTTCGGCGCTTTCATCAGACCAAAACATTCAAAATAATATCATGTGAGGCAGGAATCACACTTTAAATTGTTCTAAAATTATTCGTTTCCATTAAGCAGCTGACGAAAGTCAACCTTTAGAAGTCGAAATATGTGCGAGCAATGGAGCAACGAGGCCTTACCTTTTAACGTGCGATTACCCAGCACGGTGCCCCGGTGGGGAATCGAACGTCTTCCGCTTGAAAGGCGAATGTGCTAACCTCTACACTACTGAAAACCACTATATGGATGGATTCCTCGAATCCTTGAAACATTCTCTACGATTCCAATTTTATTCATTTTTCAAAAATAGTAGTTCTTCTTTCAAAGTCCTTCAGACCCGTCAACCATGAGATGCGGCAGAGTCATTCCACGACACGACAGTACAGAAATTCTCAAAGAAAAATATCTGCTCCGTTGGGGAATGGGACCCATAAACCTAGGATCGTGAGTCCGCTTAGCAACCATAGCACCAACTCCTTCGCATATGGCACGCCGTTTTACTTTTTATTCGACATGACCGTAAACTCTAATTTAAATGTCACTTCTATTTTATGCCACTTCACTTAATGTAAATGAAGTACATATTATTATCGTTGGTGGTAATGTCATTGCTAATAGCAATTCAAATGTATTTTCCTATTGGAAATAGCAAAACTTAAACATTCGGTCTATCAATTTGCATGGGAATTTATTTCTATTCAATTATCAAAAATTCATTTTTATTATGTCAACCGGTATTTCAATTATAAATAACAATTGGAATTGATTTTGTTTCTGCACCAAAAGAGTTTGGAGTGTTTTCGATAGCTCATGTAGTGTTGTGGTATCTCATAGTGTTATGTATAATATCCAAAATAACTGAAATTATGTCATTCGCAGCAATTGGCAGTATACATGACAGATCCTTCAATTCAGAATGGAAAAAACGTTTTTATTCGAAATTACAAGGAGAACGAGACTCACCGAAATTATCTTAAGAGCCATTTTAATGAAAACAAATTGAAATGGCTCTTAGATAGCTAGGTCGAATGGATATTGAAGGCGCCGGTTTTCCTCTTATTATATTACATTTTTATGCAATGTTCAAACATGGCACTTGAGGGTAATATGCCTCAAAAAATATCATAATCTCATTTTATTTCTATTCTACATGCATTATAACTGTGCATGAATTTCGTTGCATACCATCACCAATAATCCTTGATGTGCAATAAAAATGAAAGTGTCAAGAAAACTCATGTAAATCATATCCCCTCATATGTTGTAGAAATTCTAGTATCATTTAAATTCCACTTCAATTTAATTGTGACTTCGATGTGAATGACAGTTGAGTGTACGAGATATTCCATTGACAAAAAAATTAAACAACATTTATATTAGATTTCGATACCTGCGATATCATGTTATAAAGCCGAATAGAAAAGAAACGGCATTCAACTCATTTATTGCGAAGTCATCATTAACTATATATTACAACCGCAGGCCTCCAAGTGCCATTCAAATGCAACTTGCATTTTATTGTCACATTGATGTAGGCGACATCGAAATGTAATGGAAACGCAAGTAACAAAATAATGGAATATCATTTAAATTCGACTTCAATACCTACGACATCAACGTGGACCATACAATCATGTTGAATAGAAAAGGTATTCAAATTGCTATTACCAATGGAAATGCACAAGACACCATAAGTCCAAGTCGAATAAAAATGCATGTTCCATTTAAGTCGAAGACACCATAAGTCCAAGTCACATAAAAATGCATGTCCCATTTAAATTGGCATCCCAAAGGCGTGCGTAACATTTTACGTTGGGGTTTGAAAATAAATGGTAGGAGTAATTGATTCTTCTTCTTCTTCATGTATTGGCCTCAGCTGCTAAGACTATCCGGCCAATGGGCAGAGTCAAGATGTATATAACCCTGGTGTGTTGACTTATACCTAACAGTACTAACAGATTGTAAGCAAATTTTCTCGACTTTTCGCTATCTTGATTTTGATCCATTTCAACTGGAGAGTAGGTTTCGAGAGTTTGCCAGCAGAGGCGCACCTTACGTGATTTAAATTTAATCCATGCCATGATATCCGTCAATCCGTCTGCTCGACGGCCATTCGATTATTTATAGATTTATAGGTTATGTTTATTCCATGGTCTTGTGTTTTGCATGCAAATTCTTGCTTTCCCGCGAAATGCTAGAAATTGAGTAGTCATCACATTTTGACTGATTATTAGGTATTCCTTTTGCTTTCAATTTGATGAAAAATAAAAAACTCAGTGATAGTGATGTGATTTTAAATCTTCCGAAACAATAGTTGTGAGTGAAACTGGAAAGTATTGATATCTTATCTTTCTATTTTCTGAGGAACCGAAAATAGGTAAGTGCTATTTTCTTCATAGTGTTAAAAAAATGCAATTTTAATGTGTTTACGAGCCAATGATATAAGGAATAAGTAATACCTATACGTTACACGAGCGTTTTATTTTGAGCTTTGTAATTGGGTTTACTGAATGAATCGTACAGCTTATCCAATCCATCTTGGCACAAACTCAGACACTTTTCCAGTTGCAAACTGGTTATGTAGACCATGACGAAAGAAAAAACACTTCCTAGGAATAAATTTCAACACAATGAACATATATAATAGGTGTTTTTTAATCTTAGTGTACTCCACAGAGATCGCTGAGCATATACGTTATTACTTCTGTGCCAAGATGGATTGGACAAGCTGTACACTCCTCAAATGGTAGGTAGGTATAGGTATTTCATTTCAAATTGATATGAGTTGTTTTGGCTTCAAATGTTCTGAATGAACAATTTGTTCAGACAAGTCAAGATATACCTATTCTATGAAAATCATAGCAAGTATTTTTCTAGGATGTGACGAGAAATCTGAATGTTCGGATTCAGAGGTTTTCAATGAAGCTAATAACGTTTGATATTAGTATTTTGTTCAAATCTCTAGATTGATAATTTGCTTCAAAAGTATCTATACCTACTTCTTGTGGTTCGATCCTGACATACTAATAATGTATTGCAATGAAAAAGTTTCACAATCTGAACAGTAGGTATTATAAGACCTCAATATCAATAGCCTTCTGATGAAATTCATCAAATTGTTCGAAGGCTCTATATAAATTAGGTGCAGAGTAAAAATATGAAAACAATCACATTATTTCTCAACAATCAATTTATTTCTCACTTCATCAGCTGAACTATTTTTTTAGTATAGGTATCCATTTATTTGTTTTTTGTTGCATTGTTTCAAAACTACTGAGGCGGATTAACCTAATGAAAAGTGCATTATTTCATGGAAAATGCATATTTCAAATAGTACCTCTATTATTAATTCTTTGGTGTTTTCCGAGTTTTTATTACTTCTCCCAGTTGGAAAATGTTACTTATGCCACTTGAATACTTAATAGTTTTTTAAAACACCAGAGCTACTTAGAATGAAGTTACATTTTGCAACTGGGGAAGTAATATTCTGTTATTTGAGTCATGCATATCCACTATTCTATAAGTAGACCCACCTTGATTATGATCATTTTTGTGGAGAGATAGATTTCGCATTATTGACGTTGTATGGTACATGAATGGAGTTTTTACATATTTTCTAATATAGAATTTCACTCAGGATTTGTAGAATTTCATGAAATTCTTTATAAAATTCAATCAAGTCAATGTAGACACCAAATGAAACACCCCTCTCAATGATATAATATAATTTCAGAAAAATAAAAAAATATATAATAATAACAGCAACAACAACGGTTTGTGAGATCATAACATATCACCAACAAACTTGAAGGATTGACTTTATTCTTCCAAATCAATTCGATTTGTTTACAGTAAATATAAAATCCTGAGCTTACCAGTTCTTAAACGAGGTCTATCACACAACAATACTTAAAAAGGGGATATTTGAAATCATCGTCGTCAACTTTCTTTTCATTTTTAAATTCCTGTTTGGTAGGCTCTAATTTTAGGAGCATGTTGTACCTACTGTTTAGTTTTAGTTCTTTAATGAAGGTTATTAGTTAGTTTCATGAATATTTTTTTCAAATGACTTGTTATTCGAGGGAGGCGGAAAAATCATATGTATAACATGAGAGTGAAGTGCCTTCCGCTACGCGTCGGGCACTAAACTCCATCCTCGGGAGGAAAAGTAGGACTTTGTTCCCTTGTTATACAAATAGCTATTTTGTCTAATTAGACATATTTTATCATTTTTATATTCAGGAATTTGGTATTTCAGGTAATTGAAGTAATCCTGTTTAGTGTTGCTTTCAAGAAACAACTTAGCAGTAATTTTGTGGAAACGTGAAGGAACCCAAAAGTGATGTGAGTATAATTGTTTATTTTCCTAAATATGCAGATATTAGTAGCAAGGATGATATCTCGGATGATGTGTTGCAACATCTCTTTTTGTCAAGCGAAAATATATGGTATGCATATTATACACACACACACACACACATATATCATTTGCCATCTTCTAGGTGATGTCTTGAGTTTCGATCTCCGAACTCGACCCTCAAACTTATAATCACACGTAGATATCTAATCCAAGGAAAATATTAAACCAAACAAGAAAAATATGTTATAGCTCCTAGTTAACTTCTTGAGAAGTATATAAACAATTTATGGTTTTAAAGAAAGAGGAGCTGCAAGAGAACCCAAGTATGAGGTACATGGAAGATTCATATTCTGGAATATTCCATAGGTGTGGTGAGAGAATTAATTATATTCATGAACAGTCTGTCAGTTCAGACTCTAGGAATGAATCATTGACGGACGCTCAAAGAAGTCAAATTTAAAATGATGATTTATGAATTCAATTCAAGTAGGAACTTATGCCTATATGATAATTTTTTTACAAGAAAAAAAGGCAAAATTTATCCTCTTTGAGTGCCCGCCATAGCTTCAATCCCCAAGTCTGAGAACTGGCAGAATTGGAAACTAGTAATCTAGGACACCAATTGATCATTACAAAGTATGAACCTTGTCCTCATCTCATATTGGACTTCTTCTGTAGTTATTTGTCCCTTTATTATTTATTGCAGTTTCGCTAATTTTGCCAAGTGTTTTGATTTTCTGGGTGCATTCCTCAATTTTTGCTCTTTTGCACAACATATGCTTAGTCTTGATAATACATATGTTGTCAATGTGAGTTTGGATAACTCAAATTTATGTTGTGAACAACCAACCAGAGTTTTTGGCATGAAATTTGATAATTTATACAGTATATCTGTTAAGCAATTTCTTCTTAGGTCCTTTTCAAATGTTTCGGAAATGACACTTTCCACTTCCGATAGGAAAGAAATTATATTTGAAGAGGGAAAGGTCAGATATCCCCTGCTCTTAACTTTAATATATTCATTAAAGACTTCGTTTCCATCGCCGATAATTGTTCTGGAACAATCTTGGCAGGTAGTCTTTGCCTTCATTTTTTTGGCTACATAGCCACAGAAATAGGCGAATGCCTCACTTAAATCTGTGAACTCTTCAGTAACTTCAGCTATTCCATCCGATATCTCTATATCGAAGGAAAATTTATTTTTTTTTCCTTTCAGCTCTCCAACAGTCAACAATGACTTCATCATCTCTCCTCCAGAAACGTTGCTACCTCGTGGCGGTTTTATCAAAGAATAGAGTGACATCAGACGAAATATCTGGCCAACCTGAAGTGATTCAGGGTGTGTATTGCAACCTCCTGCAGATCTCATCATACCAAAAAAATGCTGAAATGTACAAACCATTGATGAATATTGAGTTGGATATACAATACAGAATTGGAAAGCAGATAGTTTGCAGTAAATGGTATGTTTTTATAATCAATCCCTCAAAATATTGCAAAATGTTTTGTTTAGAAATTGGTACACTTTCAAAATCAGCTATACTGTACTCCTTCAATAGTTGTGAAATTATGACTAATTCTTTTATTTCTAACTAATTTTGAAGTTAACATACTTTTTCAATTGAAATAGTAGATTGTACAGATAACATGTAATACTTCTTGTATAGTATATTATATTGTTTGAACGTCATTATTTTGTGGTGGATCAATATTTGTTCCGTAGTTTTTTTTGGTTTGTAACCTACCACAATCTGAAAAAATAAGAATTAATATTGGAATCTATAAAAGTGTAGAAGGTAGATTTCCAATCTACCCTGAAAATTCGGTATTGTCTATACGAGATATTTGCATTTGAAAAGGAATTTGCCTAGAAGTTTTGAGAACGGAAGCAGATTTAGTTTCCAAAACGTTAACAAGTAAGTATTTTCATATATATCAGTTCTCGTTATTTTTCTGATAGGCAAAGTTTGAGTTATAGAAGAAGTTGCTGACTAATTGGACTTATTCTATCCAGAAAGAACTGTTTTTCGATAGACGCAGCAACTTTTCGGGGTAGATTGAAAATCTGCCCTTCTACACGTGTATAGATTCCAATATCAATTCTTATTTTTTCAGATTGTGGTAGGTTACAAACCCAAAAAACTACGGAACAAGTATATTATACTAGTGTATGTTGAGTTGCAAGGACCTTTTTATATTGTACAACTCCATAATTTTTCAATCCAATACTTTCTAACTTATATGAATAGTAGTTTCAGTGATTTCATTTACTTTTTGTAGGCAATCAGAAATTACTGAAATAAAAATGAATTTACTGGCCATCAGTATCATTTCCTTGTTTCATATTCCATATATAAATACAGATTCTCAGGGTATATTTGCAGTAATTGAATGGCATGTATTCTGGAAAGCTCGAAGCACATTGCTTTTGATGAGATGTAGGTCTTGACAGTCCTCGCCTTCTTGAATTTTTTTAATTGATTGGATACTAAAGTGTTCAACTTTGTATTTATTGATTCATTTATTGATGCTTTGATGGTTAGCCATCATATTTTTTCATTTCTTCTCTTCCAAATCCAACTAAATGTAGAGCAACTAACTGTCATGCACAGAACAGATAGAACTCTCAGAGTACTATGCTTTGACCCCAAATTCATTTACATACCATTGAACTGGCCGAAACTTGATGATAATCAATATATAAAAGTTTTACATTTTCCTGTACGATTCTCACTAACATGACACTGTTGTCTCTATCTATCTATTTGAGGATCTTACAGGAAACTGATATTTTCTGTTATACAATGTACAGAATTATGCTTTGTTATTCACATATCAAAAATACTCCCATTTATTCACAAACTTTTTGCTCATAGATCAATGTATTTATAGAAAATACCTCTAGATGATCTTGATTGATTCGGGAAGTCATTAAATAGGTAAAACCAATGCTGCTCAGATACTCAATCAAATCAAGGGTACAAGAAACTGTTGCTTTCAGTCCTTCAGACGTTGAATCTGATAAATATTTTTTTTTCTCAGAACAAGCTTCCCATGACTTGAGATAATCTAGAAAATCTACCAGTTCCTGAAAAAAATCATTTTCATTATAATTTGGAGCTGATTTAAGAGAGCAAAAATTATTGAATCATATAATTCAACTGAATGTTCAATTTCCCTTGATTGAAAAACAAACTTTCATCTTCTGTGAATGGTTAAATTAACTTAGCCGATTGAATAATTATTGTGTTGAGTTCTAGGGATCTGATTGATGATAGTTTTTCATTGCTAGAACTAATTGTGTCAACAAATTTTGGGGAAGTTGAAACATTTGCTGTTTCCATTTAGCAGAGTGGTTACCTTGTACTCTCTTGATTTATTCCTGAGGCCTGAATCAGGTGAACGAGAATTCATTATATCGATGATTCTATTAATTTTTTTGCAGAACATAATTGTAACATCGATTTCTTCAAATGATTCAATTTTATTTTTGTAGGCCTCCATTGCCAGAGCAGTTGTGTTACTGAAGAGCTGGAAAATGATATATGGTTCCAACTACTACTACTACTACATGAGGTGTCACTTGAATGGACAACTGGCACAACTGAGAAAATGATTCTGAGTTGAAATTGAGAAACTTTCTTGAATAGGGGTATGTGTCATGTCCTAATTTGGTACTCGCCAATTATATCCAAATTTCGATTTCAATTCCTGCGAATCTACTCCAGGAATATACCAGTTTGGGAAATGACACAACCATTTTTATTTCATAGTCTTACCTGGAACGCTAGTCTAGTACACATTTTCTCCCCATTTTTTGGGTGTAGGTGACTTTCAGTCAGTTTGTAACATATTTTAAATTGCTTTGTAGATTCGAAATTGAATAGATGTTCGAAATTTGCGAATGATACAAGTCCTTCGGGAATCTGAAACGTCAATTCAAAAATGATTTCTTTTCCGTGACGAAAATAATTCACATACTTTGAAAATTCTTTTTGCCACTAAATTGTTTCTCATACATTTGATGAGGTGAGGAAAATCTGAGCACATACGCAATTTTCTTGAGGAATCAATAGGGTGTTCACACCAGGGCTCTAGGGAATCATTTATGCCCAAATGAGACCACATCTTTCTGTTCCAAGTGGCTCCATCACTTGTTACAACATCGATATAGAGGCCAGCATTTTCACATAAAATGATGCACTCCAGGACCAGTTTCGCCTGAATATCACCATTTATGTTGCCTCCAGACAAAAAACATGCCAATGCCTGTAAACTACGTCCAGCAAAAGGTTGGAACATAAAAACTAGAGCATGATCTCCAAGTTGGTCTGCCATTTTCTCAGGGGTGTGGTTTCCGAGATCAATGAACCCAATCATTTCCAAAGTATTCTTGTCAAATTTTTTTGTGGCTGTTATCTTACATTCATCTATCAATAGGCACCCATGCCTTTGCCACTCTTCAAGATGCTTACATTTTTCCTTCAGTAAAGAAAATACCTCTGCTTTGAAACCGAATCCTCCATCAATGTTTCTTATGTATCTGAATAATGAATGTAACCAATCAATATATAATTCAATAGATTAGTCAGAAACTTGAAATTGATACATCCTCTGGTTCTCAAATCAGAGATGAATTATTTCCTATCAAATTTGTATTTTTCAAATCTCTACATTAGTATGTTGAAAATAGAACATTAAACGATATTTCGGTAATTTTCAAAACGTTTTGGGTTTTTATAGTACCTAGATATTTTGAAAATGTGACAAGTGTTGATAAAAAAAATTAATATATCTTTAAGTTTTAGATATGTAAAATATCATTACATTATTTTAGGTACTTCATGGTGAGAAAAATTATTTTGTTTTTAGAAATTTTATTGTTGAATTTGTTTTATTTTTCAATAACAATTTTGCGCCATTTTAGATGTATATGAAAAATTCAAAAAATCAACTTGCTCATTTAAAACTTGGATTATGTTGAATACATTTCATTTCCTAATGAATAAATACTATGTACTCACCTTTGAATGTTTTCTCATAGAGCTATAATTGTTACCAAATGACTTTTCTGTTTTAATTACTTCTAAATAAACAATGAGATTGTAACCTTTGGTGTAGAAGTTATAAACTTTTTTAGAGATCAATTACCCTAACACCAAACTGATTTTGTTGGCACTTGACGCCCGTTTCGCACTCGTAAATTGATACTCGATTTACTTCTGGTGAAGATACTAACCTTGTTAGCGAAACGCGCGTCGAGTGCAAACAAAATCAGTTTGGTGTTAAGGTAATTGATCTCTAAAAAAGTTTATAATTGAATACTTCGTTGTTAAATATATTTTATTTTCTAATGAATAATTGTTACCATATGACATTTCGATTTGAATTATTGAATACTTCGTAATTGAAACTGGATTTGTTCTTACCTGGATAAGGTACTGGGGGACGGTAATGGAAGTATATTGTTGTCCCTCATATGGTTATACAACCGTGTACTCTTAATTTTCATCAATATACAAGAATACACCCAATCCAGCGTATATCTGTTTCCTTTTTTTTTGCATTGACTTGCTTTGTAACAGGCTTTGATCATTTCTTGTTGATTTTGTGGCAAACCCTTGATGAAATGATCCAGCCTCAAATGGTCAATTTGATCACGTTTCAAATTACATATTACTTTAGATAAATGTCTGTTCCGTTGTTTTATGTTATTAAGTTTTTTTTTATCTTGCCTTCCAGGAAAATGCGTTTTTCCTTTATTTCAATCTTATTTTTCATGTAATATTTGTAGCTTTTGCATGGCTTGCAAATGCTAATGTTCTCAGGGATGAAAATTGAACAAGATTTGCTGTTTCCCTGACAGACATTTGATTCGTTTACAGTTTTGATATAGTTATCTAAGTCTGCTTTCGTTTCAATTAGTTCACGAGAGTTGTATGACTTGTTGTTGAGTTGTGCCTGTACATAGTGTTCAGTAACAACGACAGATCTTTCTATCATGTACTTTCCATTCTCTGTTATCACTTTGGAAAAAAGAATTTGTTTGTCTAATTTATGTGAACCCCAGTTGCAAGGGAGGTTGATTTCCAATTGCCCTGACATTATCAGATGGTATAATGATATATCACCCTGTTCATCATATCTACTGGGAATATCATGAGCTGCTTCAGGATTGGATACAGGAATGGCTGGAGGGGAGCTGCAAATGAAGGAAACTATTCAATGAAACATGAAAATATAGTTTCAACCTCAGCAAGTTCTATCATCTATAAAAAATATACAAGTTTAAATTAACAAGGTATATTGTAGATTTTTTTTAAGTCGGCCTTTCCGCTACCAAGGCCAATCACCGATGCCGGTGAGCACACTTCTCCCTCAGTCAACCTGAAGAGCTGAGTCATGCCCCATAGTGTAGAATACATCCCAAAGACAATGCGGTTGATTGATTTGGAATATTTCCGAAATGATTATATTCGAATAAAATACATTTGCAAATACAAGAATGAATTTGTCTCTAGTTGTTGAATATACTGAATTCTCCCTCCCCTAGAAATAAATATTTGTTACTACAATAATTAACATACGTCAAAATACAAATGGTATAATACCAGGGCATATATCAGAATACGAAGGCGTATCATGGAGAAAATCACAAACACAAAATATATGAACACTGCAAATTTTAAAAATTCAGAAGGTGATATCGAGTCGGTATTAGGCAGGTGGTTAAGTGATATTAAATTAGTAGTATTTTTAATAGTAAAATTTCCCCTAGTATTTTATGGAACAAAATAAATTATGCACCTATCGTTTTGAGCCACTGAAAGATAATTGGGAATTCAGAACGCGGCGCTCTCTTTTCATTAGGAAGTTATAATCCTTCGAAGTTTAGAGAAAAGGTATATACCAACTTTTTAATATTTTAGGTGACAAATGTACCCAGCTGGAACTCTGTAGGGAATAAAAAGCGGAGATATTTGAATTGCTCAGAATGTGTGCCTATAAATTTCAGAGCTTCCATACTATGAGCGAAACACTCCCTTCAGTTTCTTTTTTGCTTACAGAAATTCAGTTCTGGTGGCAGCTAAAAACGTCAATCGTATTGTTCAAGAAAAAAAAGGTGAAATAGGTATGACCTATTTATCCCATTCTTAAATATTGGTATTTATGATATTACTCACCAAAAAATAGGGAGCGCTTCATTTTTAAGTCTTTTGCGGCCAACATCTTCCGGTGGAAAATGTTTTGAGCATACATAAGAACCGCTACTCAAAAATTTACCACTAGCTTGAATCCAACTTGATCGTTTATTTTCATCCTATGAATTCAAAACATGAGTTGGTATAGGTATATTTGAGTTATATGAGAACTGTTGTAATCAACGCAGCAACTTCTACACTATTCCAATATTAATTCTTAAGGCCGTAAAGTCAGTAAAATATGGTAGATACATGTACTTTGCTTGATTCGCAATTGCATTGAACTTGCCTGGAAATAGCATAGTGTACGACGGCCTTAATTTTTTTCAGATTGTGATAGGTAAAAATCAAACTACAAAGAATTATCATCCAACACAATTAAAATAATGTATTTTTAACAGTAATCGAAGGAAACTTGTCTTCAATTTTGGTCTTAGAATATCAAAAATGATCTTTTTCTCTTGATGTATTGATGAGATAATTGGTAAATTTTTTGACAATAAGAAATCACTTACCTGTGGTACTTTATGAAGATGGATCGTAGATTCTCCTCCACTAACACCACAAATAATGCAAAATCGGTTCATAATAAATCTAACTATCACTAAAATCAAACGAATACAAGAACAGCAACGATAAACACTTAAAAATAATATAAACAAGAAAAACGTGAAAGGAAACAAGAACTAGGTACAAGATTTCAAATATTAAAGGAACTTTCAAATGCATTCAAATTCAAATCGAACTGTCAAACATTTCAAAAAAGTCAATAGTTTTTTATTAGACGAACTCGACCTTACGTGTTTTGTATACTGATAATTCTATTGGCGAACGAAAGATCCCGCAAGAGTTTATCCAATGAGACCGCCGGAACCGAAAATCGCTGGTAAGCTGCCGCCTCAATGAAAATGTACCCTTAGAAAATCGCATTTGTGTCACTACCTCAACACCATCTACCGTCAAAAAATGTAAGTTTACTCTCCGATTTCTCAGGTCGAGAGGAATTGGCTAAACAAAAGAATATCGGTCAACGCACCAGGGTTATATGCATCTTGGGCAGAGTAATGAATTAAATTTGTTCATCTAACACATGACAGTTAGGAGTGTCATTATTATTGTCATTTTAGACAAGTAAACTATCAAATAACACATGTTCGCTCATGTTACGCTAGGGATGGCGCTGATATGATATCATTGTCAACTGTCAAAATGGACTTGGGGGTGACAAGTCATAAATAGTCGGAATTCTTCTAAAGTTATCCTGCGTTCCGTTCTTCATTTGTGATCGGTTTCATTTTATTGTTTAAATACTCTATAAATTTGAATTATGATTTTTCTGAACCTCAATCATGAGAAATAAATGATGTGTGACGAGCTGCTGTCAATATAAAAAACATCGATTTCTCAAGGATAATCCGGAAATATTTGCGGCATGGATAGCAGAAATTCAGTCTTCTAGTTTGAATAATATGCCATATATGATGAAACATACGACAGGGTTCGTGTTTGTGGGGAACATTTTAGAAATGAGGACAAAGTTGATGGAAGAAGAGTTCTTAAACGCCCGTACGCACCGCTTCCACTTGATGGAGGTTCAACTAAGCTTGGCTCCATCACTAAGGAACAAGGCATCTGATTGGCAAAACCATAGCAACAAAACCTAGTTTACTTAAACCATCATTAAATAGGAGCGGTGCATACGAGCGAAAAGAACACCAATCCCGTCATTATATTTTTCTGGTGAGAATTCAAAGACAAGACTCAAGAGATAATATTACTTGATTTATTTATCAATTTCCTTTCAGGTAATCATAATGTATGTGATGCCGAATTATCTAGGGAACCGCCTGAAAAAATTATGAAAAATTCTCTACTTTGAATACAAGTGAACCATCTACGTACATGGAGGGTCTTGAAGAAATTTCAAATAGCCCCAACAATCATGAGACCAATTCAGAATATTCGGAGGAAGATGCTGTTTGTCCATTGGATACAAGCACAAACACATGCATTTCGACCATGAAGAGAAAGATGATTGCACTACCTAGAGGTAAAATGCAATTATACTTAATAATTTGTTCATTGTCTCTTTCTCAATTCTGAATCAACGACGAAACGTTTAGTGGAAGGCTCGCTAGTTTTTGAATAATACTAATGTGAGCTAATCTTTGAGACTTTTGACATTTAATTTGATGAAAATTTTGATAATTATACGGTTCCCATTGTTTTTAAATACTTTCCTATAATGTATTCTATTTAATACTATCGTTAGATATTACAAAATAATAAAAAGGTGAAGATATAGATCAACCCCTTCTTGATTCAATATTTACAGTTTTCTACAGTTTGTTTCAAGCATATCTGCAGTTTTGCTCTATGAGAGGGTTGACAAGACTGGTGTCAATGTCAATACTATACATGACACATCAAATCAACTGATAAGTGGTTTATAACGGAAATTTGAATCGTCTATTGTGTGTGTTGGACTATGAGTTTATTTGAAGTTGAGGTTGTACAGGAAACTGTGGCATCAATTGACCCTATTAAAGTGATGCGACCCCATGGTTGCCAACTGCGAAAGTGATGCGACCCCATGATTAACAACTGCGGTAAAAATTTTACATTTGCTAATGAATAAATAACCTCTCTTTCCGAGTTCCTTCTGCATTTTCATTTTTGGTCTTGTATTTTGTCCTTGTAGCGTTGTAGATGTGCTTTCTGTGTGCTTATTTTTGCTGGAACTCAGAAAGATAGATTATTTATTTATTGGCAAATGTCATTTGTCATTTCACCGCACTTGGCAACCATGCAGTCGAAAATAAATAATCTATCTTTCTGAGGTCCAGCAAAAATAAGCACACAGCAAGCGCATCTACAACGCTACAAGGACAAAATACAAGACCAAAAATGAAAATGCAGAAGGAACTCGGAAAGAGAGGTTATTTATTTATTAGCAAATGTAAAATTTTACCGCAGTTGGCAACCATGGGGTCGCATCACTTAATAAGGTCAATTGATGCCACAGTTTCCTGAAAACCTCAACTTCAAACAAACTCATATAGTCCCACACGCACAATAGATGATTCAAATTTCCGTTATAAACCACTTATCACTTGATTTAATGTGTGACGTATAGTATTGACATTGACACCAGTGTTGTCAACCCCTTCATAGAGCGATACTGCAGATATGCTTGAAACAAACTGTAGAAAACTGTAAATATTCAGGGCTATTCACTAAGTAAAGTGGTTATCGCAGTTGCTAATCGTCGTAGCAACTCTGATAATAACTTGCCATAATGACGGTGGCAAGCTGTTTTTCCTCAACAAGATATCTAAAGCAGTTGCCTGTGAACCACTACTCACAGCAACTGGTCATTATAGTAGCAACTTAACTTAAAAAGTGGATACCAATTGCGCGCTTAGCAACTGACCTTGAACATGACAATTTTTAGTCGCTATCCATAACAACTCTGCTTAGTGAATAGCCCTGATTAAATCAAAAAGGGGTTGATCTGCTATATCTTCACCTTTTCATTATTTTGTAATATCTAACGATAGTATTAAATAGAATACATTATAGGAAAGTATTTAAAAACAATGAAAACCGTATAATTATCAAAATTTTCTTCAAACTAAATGTCAAAAGTCTCAAAGATTAGCTCACATTAGTATTATTCAAAAACTAGCGAGCCCTCCACTAAACTTTGCGTCATTGATTCAAAATCGAGAAAGAGACAATGAACAATTTATCAAGTATAATTGCATTTTACCTCTGGGTAGTGCAATCATCTTTCTCTTCATGGGCGAAATGCATGTGTTTGTGCTTGTATCCAATGGACAAACAGCATCTTCCTCCGAATATTCTGAATTGGTCTCTTGATTGTTCGGGCTATTTGAAATTTGTTCAAGACCCTCCATGGACGTAGATGGTTCACTTGTATTCAAAGTAGAGAATTTTTCATAATTTTTTCAGGTGGTTCCCTAGATGATTCGGCATCACATACATTATGATTACCTGAAATGAAATTGATAAATAAATCAAGTAATATTATCTCTTGTCTTTGAATTCTCACCAGAAAGATATAATGACGGAATTGGTATTCTTTTTGCTCGTATGCACCGCTCCTATTCAATGATGGTTTAAGTAAGCTAGGTTTTGTTGCTATGGATTTGCCAATCAGATGCCTTGTTTCTTAGTGATGGAGCCAAGCTTAGTTGAACCTCCATCAAGTAGAAGCGGTGCGTACGGGCGTTTAAGAACTCTTCTTCCATCAACTTTGTCCTCATTTCTAAAATGTTCCCCACAAACACGAACCCTGTCGTATGTTTCATCATATATGGCATATTATTCAAACTAGAAGACTGAATTTCTGCTATCCATGCCGCAAATATTTCCGGATTATCCTTGAGCAATCGATGTTTTTTATATTGACTGCAGCTCGTCACACATCATTTATTTCCCATGATTGAGGTTCAGAAAAATCATAATTCAAATTCATAGAGTATTTAAACAATAAAATGAAACCGATCACAAATGAAGAACGGAACGCAGGATAACTTTAGAAGAATTCCGACTATTTATGACTTGTCACCCCCAAGTCCATTTTGACAGTTGACAATGATATCATATCAGCGCCATCCCTAGCGTAACATGAGCGAACATGTATTATTTGATAGTTTACTTGTCTAAAATGACAATACTAATGACACTCATAACTGTCATGTGTTAGATAAACAAATTTAATTCATTACTCTGCCCATTGGCCGGATAGTCTTAGCAGCTAAGGCCAATACATGAAGAAAAAGAAGAAGAAATAATTACTCCACCCATTTATTTTTAAACCCCAACGTAAAATGTTACGCACGCCTTTGGGATGCCAATTTTAATGGGACATGCATTTTTATGTGACTTGGACTTATGGGGTCTTCGACTTAAATGGAACATGTATTTTTATTCGACTTGGACTTATGGTGTCTTGTGCATTTCCATTGGTAATAGCAATTTGGATACCTTTTCTATTCAACATGATTGTATGGTCCACGTTGATGTCGTAGGAATTGAAGTCGAATTTAAATGATATTCCATTTTTTTGTTACTTGCGTTTCCATTACACTTCGATGTCGCCTACATCAATGTGACAATAAAATTCAAGTTGCATTTGAATGGCACTTGGAGGCCTGCGGTTGTAATATACAGTTAATGATGACTTCGCAATAAATGAGTTAAATGCCGTTTCTTTTCTATTCGGCTTTATAACATGATATCGCAGGTATCGAAATCTAATATAAATGTTGTTTTATTTTTTTGTCAATGGAATATCTCGTGCACTCTACTGTCATGCAAATCAAAGTCACAATTAAATTAAGAAAGGATTCAAATAGCACTTGAATTTCAAGTCATATGAGTAGATGTGACATTAAACGAGTTCCCTCATCACATGTTTATTTATTGCACATGAAGACTTATTATATTGCAATAGTATGAAATGATAACAATGCATGTGATATGGAAATGGAAATATTGTGTGCCATTGGATTTGTCGATGATAGGAGATGTGATGTTAGAAAATCAGACACCAACATATCATGTACAAAAAAACAATATCCCGTAGGAAGAAAAGTATACAATTGAAATTTAAATTAGATCGATAGGCTCATGTGACATGAAAATAAGAGTTCGCATTACTATTAGCAATGAAATTACCGCCAACGATAATAATATCTATTTCATTTATTTTAAGTGAAGTGGCATAAAATAGAAGTGACATTTAAATTGGAGTTTACGGTCATGTCGAATAAAAAGTAAAACGGCGTGCCATATTCGCATCTCAAAGATATTTTGTCCTTTACATTCAATATCACAATGGTAATGCTCAACGCGATGTCTGCGTAGATTGATCATAAGAAAATGGTCCACGCGCAATTAGCGTGGATTAATCAAGAGCGAAAGATTCACCCGAAACGTTAACGTCACTATCTTCATATGACTCATTTCGGTTAGAGGAATTTTGGAACAAAGATCCATGTTAGCGTGGTTAGATACGGTACACCAGCTATAAAAGTGCAGGAAGACCTTCGTCAGTATTATTTAGCACAATGGAATGAAAAATAAGCTATCCTTTTAGATATGATAGAAGTGACCATTCATTATTACATGTTTTCATAAATGAAAAAAGACACGAAAAATGTAGTTCTAGTGCAAAAAAGATGTATTTATGTTCATTTTTGCATTGATTGTGAAGAAACTTTGTACCAAAGATAATGTGTATTATGATAGTATAACTCCTGATCCCTTACCATCCTAGCGGTTTATATATAAGTTACACTTTTTTTTCGAAACCAACTTTTCCAATGAGAAATGGCATACACACCCATCTCAAATCATCACAAAGAGATAGTTGATAAGATAGTTAGAAAATGTAAATTTTTTATAGTAGTCCTATAGTAGTACTTCAATACACTAGAGAGGACTTCAACAGATATTCGACCAAGTAAATATGAAAGTTGCATATATAACTTCTCATAAATTGCAACAGCTTCTTGGTAATCCAAAAGATAAATAAGGAAATACAGAAAACTTCGGAATTTATGGTATCAGTTTTCAAGATTGAAACAACACATACATCGGCCAGAGCCGGCGAGCTATTAAGACCCGTTTAAAGAAGCATTCTGCACACATGAAATACGTAACAAACAAAGTTCATATCGGACCAAGAAACTGTAGGTATATAAAAGGCTAGATTAGATTAGATTTAGTATCAATTTTCTTCTCCTGAAGATGCCAACCTTATTAGCGAAACGCGCTTCGAGTGCAAAAATATCAGTTTGGTGTTAGGGTAATCGATCTCTAGAGAAAATTTCAACTTTAACACTAAAAGTTCCAATCTCATCGTTTATCATCATACAATTATTTTAATCAGAGTTAACATTGTTTTCTGAATACAGGAAAATTTCGACCACATTCCCAAAATTAAATAAATTGCCACTGGACCATAAAAGCCCTGATGAATAATTCGAACTGCACATTCACAAGTTTGCTCGGATGACCGCCGTACGCCTCTGCCCTGCGGGGGTTTAATTCGTACAATTCGAAGCGGTGGGCGCTGAGGCTTGACTCCCATAAAAGAGGGCTTAATTTCGACATAATTGTTACTGTGACACCATCTGTTTCCTTTCGTACTTTAGCGGTAATGGTAACAATCAGATTAGGCTCAGGTTGTCGGTGTATCCCCTCACTTCCCTCCGTAATTATAGTCGTGGGGTGGTGATTAATATCGCCACAGAAAAATATCAATGTAAAAATAATTGGTTTTATATTTATGTTGGAGCGCGTTTGAACCCGATAAAAAAGGTGAGAAAAACGTCTAAAATGTAATGGACTACCGAAAACAAGTTGCAGGGTTGTTCCTGAGTTCGAATCAACTACAGTTCTTTCAAATTTCGAGATTAGAAATGACGAGATATTGATTACATTTTTAAATAGCCTCACTTTCAAAGATTCAGAGAACTGAGGAACATGATTATTTCTGTGACAAAAATGAGTTCAGGGGACATGAGAGGTGTACAGATTGTGTAAGGAAAAATGATTTCTATGTAATACAGTCCCCGTCGAGCCATATAGGCAGGGGAGTAGCTGTTCTAGATAGAATGTTCCTTCTTTTTTGAGAATGATTTAATAAACGTCTATGAATCATTTGCACATATAAACAGAGAGTGTGTGCTGAATCTTTGATAAAATTTTCTTTATAAAAGTTTTGTATTCGTTTTGCATTGATTCTGGGGATTTTACCCATTACATATTCATAACTGAAACTTTCATGTTGAATTATCAATGGTTTCGAAGAAAAGCATCACCATTCTCGTCAACGTTTCGAATTTTGCTTGTTTCATCCTCAGTGCTAATTCCATTTATTTCACATGCTCATGGTTAA
Organism: Zygogramma bicolorata; assembly: GCA_032362365.1. NCBI lineage: Eukaryota > Metazoa > Arthropoda > Insecta > Coleoptera > Chrysomelidae > Zygogramma > Zygogramma bicolorata. Next base: position 493,479 of record JAVJAQ010003279.1, on the reverse strand, counting down.
TACTCAACCATCATCAATTTTATACTCGTCATTGGTAATAGCCTAAAACTTCGAAGTGGTCGCCGTCTATATATTTTTTTTGGACTAACCGAAAGGTGAACAACAAATATAAATTTTATGGAGTCTTATGAGTGTTGGATTCAAAATTATTATTTTAGAAATGAATATAATTTAATACCCTACAGAAGTGTGAAGAGTGAAATAGATATGAAGTGTTGTTGTGGTTTACAAACCAAAATGCAGCGAATTCATTGAAGTATTCCTGCAAAATCGTGAAAAATGGGCTCGGTGTCTCAGTGCTCATCATATAATACTTGTACTATTTCCTACATAAATTCCCTTTTAACGACAAAAAGCTTTGTCTCAGGTGGAACAATACATCGAAAATCTGTAAACCAATAACTAAATATATGTTTGTAAGTAGCCTCCACTTTCTAGAGCGTCCGAAAAAATTATTTTCGGGCGTTTCAGTTCCCTTTTTGAAGCCATTTTCAAGACTTTATAATATAATATTTATCAATATATAGTTGAAGCAAAGTATGACTACATTTATGTGAATGAATCAGTAGAATAACTGACAAAAAAAATCTTGAATAGACACATGATTCATTCATAATTGTTATCAGTTTGGCGTTAGGGTAGTTAATTTCTATAATTCAATGATTTATTCCACTGATTCATGGCATTCATTACTTCAACTCTTCAAAAAACAAGTTTGGTGCGTGGGAAGTGAAGTACCCAACCCATTTCTTCAGCTTTTTTTTGAAGAAACCTTATATTTTGTAGGGTTTCTTCAAAATTCTCAGTAATGTATCTCATGAATTATACAATGTATGAGTACAGAAAAAGGTTGTGTAGCAAAACAAAAATCAGGTTTTTGTCATAATTTATTTGAATAGTAAAAATGAAGCATTTGTTGAAACACTAACCGGTGACATGTTTCATTAAATCTGATATATTGATCCTTTATTCAGCACAAAAAGCTAATTGCAATATGTAAGTAGAATCAGGTAAACCTGCTTTGCATGAATATTGGCATTTCCATCCCTCATCAGCCAGCAATATATTGATTTCGGAAGGATGCTCTACTAAAGCTGATGTTTGCAAATATACGCTCCTTATTTTTTTATAGTTACTTTCTCCCACTCCACATGCAATGATATGCCCTGCTTTGAACACAGCTTCACCCTCTCTTAACGGTCTAGTTCGGCTTCCCACTTCCCACGTAATCCAGAATACTACATAGCTCCAATTCATATTAGGTATTTTGATTTGGAATGTAGGTAGGTGGAGTAGTTCAAATTATTACACTCACGAGTAAAATGAGGCTGTAATGCTAGCCAAACATGTAACTACCTTAGCACACAAAGCAACTCAAGACGTTTAAACAGTAATTATCACTCAACAAGTCCTCAAGAATGCAAAACATGAACTGATCATTACATCACATCAAATGGCCAAAATTTGTTGTTCACCCCAAATTGAAGCCATCTTGGATTTAGCACCGCCATCTAGCGGTTAACGATTTTCGCCTATATCATTGCCAAGTGTTGTGGTGAGAATTTCCAGGAAAACTTTCGCCAATGATAGATATCCCCACACATACTCTCTTCAACTGTTATTATAGATAAGGCATCATTCTGATGGCACGCGAATAAGAGATCATCGGATAGGTTTCTCATGGGGGTGAACGTGATCACCACACGAATTAGGGTCAGTTGTACATACTCCAGTAAACTGTGGTTCAAGTGAACCGAGTTCAGTTGCTGAGCATGAGCCAATAGAATCGTTTGTTATCTAAACGTATATGTATGTGTACAATGTAGCAAAAACTCTACCATCACCCCTTGCGGGAATTAGGGAAGCTGACTATATCTGATGGGAGTATAGTTCGGCCTTGGAATAATAAATTTTGAGAAGGACATGAACCAAAACTTTATTTCAAGCACATGTTAGTGTTTCTATCCATGTAGGCTCTGCACCGATTATGAACTAACCATTGTATTTATCGATTTCGTTTTCAATCCTGTAATTAGTGATGGTACGAAAAATATATACATACGAAAAGATTATCACCAACATACTGACTTTCTTTCTTGCTTCATTTTATCTACATCTGCTTCATTCAACAATCAAAACCCTAGCCTGTCTGCGAATTTCTAATGGAGCAAGGACAAGAACTAGATGAAGCTCCAAACCGGTGTCATTCTTTTCAAATGTCATCAACCTACGTAAAGGTTAAAAAATGTATTTTCTACAATCGTCAATCCTCAGAAATCGAAAAATGCTAGCTAAGTATCAATGAGGTCGTACCTTTTCACCTGTGATTCCTAACACGGAAAAGGATAAGGAGAAAATGTTTATATAGGCTCAACCGACCATTCACTTGGATGGAGCAATGCTTGACCCTATTTATTCGACATAACTTAGCCTAACCTACTAGCCATCTCAGTCTCTACCGTTTACAGTCAATGAGAGCGTTTGACATACCAATCATATATCATGAACCTTGCCTATGTTTCGAATAAGCAATGATAGGATAACTTACTGGAACATGAGAGGTATTCTCGACTACAAAAATTGGCTGACCCTGAGCAAGGGAGACCGACATGACACCGAAAATAATTACCTAGATCCTTTCGTTGTTATAATGACTGATGAACCAGTTACGTTTCATTTCTGAGAACTGATGTGTGGTCGTAGTTAAAAAAGGGGTTTTAAAGGAATACTCTGAGTACCTATATCTCCTCTGCCCGTAATGTGTGATATCGTGTTAGGGGTTGTTTTATTCAACTATATTGGTGTGTACTCGTTAGTGAAGATAGTTGAATTTCCCGAATTCCGATGAGCATGACATTTCAAATCAAAGAATAGGTAGCAGTCGAGAGTACCAAGAGGTTGGCAAAGTTCTTTCCCAGCCTCTACCTCCTCTGAGTAAACAATTGATCAGTTTCCAACCTGAAAGTAGGTTAAGAGAGTATTTTCTAATTATTCTGAATAAACATAATTTCAAAAAAGTTTCATTCAAAACTACCACATCACTATGCATACATGATCAAAGACAAGCCTTCCTATCTCCGATCTCACCACTCGCTCACGTCCAACAATGTTAGTTAAGCAATTCATTGCTGAATAAACTCTCGCAAATCATTACGGCCGACGCAACGTGTATAAAACGGTTTTGATAAATCTATATGGTAATTAAAATTAAAAGCTTTGTTCAAGTTTATGGTGTTTGGACACGAATATTTCTCGTTATCTGAGCAGGATATCCTAAATGGCTATTTTCCCAATGGTTGCCGTTTGTACGGCCAGAGGTGAGACCGCTCGGAGGGGCCTTCTGCGTGTTTTTATCTGGTTTATCTGTAATTTTATCTACGTTTCTCCCCTAGAATTCGGTGGTGGAATTATTGTGTCGACAGTAGAGTGTAACGTTAGAGGTAGCAATAGTAATGATTATAATTCGGTTGCGAACTGTAAAGGTGCGAATTAAAGTCGGAACCGGTCAGTAACGCAGATGAAATGATATGGTGTCTGTTATTCAGGGGATCCTATGTTTGAGAGCGGTTGAAAACAATTGGTTCGCATGAAAAATTGGAGTGGAAATTTATTCCTTCATCTGACATAACTATGGAGTAATCAATCTTTATTCAGATGGAATACCAATCAATCAATCAATCAATGTAAATTTCTATTTTTCGACTTGCTTTACATCTATTGGAATTGTCAATTAGTAGGTGAAGTAGTACATCAAAATGATTTTTACATCATAAAATACACTAACACTAAAATTTACATCACTCATAGTCAATCACAGAGTATAAATTTTTATAGAAAATCACATATACCATAAAAAACATTTTTCAATTTGTTTATGTACTTAAATTCTTCCAGGAGATTTTTGAATATTTTCAGGCCAAAATGATCAGGAGCACATGAATTTATCTTTCTTTTTGTTAGATTTATATCAAAATGTTGCATTTTTCTAGTCCCATAAACAAGAATATCCGAATTTCGAGAAAAAGTTTTCTTATTTTTGACAACATGGACACACATGTCGAAAATGAAGACACATGAAAGAGTCAAAATACGAAAAGTTTTGAAAATAGAGCTACACAATTCTCTGTTAGGTACTCCCGCGATACATGTTAAAATTCGTTTTTGTGTAATGAAAATATCTTTCGCACCTGGTTCATTGCCCCACACACAAATGCCATATCTGAGTCTCGATTCGACTTGGGCGTAATAAACAGTCACCATCTAATTCACTTCTAGAACAGTTCTAAAATTGATAAAAAGAAATTTCAAAGAATTCAGTTTGGAAGATAATTGTTGGCAATGGAATTTTCATCCAGAGATACTCTCAAAAATCTAGCCTTTACATATGTATTCTGCAATATTTTCACCAATTTTAAACTTCAATATGTTTTTTTTGCCAGAATGAAATCTTAACATCTGAGTTTTTTGAATGTTGAAAAATAGGTTTCTGCTATCAAAAAATAATGAAACTGCATGAATTGTTTCGATACATTTCGTTCGTAGTAATTCATTATTCGTGGAGGACAGAGACAATGAAAAGTCGTCTGCATACGCAATATAATCAGCAGTACCAATGATCGCATCAAGATTGTTCACATACAAATGAATAGAATTGGATCCATGATCGATCCCTGTGGAACGCACATTTTTTAATTTGGCTATCGTGGTGATACTGGAGCGATACAATTTGTTTCCTCTTTGTTCAAAAGGATTAAAATCCAATTCCAATATCTTTGTTGTATAGAATTATAGAAATTCAAGGTAGTATATCTAGTATCTATAGTGTATCAAATGGGAACGAAAACTTAACCTCGGTTAACTACAGGCTTGGTTTGGACTGAAATAATGACAGTGGCAGGAATGCCCTGTATTGCTCTCTCCAGGAGGTTCCAATGTAGTTACAGTTCGAACCACAAAACTCTATGAGTTCTGTCAGGTCTGTGGGTCGGACAAAACTCACAATCAATTTTAATTTTTGATTTATATCAACCCTTCATCAAACACTCGGGAGGATCGGATAATTTTCTTGGTTGCCGAAGCCCTCTTGGGCGTCTTACTGATATTTACGGGAGCGTATATGCTATTTCAACTGTAGGGAAACCCTGAAAAACCCACAGTGCTACCGGGTCGCTTGGTGTATTTGATCCAGATATTCTACCTACCAGGATTAGTATTTAGACAACTAAGAATTACCTATCGCAAAGAGCCTACCAGAAAAATTCTGTCTTGACTGAGGAATAAACCAGAAGCGAAGGTGGCAAATTGAATATAAGGACCGTACCTCAAATCGCTTGGCAACACCTACCGTTACAAATTGCGCACGATATCGAATTACGTTTCATTTCATTGGATTAATATAAAAGTGATGAAAAATATGGTGGTACCACAATCAAAGTATTGAACAACGAATTGACAATACACGTTCAATCACATTTGTATCAAATCAACATAAAAGAGAGTCAACCAACCTTACTTGAGCCATCTGTTTCGAGCATTCCATAATGGTGACTATTATCGAAGCCGATTGATTAGCATGCATGGTCTCTTGGAGTAACCTGCTAGATCGCAGGTCCGTAGACATAATTTTGTTGGAATGATGGAAAGTACTGATTTATACTCGGCCAATATTGCAAATGAGTGCTTGTTATACGCTCAATATCGGCAGTATTGAATATAGAAGATGCAGTAAAAGAAACTGTCACAAGACACCCTCTTCTATTTAAAATAAAAAGTTGCAATGAATGACGTCATATATATTGTTAATGTGAAGATTATCCACTTGAAATCATTACTCTCTAGGAGAACTCTGTCATTACGAGAAAATCCTAAAAAACTTCATTTTGTAATCATTATTCCATTTCCAAATTTAACGGATGCATTACATTCGCCAAAACATAATCTGTTGGTCGATTAACATATTTAGAGTTGGTAGGTGATTTGAGTTCAATAACAAAAAATTCTGATATCGCCTTTCACAATATATTTTTACTTTCATTTCTGTTACTAAATTTTGAAGGAGTTCTTTCAATACAATAACTTTTGGAACCAATTTCAAATTTTGAATAGTACTTTCACACATACTCATGATATCTATTTTCAAGAAACATTACGTTGGAGAGCACGGTCCTCTTTGAATCTGTTCACTGAACACTAGCAAATTAAGTATCATATTTCTTCGATATAAACCCAAATAAAGAAAGTTGTCACTAAATAAGTCGAATCTATCCAAGCAAATACATGAATTGAGAGATGTTTCAACCTCAACTTCAATATTCTAAAACAAAAACACTTAGTATTCACAATTCCATTTATTTATATTCCAAGTTCATAGATATCAATTTCATACGATCACAGGATATACAAATATAAAACAATCTCAAAATTCGTAAATTTGACGGATGCGCGCTAAGCACTTCGGTGACCGGAGCGAAGTTGCAACCTCAGCATACGAATCTTCATAAATATTGAGGGAGGTCAAGATCACCATGCAGTATTCAGAAAATTCAGTCAGTATTCATTGTTTACTCTTCGGAAACGGTTCCAGAGCATTTTTAAGAATGCAGCACATCTCCTTCTCAACAATCCTACTGGTTAGCAGTATATTGTGAGTTTTTGGTGTTTCTTCGTATTTTTTCATCTCAACAATACAAGTTCAGCTGATTGTTGAAGATATTTTTTCTCATTCTTTTATAATAAATATTTGTATTAGGTTTTCAAATGAGTTATTTCATTATTTGGATGAATGAGGGTCGGGTGAAACAGCGAAAAATCCTATCGAAATAAGCAGAGAGTACGACGACAATATTTCTATAATTTCTGAATTTCTTATAACATGAAAAATGAGAGCATGGTGATTTTCAGTTGAATAATTGACTCATTGATATTGATAATCACAGTAGGTACTTGCCTACTTTGAAAAGTACTCGAGAATTATGCAAATCTTTTCCATTTATACTTTTTTTTTCTAATAGAGATGTGATGTTTCTCCTTGAAGCTGAGAAGTTTTGATATATTTTTTTCTCTGTGTTTGAAATTCTTTTCAAGATCAATTTTATTTTCGAATACCAGTAGGTACTCTTCCATAATTTCACCATAAAGAACAATCAGAAGCCAAAGTAATGCTTCTTCGTGCGGTTAACGATTGATGTACTACCCGTAGAGACCGTCGTTAACCGAGCGAGACTTAGAATCTTTGTTTTACTTTTTTACGAATTGAACATGACTTTTCTTCAAAAGTGGAAAATACAAACCTGGTGAATATTAATTTAAAACTGGAAAATAATCGCTGGGCTGACCGCATTAAAAATAGAATGTAAATATGGTAATGATTTGAATATGGTAATGATTTGAATTGAATTGAAAATAACCGCAACACGTGTTTCGCTATACACCAGTTTCCTTGTCAGTGAAAATCGTACAACAAACTGTGATATTCATAGTAATGATTGTTTGAAGTTGGTTGAAAAATAATATCAATTTTAAAGTTCGATGTCAGTCACAAAACGTAATACATTATTGACTTCTGGAGGAAGCCTTCTTTTGTTGAGGGGTGAACAATTAAAATCATTATAAACCGAACTTTGTTTCTATTTTGATATAGAACATAGTAATTATAATGAATTTGCAGGAACTTAGTGAAAGCGATGTATGAGAATAGTATCACACCTTTTTGCAATAATTTTGCTGTAGTTTCTGTGAAAGACATTTCGATAAATATTGAATTGTTGCAAAAATCTAGATTGTAGTAAAATTTCGGGATCGAAGTCAAAATTACATAAAATCACGAAATTGGTGGTCAACTTCAATGAAACTCCTAGATCGAGATGGGAAGTGAGTTAAATTCGACCCCCCAAATTTCGTTGAATTCTGACTGTGACACCTACTTTTCACATGACATTAATTCTCCTGAGAAAATTCAATTATTGTCGTCATATCAGGTTTTTTTTTTGGTCCAAGAAAATTCTACCAATCTACACTTTGGTATAGAATATTTTTCATTGGAACTTACATTTCCGAATATGTCTAGGTACTGTATAGTTGAAGTCCCGTAGGATTTGTGCAATTTTCCAACGGAATGATATAGGATCGGTTCCTTATTCATATAGTGATCAGCAGAAGTCAGATGGAATTTTTTGGCATCCTCACTTTTTTTATTCACCTGATCAGTATTGAATTTTCACTTGCTGAATCAAATATTTTTCAGATTTCGAGGTTGCTTTTGATCACTCATCGAAATCACGTACTGATTATTAAGTGAAAACGCCATTCTCAAAATATTAGAGAGGAGTCTAAAACATTCAGAACAAAAGCATGAATCCTGCTACCAATTTGCATAACCATAAATGTTAATCGAATAGGTAACTGGACATGAAATAACAAGTGTGCATAAAATTTATTGCAACAGGAAAACAACACTAATAACATAATAACACAAAACTAATAGATTAGAACGGCACAATAACCGAATAGCTCATTCCTCTTCTCCTGCAGCTTTATTACGTAACCAATGAAAAGACCTTAAAGCATAAAACTGTTTCACTAAATACTCAATCTAATAAAATCTCTTCCGAAGTCCTGCCCATAAAATAAATACAAGAAGACAACATACGTACGCCTCGGCCGTTCATTGGGTGGCCAATTATGAGCCGGGGTCTCTCCATTGGCGGGAGTCGCATGGAAGGGATCAGCGCCAGAGTGGGAGACGCAACATGGCTGATTTACTGCCGGTTAGCACATTGAATCAAACCTTCAGGTTAGTTTAACAGAACAACTCTCCTAGAGTGAGTAGATTGATTCACCGCTGGCATCAGACACCTGTTAGCGACTCTATGAGCATCTCCAGCAGTTACCGGTAGTGAAACTGATGTGCACCTGCCGCGAGGACTAGTGACAATCGGCGAGTGATCGCGGTGTTTCGAACTTCATCATCAGGTTCGAGGACTTGACCGTAATTTTTTTCTACCAAAGTGTTGGGTGTAGGGGAGACAGTGTCTAGTACGGTAACTGGCATGACCGTGCAGGACGAATCTAGGGTCATGCCTCAAACAGCAGCTACCAGATCGCGGTTTATGATCACGGACATTCTTAGCGGGCCTGCCGATGGAGCTGCTATCATGAGGGGTAGATCGCCGAGTCCCGGACCCAGAGATCTGTCGCTGCATTCGAATCCTATTCACGACAGTGACACTGACAGTTCCGGGCATCCAGATACGTCCAGCGTTTGTTCGAATGGTGAGTAGATGCCCGGATTATCCTTTTGATTTTAGGTGGATGCGCTCGGACTTTCGCTTTGAAATGAATTAATACTTCGCACTATGAAACTTTCGTAGCTGCAAGCTAGATTTTTATTTTTCTTCATTTCGGGTGAAAAAACTTGATATTGAATCAATTTCGGAAAAAAATATTTCATCCATGAATCGAGCCATGAATTGACTCAAATACTTAGGCCTCAGAGGCCTTAGTTGTGAACGATGTAAGGTAAACAACACCCATACTAGACATCAAACATTGGTGGAAGTGGGACATGAGAAATCACATTAGGTACCTATATGGAATAATATCTCAGGTTATGTGGAAAAAATACTATTTCCGGTAGCTTGTCTAGAAGTTCCCCAAATAGGAATCATGGAAGTTTCTTTAAATGAGCGTACCGATAATTTCAGATAATTCCATCTGGAAAAGTCGAGGGAGAAGTAGACATTATTGTCAGAAATTATGTGAAAATAAATTCTTCAATTGTCGTTCACATGTATTTTTTTTCTCATCATCGTAATGGTGATCCTGAAAAATTGTTCTACCTAGTATAATTAATTCAAGCAACAAGCAAAATCGCAAATTTATTGGGTGATTTATTATCAGATCTGTTGACGAGTAGGAATTGTGAAGTGATTTGATCATCATCATAACAGAGCGCTCAAAGTACACCAATCGGAGAAAAAATACATCACATATTCCAACCAAATCCTAGCTGAAAATTTAGTAAACTGAGAAGCTAAAAAACTCACATTCATGTTTGTCCGATACCAATGTTATCAAAAATATTTGAATTCTATGTACCTGTAATATTACATTAGTCGCTAATAATCCAATAGATTAATGCAATTTCAAACACATTATATCACATACATACTGATGAATGTATTAGATTGTTACTTGGTTAGACTCAACTAGAATATTCATTCATTCAGAAGAATAGTCATCTACTGTCATATGAAAGTTCAGTTGATATCCAATATTGCTGATTGATTTTATCATCATATATGATGTGATATTCAATGGAAATACATTTTAGTGATATCCGCAAATTTGCATGCAAATATCAGACCGAGTATCAGACGAGTAAGAAAAAAAATAATTGTACATTCCTGAGGGATCCAATTTGTAAGTACTCCCTTCGAATTTTTACATTTATTAGTTCAGAATCAGAGGTTGTTCTCTGAGTGAATCTGGGTGATTTTTTTAATATATTTACCTCAGGAATGTTTGTGTATAATGGCGATGATGAAACGATGTTTTATAGACTGCGTGAACTGAATGTATAGATGATAAAATCCTCGATAAAATCATAAGTGATGGATGCATTACAAATAGTTTTCTGCAGAGAATATAGACCTTATCCACGATTCCGTTTCTGTTTATGAATCGAAATAATCTCTTTCATGTTTCTACGTCATGATAATATATTCCTAGTCAAGTTGACACATTCAAAAAAAAAATTCAAAACTGTCAGTTACTGGCGTTTTTATTCCTTCTATAAAATTCTCCGCGAGTAGGTACTTAGGTACCTATTGTAGTTATTGATGATGTTCTTGAATTTGAAAAAGGGTTTCATATTTCAAATTTATATTGTTAATTGAATTGGATGTCCAAGACCTTTGATATGAAACAGTTAATAATTTTCCATTGAATATATCAACTTTAATTACGTAGGTATATAAATCAAAACTGGATGTGAATGGAAAATGGTTAAATTCATGAGCATAGATACCTAGATAATGCCCAAACATAGAGAATGAATCATTTACTTTTATCACTTTGCCCGTGTCGCTATTACTTGAAGAATAATAATAAGTCATAGATTACCCACTCGTTTCTTCCAATATTTTTTTGGGTTCCTGACTAATTGGATATTTGACACCCGACTTCGCTCAACAAAAACTGATGATGAATGTTGATCCAATCAGGTAACCTATCACTTATATCTTACACAACAAGCAATTGAAACTTTGTGAAACATTTCCCAACGTATCTCGATTGTCATAACTCCTAAACTGAAATCAATTGCCCTCGACAGGCGCTATTGACAAATTCAAGTTTCTAAAGTATTCGGAAGAGAGTTTTCATTGGGCAATACTTATCTCGAAAAATATACATCCACAAACGTTGCCTCAACAAAAAAAAATTGGCAACTACGAATCTACTGATAGTTCTAGGCATCGCGCGTCTAATGTTAATACGCGATCATCGCGCGAATTGTCACTCACAATATCACAAGAGCCTAAATTATTTCTGGAAATTTTCTAGAGAGTACGAATATTTTGGAAATAAGTATTTTTTTTTTTATTTTCGTGCCCGAAAAAAAAAATTGATAATTTGAGCTGGCGCGGTATTCGGTAAGAATATTTCACATCATAATTTGAAAAAAAATATTAATTGAACCTGACATTTTAAATCAATGATTGTCAAGTTTGTCAGGGTATTGCTGTTTTTGACATGTTATTTGTCATTTTTGTTCAACCGGTTCTGACTGAAAGCTTAATTACTAGTTTCAAAATATCATATAGGTTTATCCACCATATTTCGATGAATAAAAAAATTACCTACCAACTTTAGTTAAACCAAGTTCTCTAATTCAAATGGGTACCAGTCCAGTCTATCGCCCTTTGGTAATTCAGGTTGACTAAAGGTGGGGGAAATATATTTTAATATATTCTTAAAATTCCAATGTAGGTGTGTAAAGGTATCTACCATATTTCTTTAAAAAAAATAACGAACTTTAATTACACCAAATGCTAAAACTCAGATGGGTATTAGTTCAGTCTATCGCCCTTTCATAGTTTGAGTTAACTAAAGTTGGTACAAATGAAATTTTACAAGTAACAACGCAATTTTGAAAAAATTCCTATGTAGGTATACCTCGAGGTATACTTATCTTCCATGTTTTGTTGAATAAAAAAAATACCAACTTCAGTTACACCAAATGAGTAGGGTCAATCGGGGCTAATGTGATACAAAAATATACACTTTTGACTATATTTCCTAACCGTCTACATTATGACATTTAAAAAAAATACTGGGATATGTAATTCGTATTGGTTAGTCTATATATGGGTGCACAAAAAAATGTAGTTGCAGTACCAATGCTAAAAAAAATAAAAACTGCGTATCATAATAACCCCACCTGGTGGGGCTAATTTGATACGTAGATGGGGCTGAAGTGATACAGCATTGTATTTCATCGAATATCGTTAATAAAAGTAAGACGAGGCTGGAATGATACAGCTCTGGGGCTAATCTAATACCAGTAATTTTTTCAAATTTTTATTTCCAGCCATATTAAAGATACAAGCGTGTCTTGATCATGTTTTTTTTCGCTCAAAAAAACACCTTGAGAAAGAATAACTAAAGCACAGTGTATTGTCGAAAATTAACATTTTTAACATTTCATTCATTTTTATCAATTATTGTTGATGAAATTATTGAATATTATAATATTGAAAAGTCGAGTTGAAAATCAATTCTCCTCTCCTTCCCAAAGCAGGTTCAACAAGTGTTTCTTCCACATCTTCATTCTCAATAAATGACACATCTTCCGGCTCCTTCCAACAAAAAACTGAGGTATCTTCATGTGTCTCATTTATTCGTGTGAATTTCACTTTCGGTTCACCAGCTTCAATGTCAATAACTTGACCAACGTAGTGCAACACTTTCTTCTTGGTTGCAAATTTAACTACAACCCAGTCATTGATTGTAGGTATAGTATGTTGGTAATGCATGTCACTATCATTGCAGTTTTCTAAAGTCTTCTCAAATTCCAAATCTGACTCTTCTTCTCTCTGCGTCATTTGTATAAAATCTTCTTTGCCTTCAGCTGTATCATAATAGCCCCGTTGGCTGTATCACAATACCCCCCTCGTTTGTATCAGATTAGCCCCCTATATGTGAAGTCATATATCTCGTGAACAGGTTGATTATTTTGAAGTTTTTAAATACAGAAACATAAAACTATCTTCCCCAAATACAGGTGGGACATTAAAACATTTCTACCTCAATAAACAGCGGAGTTAGAATAAAAGTTTACACTCAGTCACTGAAATTTTTTTTGGTAAAAAAATCACCGCTGATTATTTATTTTTTTATTGTCCACTTACCATGCAATAATGAGTAATTCCGTTATGCCCAACAATAATAGAATGTATTACTTAGTCCGTAATTTTTTTGGCTGTTTTTGGCTTAAAGCATGTACATAATTTTCTGGTGTATCATATTAGCCCCACTTTTCAAGGTGTATCACATTAGCCCCGATTGACCCTACAGTACTTACTTACTACTCGAGCTACTAGTTCTGTCTATTACCCTTTCATAATTTAAGGTCACAGGTACTTATATCTTCATTATTTGACGACTGTTTAGTTTTTGAACTGTCAATAAATTTCCACTTGAATATTGTGACGCCTAGAAAAAAATTCCGGAAATTTTTTTAGTTGCCATGGTAACTAAAAAAAAATTCCGGAAATTTTTTTAGTTGCCATGGTAACTAGTCGAGATTGAGGCATCTAATTGATTGAAAGCGATAGGAATTTTTGATGCAATCATAGTATCACTCCACTCGATTCCATGTTGGCGCGTTCATCTCAATAATGTTTTTTTTTTTTCTCAAACGAGCTAACCAGTACCGACCACAAATCATAATCCTATAATGTCGACAGATCGGCGATTGGTGTTCGAATAGTTCATTAGAACACCAATTCGATATCAATGTGATTGATCATGCGACCGCATTACTGAGTTTGCCTATATCATCAAACCAGTAACCAATACCAGTAAAGACGCTTATTCGGAATATGAATCTTTGACGGTGGATACGTACGAGTGGAGATTGCATAGTTACATTTCAGGACCTATTGATGAACCTTTCGGAAGGAACCTGGCGCACCTGGAAAAAGTAGTAGGCTTCCCGCTGACATGATATTGAATATGTTCATGATCTTTCCGCAAAAAGCGGGAACCCATCGCCAGCGCGAACGACGGTAGTAGGTTAGCTCACTTGGGCCTGCCCGGAACCCGGTGAGCCCACAAAGACAAGCCATTTTGAGTAGGTTCTATTCATTTTTATAGGCAACATATTTTTGAACTCAAAATACTATAGTTTACAGTCTCTCATGTTTTTAGTTCCCATAACAATTTCACCCAAGAAGAAGATTGGTATGTAATAGTACACTCAGATACGAATATGAATAAGAATATTCAAATGACAGAGAAAACTGTTAGTATTTTGTGTTTTTCTATTAATGTTTCTACACGCATGGGCTTAGTTAACCTCAAAGTTAACGTCAATCTGGTAGAAGACTCTTTAAAATTCACATCATTGGTAATCCAAGTAGATGTCCTTACTCGAGTCCTTACTCTTGGCCCGGGCCCGCCTGGAAGGGGCCTCATACGATTGAAATTATTGAAACACTGCAATGATTTTGTCATAGAGAAGAGGATACAGGATACGAACAACAAAAAATACGGTGAATCGCGGATATGGGGAAATGCTTCGAGGTACCCATCATAAAAGATATGAGAAGCACACATACACTCGTGTTAAAAAAAACAACTTATACGGTGATATACCCCTTACGCGCGCTAATAATATTGACGTCGCCATTGATATATTGAAGGAACAAAAAAAAATTGGACCGATCTCGTTTTCTTCAATATTATTATTCATTTACTCCTTGCACTCTCAATATGTCGATCAATATAGATTATGGCACAATACTCAATATTGACCGTCTGAGGTAGGGCCTGAGTACCTTGACATATTGAACCAGCCGAGGAACCAGCTGATATAGGCCGAACAATCAGTCGGTAATCTCTTGCTGATCAGATCTAGAACCAACGATGAGATTGTCGAATTGAAAGAACTCTCATGTGAGATAGCATATTGAAATGCTAAAGGGTACGCGTGAGAAAAAAGCTCGGAAAAAGGCTACCAAAAACCTTGTTTTGTACTTATTTGTTTGGAAGTGTGTACGATTTCAACGCCCTGGGTGTTTCCGAGGTCTCAGAACCAGAGTTCCGTAGCTTTCTACGGCTATAAAGCCCAGTAATTTTGCAGTTCAAAATCGTTCTCCACCAAAAAGATGCCAATCCGAATAGCTGGAGGCACTGAATGATTGCTCACTAGCTCATCTGGAAAGAGGTTTTGGTTGGGGCCTATTCAACTCCGAAAAAAAATAGGAATTTTATTCAAAGGGTTTCGATTTATGCATAACGAAAGATTAACACGTTGACATTCGAGTAGTCTTGCTGGCTTCTACCAGACAGACTCAGTTCTGTCAGATCTATTCTCCATTCGTTTGGAAATTTTGCTGGTGCAGTATGGATTGGTGAATATTCAAGAGTTTTGTGATGAAATGAAAATAGCTGTCAAAGATTCCGTTAGAAATAGAGTCAAAAAAAATTGATGCTGGTCAAGATTATATTCAAAAATTGAAGACAAAAAACGGAAACATTGGGTTACATTGAGAACTGCCAACATCAAAATTGTAGAAAATCAATGACAGAGTCAGGAGGAATAAGAGGATCCAAAAATCACCTTCGAGTGTCAAAACAACTCTACAAAGCTCAACAACTAACAACAAAAATTCAACGTTCCAAGACCATTTCTTTTCATTCATCATAGTGTATGGCTGGTCAAGGAGAAATTTAGCAGAAGGAAATTAATTCGAATATGGATTGACAATGGAAATGGTTCTCTATGAATTTTCCTTAACGGCCGTTTCTTCTAAGACTTTTTCACTATTGTATGGGGATAGGTACTTTATAAAAAAGAAATACTCTGCCCAACATATACATCATGGAAAATTTGAAAATTATTTTGGTTCATAAATCTTTCAATTAAACAAGCACTGCAGTATATTCTCGAGAATATTGTTCTTATTGAAACGTTGAAACATGAAAGTGACGTGATTTCATACATCGGGTGATGATTTACGGTTACCATTATGATTCTATTTGTGTTTGGAGGAAATTAGTGTAATTTGACGAATGTTAGGTAAATGCCTCGGTAAATGCTTAAAGTTCATTCGTTTTCGGAAGAGATAACGCCACTCAAAGACCGTACTCACGCCTAGAACAAAAACTGATAAATTGGACGATAAACCTGATAATTACGTAAATTGGCGTCCAAATAAGAATTTAAATAATTTTCCGGTAGAACTATTTTGAATATTAATATCCCGAATGCATAATTCAGTGGTCTTGAATAATACTTTTCGAAGGTTTTTAATTTATGCGTACGCACAACACGATAAAAGTGGATATACCTAAGTAGGTATTTTACGAAAATCCATTCATTATCCGAGCTAGCGTAACTTTCATTTTCATAAATAAATGAGTTCGTGAAATTGGTTAAACATCAACTGAACGCTTCCTCATTTATATAATGCTTGCGTGCGCTCAACAAAGCAGAGGAAGTTCTGATTCCGCATTTTTAACGTATATAAATTGTGTAATACAATAAACAGTTCATGCTTCCAGCCATTATTTCCATGTTTTTATATTCCAATTATTTTTTATAGAACGATATAAAGCTGTGAACCAGAATGGAAGCACAAACGGAACTACGATTTATGTTGTGTGTATGTATCGAATAATTTGACCGGATAGTTTCAACACTCCTCATATAAGCGACATGGGTATGAGGAAAGTGGTCGATCTACGGGTTCACTTTGTCCTTATCAAGTATTCAGTGATTCCAGCAAACCCTGAAGCAAAAACCCAAATTTACCTTCATCATAAGTTGAAGAAGTTGAACAGATTTTCATTCTCAGAAATATGGAGAAAATACATGGATACGTACGTGGCAGTTACCAATGTGTACGGACCGAAAAAGCTGAAATCCAGGGGGGACGCCCGCCTCCCCTTGCCTCCAGGGTATCTTTTCAACCAATAGTTTGGTTGACATATATTTCATTGAACTTTCCGATTCTTATGAAACTGTTACAGATATTACTTTTTTTTTTATTTCCTGCTCATTGGAAACAACTATCGGATCTCCTTGACACACGTACTTGTACGTTGAAACTACTTGAAAACATATTGACTCCTTAGAAACCGTTAGAAACTGTTGTTCTTCTTCATTTTTGATACGTTCTGATATGCTTATGTCCTATCGTTCGATCTAGTGTGATTAGGTTGATAAGTATTTCAGAAAGTATTTTCATTTCTAAGATCATTCTTATATTTAATTAGTATCAAGACTATGTGACTAAAAAAATTTCATGAATTTCGATTACTGGCAACAATAAATCTGTTGAAGCGTTGATATCACATGGCGAAATATATTCATAATTTGAGCAAGTCACGGAACAAAGAACCTTCCCATTACACGGAAGTTTACCAATTCAAATCATTCCATCTTAACACGATATTTCATAATTAAGGACTTTCAGGATTTTATATAACAATTTGAAGCCCCAAAATGGTGTCTCAACATCATTCATTTTATTATTATAACACAATCTGAGATTGGTTATAATTATTTCAACTGCATTCCATGTGATATTCTATAAAAGAATATTTTCATCTACCAAGTATTTCAAAACAATATCACAAAACTGTTTAAAGCGATTTAAAGTCTGTAGACAAATTTTACTTAATCCATCCTCCAATTCTTAATGAAAAACTATTTCATGAAATGCTCGAAGATCAAATCAAATTACTTCTATTACCGCGTACTCAATAGAGTAGGTATTCTTTCTAGCCTAATCGAACGAAAAAATTCTCGAAAAAATCAATAACGTTTCAATTAACTTACGATTGCAATTGAACTGACCAATAAAGAGGCTTCCTCGTAATACAAAATGAAAACTTTATCGGGCATTGTTTGTCTATAAGGTTATACTCTCGCGTGATATGACGTACCATTATAACGGTATCAAATATTTACCCTTCTAATAGTAGTCTTTTGCTCGCGTTGATCCAAATCATCGTGAACAGCCTTAATCGAATACTGAATATATTATGAAGTCTGATTCGTGGTTGTTTGTTCGCCTGTTTGCAGTTGCTACTCACTTATGTGCCGAATCAATATTTGAGTACCTTCAATCAATTCAACACGGTAGGTATATCGAATAACGAATATAATAGAGAATATTGATTTTTCAAAATTTATAGTGATTGTACAATGACTTGAACACACGTAAGAAGAATTGAACGGAAGAACAGTCGCCAATATAAAAAATTAGTCTTCTGAAATAACATAACCGTGATCCAGAGTTGGACAAATTTACCACTTTTGTGGATTCAATTCAGTCGCAATTCACGTGAAAAAATGAATTTGGAGCCACAAGCTAGCTTATGCATTGTTACTCTAACCAATTGACGATAAATTTTGCTAATTTATAAAAATCAATCGGTTTCTTTGCCAGAGTTCAGAATGTGTTTTTCTTCAATCAGTCGACTTAACGTCTTCATGAAAAAATAGAAAAATACCATAATACAGTAAACTAGCATCTTCTTTCTCCTAAAAACAAATAGACTTGATAAAAAATGTGTCGTCTTCTTCAAATATTCCCCTATGAAAAATCAATGATATTCTACAAGAATCTACCCTTCATAGAAAAAAAATTGTCTTTTTGGTGATACTTCATTCATATCGAAAATTTTGTCATCTTCACTCTCTTGATGTATCATCAAACGCCTTTTCTTTGGCATTTCCATCGCATTTTGTAAGTATTAATTACCCTAACTGATATTATTTACACTCGAAGTGCGTTTCGCTAACAAGGTTAGCATCTTCAGGAGAGAACTGATCATCAGTTCTGATGGAAAGAAATCATCATTCTTCTTCTCCTGAAGATCCTAACCTTGTTAGCGGAACAACACCATCAAAAATTTTACATTGAGGACTGCAAGAATTATATAAACAAATTTACTATTGTGAAATTCGTGAATATTTGAGAACGTGATACGATGTTGGTCCTGAAGCAAATCCACGAATGTGCAGATTCCTCATTTTGAAAAAAAAAGGTCTGACGTTTCTATTGGCTGAAAATGAATTCAAATCAAATCTTACGTACTCTGTTTTTTTTTCGGGATTTCCAAGGAGGCATCGACGCGAGCCTTGATTGAAGCATAGAAAAGTTACCGTTACTTCCATTTCAGAAGTATTTTTTTCTTCAGTGCGGTTTTGATTATGATTGTGGATTAATATTCCCATCAACGCTTCTAATGATGTAACTCTGAGAACTCTACGATGAAAATGAAATCATTTTTGAAGTGGTATACCTATCATATAGTATCATGACCAATCTACCCATATGTTTTATTTAAGGAGCACTATTGCATCTATATTTTCTGCTATTGGTCACTCCATTGTTCATTTTTCGCTTTGATGCTTTGGTTAGTTTAATTTGAGGCCTCAAACAATTTTTTATTGCCACTTCATTCGATGAATTACATCGTATATCATTTTTAACAAGCAGAATTGTTCCGAAATAATACTTCCTTGTGACTTTTTTAAATTAATTTAATTGATGCTTGACACAAAGATGACCCAAAATTACTTCACACTACATTTATATGGGTCTAATTAGATACAGATAGTTTGATAAAAATATAACCAGTTGCATACTCGTTATTAAAACTCGATTCTTATTCTTCACATCATTTAGAATAGAAAATTATTGTTAGCATTTCCTGAATAACCAGATAACGTGCATTCATTTTAATGGACTCAGATTCAATTGAGTTAGTTCATTTTAATTCACACACTTTATTACCGTTTTCAACGATATATTGTTTATAAAGACTAAGTTGAACAACGGCTCAACGAACATTCAAAGAAATACCCAATTCTATACACATTAGTGTGTCTCAAATCCATTAATGGGAAATACACTATTTCGAATGGTGTTTGAACAGACAAATACGTCATTATAGATACCTACATCACTTCACATCATTTGGGAATTTTCACAATTCACTGTAAATTTCCATCATCCTCAATTCATCTTCACAAGAGGAATAATGAATATTCAGTCGCATGATCAATATTTCGTGGGAGAGCGTCATTAAAAATCATATTACTTATTGCATTATTTCACCAATTTTTTTTATTCCACCTGGTATTGAGCGACCATATTAATTGGTATAACTAACAAGATCTGTTGAGTATACCTTAACGTCTTTCTTAGTCGCCTATAATACCAGATCAAAATATCAAGGGCATCAATTTCGACATATATTCGCTCGTACAATGAGTGGGAAATCGCTTTTCAAAAACCGGTAGTGATTTTCTGGTGTGTAGAATATCACAAAAGAGCCTACATTTAAACGTCAAGTTTGATAGGATTAAAGCGAGCTACCTTTCTCGTTCGCCTGGAATCCTAATCTCCTTAACGTATTTAGTTGTTGGTGACTTCAAAAGTCAATTTCACACCAGTGGGTTGGCCCTAATTAAAATGTTTTGTATAAGCTGGCACATTACGGGATTTGCATTTGGTCTGTACGTCTCTTTTTTATTGGAATTGAACTGCACCCGTTCAGTTTTCAGATATGCCGTATATTCATAATAATTTATAGTGAAAGTAAATTTTACATCGAGTCGAAAACATATTATTTCCTTTTGTTCAATGAAATTAGGTGATGAATACTGATAGTTTTTTCATCAAGTGTCTGAGAATATCATGTTTGAAGCGATTTTATATCTTTGGATATCAAAAGAGGTATAAGTATAATGCTAAAAATTTTTGGAGAACTTATGAAAAAGTATGTTAGACTTCAATATTTTGCATCAATCATGATACAAGTAGGTACTTCAAAATCGAAATATCGGTATTTTCCGAAGTATTTTCATACAATGAAAATAAAATAAGTAGGCAGTGAAATAACATTTGGATGTGACTTTTTTTTTCTAAAATACCTTGAGTAGAACTAAGAAAACTTATCATGGTTCTTTGGGTATTTCAACCAATATCTGAAGAAATAGAAATAATTTACCATCTACACAGGTAAAATGGCAGAATTTGGAGTAGACTACAAGTTTTCTTCCTTATTTTTCAGATTTTGGTGGGTCCGAATATCAAGAGAAACTACCAAAATAAGAATTTACCACTTTTGTTCACTATAAAACTCAATTATTTTGAATGAGTAGAATTATAATCGTTTATTCGTTGAATGAAAATGAAAGTATATCCCCCTTTCCTTTTGTAGTCTCATTTTCATTTCCTTACATCATTCCAAGAATTAAATCACTGTGTGTATAACCCGAGGTATAACCAATGAATAATATGACTTCGAAGAAGCAATACAGTCATGGTCGATTTTTAGACTACTGCAAAGATAATTCAACAAATAAATCACAATATTCAATAAGTGTCGGTGTGTTGGCGCTTGAACTAGTATAAAAAACAATAAAAAAGCATTACTGACTTGACATTCTCTGATTGGTATGATTTGATTCAGAAACTGCTTGGAAAGTTTTGACACACCTTCAGTGAACACAAAAAAATGTCACTAGTTCTAAAGATATTCGGTGACCAACAAAAACCACCAAATTATTAATACTCAAAATCAGTGCCACTGAAAAAATGGCGTCCTTTCAACACACATCATTGCTCATTCAAATCCACATTGTGTTATCGATTATCCATAAGCATAAATTTTACATCTGAACGCTCATTTGCTCGTTCCCAGTTTATTTGTAGACGCAGAGCCGTTTTGCCTTGTTTTCGTTTTACCTCAGATCGCTATCTAACATCCGATAGAACGTTTCCGACCCTTGTGTTCCGTAGATTGAAATGAAAGGAAATTAGATTCGAATGAGATAGCAATTGTATAAACGCAGAACCAGTAATGAAGGTTCCAACGCCCTAAAACGCCACATGAGAAATTTTAACTATACCCATAACGTGCATTCAGACACACATCGTGATTCACGGAAGACCTGCCATAGCCGGCTCAGAAAACATATGAGCAATATGGGTCTGACAGAAGAAACCCAATGCAGGTTCTGTCAAAAAGAGGAAGAAACCGCACTGCATGTTCTGTGTGAATGCGAAGGGATAGCAAGGCTGAGACATGCAGGATGCGGGGAGGAGAAACCAGAGGCTGCTAGCTATATGAAGGAGTCAGTGTCAAGGCTATGGAGTCAAAGAGATCAAGCTAGACAACAAGCTCTTACAGCCAAGGAGCATCACAATAGATCTGGAAAGGTCGCAGTGAATCAGGCCATGGGCCAGCTCCCCGATAATCTAATCTACATCGTGTGTCGTCAAGAAAAGTAAAAAAAAATTGCAACACAAAGAAGGAAAGACAAAACTTCTAGAAACAAAAAAAAGAAACATGCACTCAATGTTGACTGTTACGTGCATAGTATTCATTCCGAGATACATTCACAAAATAGTTTATATACATCAACTACACCTGCCTTAATAGCCCGACAGGCACTGAACCACACGGAAGTACCTTTTTCTTGCGCAATTTGTATACCAATGAATCAAATAGATATCATTCACAGAAATGTTCAAACGATTAAGTGAAAATAGAGAATAGTTTGTAGCAAGAACATTTCATTCAAGCCCAGACAAGAACTTGTCGCGCTCAGAGACAGGTGAAAGTGTTTCGTGATTCATCATCTATTTTGCCCACTGAGAAACCTGAGAATATTTCGACAATTCTTGGTGAATATTTCATGTGATGCAAAAGACTGACAAAAACTTGAGTGACTTCGTACGAAAATTGGCAAGAAGAGAACAAACATGCTGTTTTGTCAGATTCAGTATCCCTTTTTTTTCTTTTTTCTTCTCCGAATCACGAAATAGTAATTACAACTTCTATGAAAAAAATAAAATGGGAAAAATTCAAACACTTTTAATAGGTAATTTCGATTTAATTATCACATGCTTGGTATACCAGTTGAGCAAGAAAAAGTGATTTTTATGTAACCCAGTTCCCGTCGTGCTACTTTCCGGGAATAGCTGTTTCAGAAAAACTTTTTCTTCCTTTCTTGTGAATGAATCTACCGTCTTTGATTGATATACATGTGCCTATCAACATAGAGTGTTTGTAATTTTTTTCATTTCATATTTTCATATTTGTCGCAGAAGAGAATATTCAATAAATTATTCCTCAAACTGCTGCATTCTCTTCAAAAAATACTCAACTGAAATCATTTCGTGACCAATTCGTTCGGGCCATTCTCAAAATACGTACACAGTCGATTTTGGTTGGCACCTGCCAGAAAACAAATACTCCCTAGGCTAATACCACGGAGAGCATAGCATTATATCCGTGCCAGTGAGGTTTCTTCACAGGAGAGAGAAAATCCTGCATTTGCTTTTGGCGATTCAAATGAAGGGATTTTCAATTATTGGGAAGGGCACACTTACACACCGGTTTCGGGCTATTTGGCCACTCATCAAGGTGGCGTCATCATCAACATAATTAAAAATCAAACACCTTTCATAGTATCAAGCCTCGACCAAAGCTGATGCGAACTATAAAGTCATTGCGCCATCTACCTATTGACGAGGTATCCCAAAAACAAACCGAATTCGCCCATTCGTCCTGCGAGGAAAATGCACAAACATTCGACATAGTCGATTATAACTCCATCAAATAATGGATAATCTATGATATACCTTCCCGACCTTCCTCATTCTTGGTAACACCTCTACTGTGGTATCGGTTTCATTGGCCATTGTTCCTAGGCTTTAGGTAGTTATGTTGTGATAAGAAATTTTGTATAATAATAATAATAAAGCATTTATTGTGTCATACTATACATCAAATTGACAATTCCACACAAATGGACTAAGAACATTAAAAATGATAGTAACTAAGCCCAAGGAACAAGTAAAGACATATTACGCAGACAATCTGACAGAATTAAAATTTACTAAAATCAATATTTAGTTCCCCATTCAAGATAGCCTGTTCGAGATTCTTCTTCAAAATGAAAGCAGACAGATTCAGGAATTCTGCGGGCAAGTTATTGAGCAAATAAGCCACCAAGTATGAGAATGATCCTTCAGAAAGAGAAGAACGGTGGATAGGAATAGTGAATCTAAGATGTAGAAGTATGTTCCTCAGTGATCTGTTGTGGGTTTCCTCTCTTCGAATTATCTTTGATGCAAGGTATCTAGGAACTCCAGTAGCTAAGATCTTGTTGAGAAAGCAGGCAAAGTGGACAAAACGCGTTTCATAGAATTTCAAGAGTTGTAGATCTGTGATGTACGGGGTGATGATGCATTTTTTGCAGCCTCGTACGCCCTTCATGTGATAGACAAGGCCCATACACTATTTCAGCATAATTGGTGTGGGAAAGGACGAGGGAGTTGGAGAGCATTTTTTTGGTAGTGGTGTCCAGATTCCGTTTGAAGGGAGATAATTTTTTAAGGCACATAAAGGTTCTCCTTGCAACGACGCCTAATTGTTTAGAGAATTGGAACTGCTGGTCAAAAACGACGCCGAGACATTATTCTTCATCAACACAGGGAAGAGGTTCGTTGTCATATGAAATTATATGTGTTTTCCGAGGTGTTCTCGATAGTTTTCGGAGATTTTTTCTCGTTTAAACAACTTTATGTGTCATTGGAAATACTTTTCATACAGTTGGACAGTGGTTCAGTAAGACAATATGACGAAATATTGCTGTGTTTGAGAAACAAACGGCATTGTGCCAGAGGTGTTTTTTGTTGATTCCACTGTCATAATCTCACGACGTAACGGTTTCCGTTAAGGGTTATCTTCGTTCACAACATCGCTTGTTTATTCGGAATCGGGCCTATCTATGTTTTACTGGTTCTGAGATGCAGTTCAAGTATCACCACTATAGAATATAGATCCAAAAGTAGGTTCAATTCGAAATAAGTTTTCAAGTGTGTCTCTTGAAATGCCAAATCATAAAACTGAGCAGCCTGAGATTCCCCAAGATTACCCTTCTTTCAAGTTCGATACTTCGTCGATCTGCCACTATTTTAATACTCGCCAAACAAATTCAAAACAAGCACGAACGGAATCAAGAGTGCGTACACGTGAAACCGTGCTCTACATTCGATAACATCGCAATTCAAACAGAGTTGTGTATTAATAAAATCAGACTCGAATTCCAAGATCTTTCGAGGTAACAAAACGCTCGTTCTCTATTATGTTTGATTCGACCGATATTCAAATGATCGTCGACAGCACGCGAACTAACTGTTAACGACTCGGCTACAAATTTGTACGGCTTGCATATATTATAATCCAGGCCAGCCATTAGCCGTGGAAAAATCAAGACGCTGCTAATTTCGCTGGTTTGTCGTGCTGTTGACGACGATCTGGATAAGGACGCGTTTTTTCAATGTGTCGGCAGTAATGGATAGACACTAAATTTTATACATATATAAATGCTTGGAGTTGCCTGTCCGTGAAACTCCTAGCGACACATGTGGTATTGACGATATTGCGTTGGTAATTCGTCTAGTTAAGCTTTAGATCGATAGATGACGCGCCAAGGAAGCTCCCGACTCCATTGAATTCCATAGACAGCACTAACATAAACACACATCTCCGTATATCATATTGTGATTATTCCGATTTACCTCACACTGTGAATTTGAATCTAACAAAAAAATAATTCAATTATTGATACAGAGAAGAGAAGAAAACCGTTGAACTAGACAACCATGATCCAGAGCCTCAATTATAATCCAGCTACCTTTCGAACAAAACCGCATCGGTTTCAGCTTATTGAAGTGTCATGTCCATCAATGATGCTTGCCCTAATGCGAAAAAAATATAGTACCACAACGAAATAGACTTCAAAAATAATCGAAACCAATGCATTTTAGTATAAAAAGGAAGATGCACTGTAGTTGAGATACTGGACCATAGTTGTTTATTTTTCTGGGATAACAAATAATGATAAGTACTATTTGAAAGTCATTCGTTTGGCAAGGAAGAGCAATGGTAGGACACGAAAGTTGTCATGCTGTCAAGGATCTATCCCTCTTGAAAGACAAAATTATATATCAAATCTTTGGCAAATTTTTACAAACGATCCTAGAAGAGAAATATTTGAATTTTGAAAACGCAAGCAGATTTGTTTTCCACATTGTTGCCGATAAGTATTTTGATGAATATTAGTTCTATTTTTTTTTAATAGGCAAATTTGAGTTATATGAGAAGTTGTCGACTGATAGAACTTAAAAAAACTACGAGGAAACAAATGATACTTTTTTATTGGATCGTCCTCTGTATTTTCTCCCATACTCCCACTAATAGTCAACTCTATGACTATATATAAGTAGAAACGCCCAAATATTCCATTTCCACTAATGGCCATCACGATTTTAACCAAAAACATATTCTAAATTGAAAATGTAAATTCAAGGGCACTTCGCTTACCTTTAGCAATAATAATACCTACGATAATTGAAGACACTCAGTTTCCTTAAGAAATAGTTAACAATTTATGGCACTTGGACACTTTCACATTCATATTAAAACTAAAACTCATTCCAAAACTTGTCATAGCACTCCCTCCACCACCAACATTCACACGCTTCGATTTTCTTTCGAAATTTGATTTGAAATTTGCAAGAAACTCATTATTTCAAAAAATTCCCGGAAATGGTCATAACTCGGGTCATAACGAGGGTCATAAGTATACTGTGGACACTTTCGAAGTGTCTAATTCATAAACATATTCCAAATCAGAGTTTTGTTAATGCATAAGTATTTCGAGTACATAGAATTACCTGGTATCATTTAAAACGTCCCAACCTGATGAATCCCAGGTAGGCACCTTCAAAACATGATTTTTCTCGAAATAATCTCTTCAATTCCTTAGTATTGTCCACATTTACAAATTATATTCATTTAATTCTTCCTCAAGTCTCATGATATCTTGGGATTATATAATTCAACTAAAGAGATATTATAGCATTTATTTAGATGACTCACCGTATATAATTTGTGGATCGTTCCTTTTCATTATAATAAGCGAATGGTTTTGAAACTATTTAGCATATCTGAGTGCCTTGTTCGTTATATTCCTCCATAATTTTTAAATTGTATATTTGAAAGTGTTATTGCTTTATAATATGATCCATTATACATTTTTACATAATTTTACATTCTTTCCCATTCTTTCCCACATTCCATCTGAAATAACGTAACCACCACTTGCGCTCGAAAGGGAAGCACGGTTTGATTCTTGGTTTGAATAGCTTACTTATAATATGACTCATCAGCTCTTGACCAATTTGAGATGTATGTAAGTAGTTGGTATAAAGTGTTTTTTGCGTTTCTTGTATATAAATGAAAGAAATTGGATACTGTGAAGATCCAAAACACCGGGAAACAAAAATTATCAAGACTTTTTTCAAACATATTTTAGCACATTGATATTGAAAAAATCAGTTTCTAGTGAAAAAGAAATGATGGACCTGCCTAATCATTTTCTCTGCGTACTCATTCTCTCTATTGCCCCTTTCTGTTGATAAGTGAACAATTTTGAAATGTTACCACCAAGCACGAATCTTTTCAAAAAAGAATATAAAAATAATTAATATAATTAATTTATAATTAATAAAATATAATTGAATGCTTCAAAACAAATCAATTAATGGAACCAAAAAAGCACAATATATTTTAATATCGACAGTTTCAACAGCCAATCACATACACATTTGTCTTTTCATCCCAAGAGAAAGTTACTTCAAATCCTTAATGGGATTTCAAGCGGTTTATACTAATTCGAAGGTAAACTCAAACTTAGGGGTGTGAACGAACACTTTGTAAGAAAGGGGTAATTTTATTAGCTTGTATTGATACTCGGGGATTATAACGTCGCGTCGACTTATTATTGAATAGAAAGGTTTTAACTTCGTTCGACTTCAGGTCATTTTCAATGATATTGTTAACAATTCAAAAGAAATTGCTGTAGTGTGATGAGTTTTGGAGTGACTATCGAAAATATTTCAACGCCTTTTTGATTGATACGTGTCAAAAATAACAAATACTGGTATGTACCTCTAGCAGGAAGTTGAGGCTTGGTTGAAAATATGAGGTGTGATAATTAGATTTGGAAATATGTTCATCGTTTCTATTTCCAGAAACTGCTAGTACTAGAAGGTCTCACTACGAAAAGAATTAGGAACATGATCGTTTTTGTGGTGAGAGGGAAGTTTTGGCTTCATTTCCTTCAAGCCAATTCAAAAAGAATAGAAATCTTATCTTATAACATCAAATATTTAGTGAAATCTGTTGATATGTGTGAATCATGCATAGGCATTTGAGTCATTCACAAAAAGCAGCCTCTCGATAGAACAGCTATACCCCTGCCTATATGGTGCGTGGGACATAGAAGTCACTTTTTCTTTTTCAATTTGTAAGCACACCTTGTTCGGAGCTTGAATCGAACTCATGCTATTTTTATATATTATCCTCGTAATATCCTTACACAGATAAAGGGGAGTTTGCAAAAACTGCATTCATCGGGATAACACTTCATTCTCAAACCCAGGCGAGAGTGTTTCAGTCACAAGGTACACCAAACATTATCAAAGAAGTCAATTTTGACCTTAACTGCTCTGAATGAATTGACTTTTATAAATGATTTACACATATCGACAGATACTATTTGCTAAATTTTTGTTGATAATCCTTTTATATCAGTTTGGTATGCTCATTGCATTGACTCGAAATTGAAATTTAATGTTTCATTGAGTGGTAGTGCTTCATATATTTTTTTAACTGAAAAGTATCTTAGTTAATCTCAAGATATAACTATTTCAAGTTGTATCTGATGGACTGTAAAAAGTTTGTTTTCATTACTCTTCCCCAAGACATTAGTGCAAGCGTTTTGAGTTACCTTGTTTCATTGAAACAGTAGGCCTTAATGCTTGCTTTTTTAATATGGGCGATTCGTAAAAACAGATGAGAGGCAACATGTGAAACGTATTCATTAATATTATTGTCAAACTCGCCAAAAGGAAATTCTGGGTTTTAGTGTTTGCTTTTTCTCAGGAAGACTGTTGAAAATTGGTCCACTGCCGACCGACCTTTTTCAAGAGGGTTTTCCGTTGGAAAATGTGATGAATTTTTTGATGAACTGATACTATATGTCGTTCAAGGAAGAAATGGAGAAATATAGAACTGTTACAACAATAAGAACCCGTGTTGTTGAGAACTTGATTATTCGAGTACCATT
This sequence comes from Zygogramma bicolorata, assembly GCA_032362365.1. Lineage (NCBI taxonomy): Eukaryota > Metazoa > Arthropoda > Insecta > Coleoptera > Chrysomelidae > Zygogramma > Zygogramma bicolorata. The sequence goes on along the minus strand of JAVJAQ010003279.1, from coordinate 464,027 downwards.
CCAGAAAAAGCCATACACAAAGATTCGTCTTTTATTATGGTCCCAAATTGCACAACCTTCTTCCTGTTGCAATAAAGAATATTAAAATTTTTCCCAAATACATTAATAATCTGAAGCGGTATATGATAGAAAACAAGATTGTTTTTGAAATATACTGAAATGATAATGGAAGTATGTTTTCAACACATTGATAATAATGAACCATCTAATATAAAGTTACATATCTATCTTCCTTTCTCCTCTGCATCCAGTTCACTATAACAATTTATTCCTTACGAATAAATCCGATATCCCCCAAAATTCAAAATTTGTGAAATTTTGTACATTTTTATGTGTTGCCAAAATATAATTGTACAGTTAAAGTCTTCATCCTCGAGTGAGTAGAAAAAGCACAATACAGGTACTTCAGTGCCTAGGTGCATTCTATCCATTCAGGATGAAAAAAAATTAAAATCTATCGAACGATTGTATTTTTAAAAACGATTGTACTGAAATTAGAATAAATTGAATTGAATTGAATATATGAATTTCAATTCACTTTCGAAAAATTGCGCAGTATCGATTTTGATCAACTGTGATTGGCCCTAGCCTGCCTCATCTCTTACTAGTGAAACGATATCAAACAATTTTTCAGTAGTGCATCATAAAGGAACAAAAATAAGCATGATCCTCAATATCATTACCGAAGGCTCGGTTTCGTAGTAATGTCAACTTACTAAGAGTAGATAAGCACAAAAGTTATAAAATTTATCCATATTATGCCCTTTGATGGTTAGTTTTCTCTGAGTGGAACAAGCTTGTTTGGGTTTGAGAATGAAGTGTTATCTCTATGAAAAATGTTTTCGCGAGCAACTCTATTTGTGTAGAAATATCCTGTGAATGGTAGCTTGATGATTCGAGTTTCCAGTGATTGATTAACAAACTGAGCAAGAAAAGGTGACTTTTGTGTGATTCAGCGCCTGTTGCTCAATAAAGGCAGATAGACTCTTTCTTCCTTTTCGTGAAAGACCCAAAAGTCTGTGAGTGAATCACACATATAATATTGATAAATATTTGATGTCAAGTAGGTACTTTTATGGATGTTTTGTCTCTTTGCATTGACCCAGAGAACGAAAAGCCAAAAGTACATCATGTTGTCGTATTTTTGGGAATATATTTGTCCACATTCCAGAAGGGACATTTGATCGTCGAAACAAACCTATACTCGACTCCGACATGGTCCTTCACCTGTAACATATGGAACCAACAACACAAAATTCGGTCGTGGGCGCGTCTACATCGCAAAATACTTAATTGAAATAAACACTTCGATAACGAAACATTAAGATAGGCGAATTATACACAATGTGGCCCGTAGCTATCTCGGACACGGGTTTAATTTTAAATCGATTTGGAAGTACATGGACGACGCTTAGATAAGGGAATGTGGGCTGTGGGAGACATCTTCGAGCTGGCAGAGACCACCGATGTGGCGTGTGAGAGCGCCTACGAATAATTCAAACTTTATGGGATCGCCTTCGATTAATTACCCGTAAACGTTATTAATCTTGCATTATTTTGTGTTCACTGCGTGCGTTGGCTTGCGATAGACGTTCGTTCGCACTGATGGTTGACGTGAGAAGGAGATTACGAAGGAATGCATATTTGCAATGATATGAATTTGAAAGTATCTGCCTCTTATCGGTGGAGAAACACGTGACCGTTGGCTTTAGATGTGCCAAGACATTCCATGAAGATCCTGATTAATGTATTCTTGGTAGATGACATATTCCGAAGTGAATTGATTTTTCCTTCGATATATCATAATTCGACTCATCGGTAGACAATTTCAATAATGCTTATTAATATTATTACAATCGTAATTATTCGAAAAGAATAGACCGCGGGCATATCTGACAGACGACAGTAAATTAGAAGGTTGTAAATCCAGACTGCTGGACAAACAAACGGATCTATAAATGCCTATTGTGCATTTGTGTCATATTTCAAAATCTTTTTTCTCGGTAATAACTCAATTTTGAGCGATTGTGATGTTTTATTCCATCGATTCCCTTCTATTTTCGACAATAAAAAGAATAATAATCCTCTCGCTGTTAAGAGACGTGAATTGTGGATTCAAGCAACTAGAAGAGCAGATTTAAGTACTGACAAGTTGAAATGGGCAAAGGTATATTCATGCATTTTGTATCTCAGAATTGCAATTATAATCTCATTAAATTATCATTGTTGTTTATGGAAATACGATTTGTTTGTCCAGCAGGCTGATGCGTGTGACGTCACATGCCCGCGATATATGTTGAAAATGGCAACTTCGCACATTACTCATGAAACTGCTCAATTGAGAAGAAGATTTCCGTAAATAGATCATTTCACGTTCGACCGAGTTGGAAAAAGATTTCTCAAATAGTTTGTTGGAATATTGGGAAGATTGTAAGAAATATATCCAAAGCTTGATTGGCGTCAGCCGCAATCTGCAATTTGAAAAAGGCATTTGTGCCATAGCATGCGCTTTGTGAGCTTGTCAATCCACTGCCAAAATAAAGTTTTCAAACATAACATAAGTTTTTTTTTTGTTATATGCAGTGTTCATGTGCAGTTCCATCCTTCGTCCACTCAAATGTTGTAGATCGGAGAATGACTGTGTTAACGAAACAATGCATTAGAAAGATCTCCAAAGTTTGAAAAACAAGAAAAGTATGATGTGGTGCATTCTCTAGAATACCTCCTTTTTTGCGCGCTTGACACCGTATCAAAAATGTCGTACCAGCGGAGCTTTACATGAACCATTGTATAATTTCAAAAATGTCATTCCAATTTTTTTTTGAGGAGCACTGGTTTACGATTAATTATACCTACAATTAAACAAGTTAAAACAGCCATGGAATCTATTTGATAACAATATAGAAAATATACAGTGCATTTCTTCAATGCCCCCCCCCCCTTTTTATTTTTGAAAGAGTCAACTTGAAAAGTTGAAACACTTGAGATAATGGAAATAATGCATGAATACCTACTTTTTTTGGAGTGAAATTGACATATAAAAATTTCAAGATGGCGACTGGGCGCCATCTGCAAAAAAAAATGAATGGAAAGGGGTGTCTTGTGATACATCATTTCGAAGCTCCCGACTGGCATCTTTCTTACTACAAAGACGGAACATTCAAAATTGCCTGCACACATCGACGTTTGACTTAAGATTTGAGAAAAGTGAGTTCAGGTCAGAAGAGTCGAAAGGTTGCCTCAAACGTCTTGAGAGAGAAAGCCTATCCAAATTTCACGTTGAACATATCGAACACAGAACGACGAATTTCACAAAATTCATTATTCTCTGCCGTACATTGAATTCATATGGAGAGGTTCAGTTTCGAACACCTGCTTCAAAAGCCCCAAAAAAAAGCAAAGGAGTCAAACGGCAAGGGGCTGGCCATTCCGTAGTATCGAAGCCAACCAACGACCCTGGAAAGATAAAAGGTTTCTTACTTGTCTGGAGTTATGTGGTGGTGCTCCATCTTGTTGGAAAAAAACCGTATCGAATCATCAGGATTCACTTCGACGATTTTGTGATAGAGGACAAAAAGGCCAGAAAACAATTCCCCTGTTGGATTCTGTTCAACGACCATTTGAGAAGTTCACGTAGAAAAGAAACTAAAGGAATTTTGAACGAACAAGAGTTCGTTGTACTGACATTTTTGTCTTTTTGTATGAACAAAAAAAACCCATCAAACCTTATCGGGTTGTTGGGATGCCATGGAAAAGAAAAAGAAATTCAGAAACATCGAATATCGTGTTCGTTTTCATGTGATTATTAAATGTTCCGCCATTTTGTAGTAAGGGAGATAGACTTCATATAAGGTCTGTGAAGATTCGTCAGAAGCTTCAAAAGAAACACAAGACTCCCCTTTCCATTTTTTTTACAGGTGGCGCCCAGTCGCCTTTTCATCTGTCAATTTCACTCCAGAATAAGTTTTCATGTCATTTCACCTTTCCAAGAAACAAAGACGAGGTTTAAACCGAAACTTTAATTATGAACCTGACCAGAACTCTTCTCAACTGTATGAAGTCAGAGAAAGAATTTGAACAGACACACGAAATTTCCTCGGAAATTTCTATAAACACAAGTCACAAAAAGTTCACAGAAAAAAACTCAAAGAGTTTCTTCATTAATTTAATGAAGATCAAAGAGGTCATGGTCACAGTGGCACTGTGATCTCGAGGCACATTTCGCTCACCAAGTCAGAAATTTCGAAGAAAGAAGAAGAATTTGTTCTCAGGAAGATATCGAGTGCAAGGATAAAGTTTGATGGTTAGGGTAATCGATCTTCGAATTGATCCCTGCTAATAGTTTGCACTTGTTGTCTTCTGAATTGGACATGAACAATGATGAAATAAAAAAAAAGTTAAAACAAATAAGACTAGCATCCATGGTATTGAAGAAAAGAGTTCAAACTCGTATAGAAACGCAACAATATCATAGAGATAAGGCTCAATCCTACTGCCAAAACAGAACTGTTTCTTCTTAGTTTTTTTGGGGTTTTTATCCTACCACCATCCGAAATATTTGTGAATTAGTTTTGACAACGGAACCAAATTTGATTCCAAAACGTTAACAACGAAGAGTATTTGAAAATTAAGAATCCTGATATTTTTTTGATAGGCAAATTTCACGAGAGGTTGCTGACTAATAAAACGTAATCCACTCAGGAGGAACTGTTTTTTGATTAGCGCAGCGGCTTTTCAAGATAGATTGGAAATCTGCCCTCCTACATTTGTATAGATTTCAATATTAATCCTCATTTTTTCGAATTGTGGTAGGTTGAGAATCCGAAAAACTTGAAGAAAAAACTTGAAGAAAGAATTCATCCGCCAAAATAAAATTACTTTCAAACTGTTATTCCTTCTGTTGAATTCACAATCATCCCTGAAGCTACGCTCCTGCCTTCGTGAGAAACATGATCGCGACTCTCGTCTGTCACAGAGAAAAAATCTGTTGAACGAAGAATGGGATCCAGGGGTGAAACGTTCCTTTGCTGCGGAAACGTGAGTCGCATTGAGTTTGGCAAAGTGGGTAAGTTTGTTGGGTTTGGGCGACCTTATGGTGGGGTCGGCACCTGTGCGGCCCTCTGCTTTCCCTCCCTTGGGACGACGTCTACTCGAAAACTGCTTTTACAACTGAGCTAGCTATCCATTCCGTAACACATTTTATCGAAACGGAACAGGAATTTAAGTGGAGAGACGTATTTGGAACTATCTCTCTGAAAGGACGTTTTATGTTTCAAGATTCAGGAATTGAGTGTACTGGTGAATTTTCACCATTACTTCCTGATACGTTATGATGATTTCACCGAGGATTTCACAGGAGATTGTTTATTGGCGTGATGTAGTGATTATGTTATTGATTCATCAAGTGTTCATCTTGTAGATCTTCTCTGAAATTTGCATTTTTCTCGTATTCTTCTTCTTTTCTCAGGAGTCCAGTTACGTCCTCATTCTGGGAAACTTTCCTTTGGATTGTAGTTCGACAGGATCTCAATCGATATACAATGTATAATTCTTCTCTTGGGTGTTCAGTTACATCTCCTACTTTTTTTTGTTGATCTCATAGAAACCCGTCATCAGACCATCCAGAATCAACATGCTTTCAGTCAACTTGCTTCGATCGCACACCTGTTTCTCAGATTGAATATTCGCGATCATTTTTTCTACTACTTGCTATCTTTATTCAATTTGGCTTTTTTAATGCTGGTTCAATCCGCGGTCGGGCAGAATTTTTCTGGCCTGCTTGGTGCGATAGGCAATTGTTAGTTGCCTGGATACCAATCCTGGTAGGAGGGATATCTGGAATGAATACACCAACCGGCCTGGTAGTACTGCGAGTTTTTCTAGGTTTTCCCACAGTTGAGATAGCAAATGCGCTACTGTTAAAATCAGTAAGACGCACCACAGCCCTTTGGCACCCAAGACAATTAGACAACCCCTCACAAGGCTCTGCCTTCTGGGACGCGATCGAACAGTATAAATGAATGGAAAAATAAACATTTCGAAGCGTATTAGGCCGCCAACTTGCTGAATTTTGGTCAAGGTGCGAGTCTTGAAACGGTGACAACACCTTTTTTTTGCACGTAGTTGGTGTAGACGAAACTGTCTAGCATTTTGAACCAATTGGGGAATCAGAGAAATAAACTGTGTTCGTGAATGATAGTCAAGGAGTGTTAATTTGGTTTCTTTTTTTCACTACTGGTTCAATCCGCAGTCGGGGCAAAAGTTTTCTGGTGTGCTCGGTGTTAGTTACCAAGATATCTAGATATTTTCTGAATGTAATTGCGCGGGCGAGCTGCTGACTGGGAAGAGCAAATGGAACCAATCTGGTTTGTTCTATCTTAAACCAGTGGCGTTTCAATTGGATAATAGTTGATATACACACCTACTTAATTTCTACGCCATTGACTTGATATGTTTTCAAGTCATCTACCTTCATTTTTTTATTAAATTCCAGATTAAAGAAAAATGGAGGCAAAACAAATCATTCACTCGAAATGAACGATAATGTTCATCATTTCTCATACAAAAACAATTTTAATGTTACTTATATTCAGTAGTCATCCACTGCCCACGAGAGTCTCTGCATTCTGAGTAATTGTCAAGGGGGAAATAACTTTGCTGGGTGTGAGCCAAAAACGTTCATTGTTATGTCTGTTGCAAATTCTCATACTCGAATATTTCAGAATTCAGTTCAATTCGTCCTAAGTATATATAATAATAATGATAATGATTGTTTTTTCGTTCTGAAATTGTTCGTTTTCGTTAACCAGCTGACGAACGCCAACCCTCAGAAGTCGAAATTGTGCGAGAAGGTTAACGAGGCCTTACCTTTCAACGTGCGATTACGTGCGATTAATTAGGAACTTGGGTATTTTTGTGGAAATAATGAAGTTTGATGAGTTATTTTTTGGCTTTTTCCATAATCGTACTTTTTTTTACTCGGAGAAGAAAAAAGCCAAAAAATGGTTTATGATAATAATTGCCCTGAAATTATTACATAAAAACGTTCAGCAACAATACTATTATTACAGTTCGGTCAATGATTGATTAATCACGCCAGTAGCGCATCCAGGGGGGTGGGGGGTTGTGTAATTCGCATTGAGTGAATTTGAATAGTACGATTAGTAGAAGATCCACAAAATTTCCACATACGAAATTGGAGAAGACACTTTTTGAAATGAATATGAAGTGTGTGAACAATAAGACTCTTGTACTAGGCTATACATTTTTTCCGTGTCATGTTCAATGATAATAATAATAATATCCTTATTTTTTTTAAATGAAGAAGTTTTTATGTAAACAAGTATTATCTGGGAGGCGACATTCAACATGGTTGCTCTTCCATGCAACCCCCCAGTTACCAACATATGTTTGACATTACTCAACAAACTACAACAAACGGCATCGAAGTATATAAATGAATATTCAAACACCATAACTTGATTTTTTTCATAATTGAAATTTCGCAATGAAAAGTATACCATTTGAAATGAAAATTAATAAATATACTTTCAAGTTGATGATTTTTCCGGACATTGAGGTTAGCTTTAAAGGCACATGCAATGACAATAGTTCTCATTAAGACTAATGTCGACCTAGTTTTACACAAGACATATGTTTCAACCGAAAACTATGATACTTGAGTTCCCCTATGGTTGCCACATATGTATAATAATACAGTCACATTGGAAATTATACGTTGATGTTGTCGAAGAGGTATTCAGCAATCGTTCATGTAATGTCACAGTTTTTTAAAACAGATATTAGAGGCAGAGAAGCGGAGAAATATGGCATGTCCTAGGGCAATGAAATGTAATAAAACAGTCAGTTGGTGAACATTTATAAACAGTTAACGATGCGAAAAACAGTACTAGGTTAATAACAACATTTTTACATGAAATTGCTTTGAAAATTACAGGATGGGCGATTTAGATTCTAAAGTCGTTATAACTATTTCTTTTGAATAAACCGCAATTTAAATGTCATTATACATTTGTGCGAGTTGGATGATTTCTGTTTAATCGGCATTGTGAGCTGCCTTTGATCGTTTCGCAATGAAAGGCAACATGTGCGAACAATTACATCGTTTATGTTGAATCATTACCGTATTCAAGTTTTTCCGACAAACAGTTTACTTCTGATCAAATACTTTAGTTACTCTTTGATTGCATTGTGAACAGTTTTTTCGCATTGCTTCTATGAGAAATATATATGGTAGACGGAGTTTGAGAGAAAAGTGTGATGTTAGCGATCGCTCTTTTTTCTACGAGAAACTCTCGGAAGTTTTGGAAAGACGTAAGCGATCTTTGTTATGAACTCCCTATGCCATTTCTCAGAAACTTCATGATTATTCACGGACCCATTAACAACAAAATGTGACAGAGTCATTCCTCAGAGATAAGACAGAGAAATTCAAGCGTGAGAAAAAACAAGGGGTGTTTCACTTCTGTGTACAAAATTCAGTAGAAATCTTGTTGAATTCCATATTGAAATCCAGAAATCTCACACGAAATCCTTGAAGAAATCCTGAAATCCACTGAAAATCCTGATTTAGTGTACACATTTCAGGAAAGTGAAAGACTCATCAACCTCGAATTGGCAGTTATTGACTATATATAAATTCAAAACTATCATTTTATCAACGGCTCGTACATCTAAGAATCTGAAATTTAAATGAAGATTTTGAAGATGCTCGCTCAATTTTATTTTTAAACCAAGTACTCCGATGATATGAGAAATGAAGTAATCCATGCATTGACAATGATCAACAGGTGAGGTGATTTATCATGGGAATGGTTCGAATTCTATACAGATTCCGAAAGCTTGTTGCTTGTTGTTGGCATCCCGATTCTCATCTAAATGATACTTTCTATCATAGCAAAAGTTCATAAATACTTTCCATACAAATTCTTTACTGTGAAGTGTAGTTTTTGGTATATTCGATTCTATAATTTCATTGATATTCCAGATAGTATACAACCAAATGGTGAAATTTCGAAATCGAATATTTGAAGTGTCACGAAAACAATTTGTATTCCATGGCATGGCAAACAAAAGGAAGCCATTGGATCTTTTCAGTATATTTTTGTTCTGATTGGTTGTGTTCGATCAGATGACCTCAAATAACTGATTTATTTGATTTCTACTAGACCAAAAAAATCAATTGAATTTCTCTGATGGGTCAGAATGAGAGAAACCTGGTCACGTCTTGTTTGGTTGGAATAAAAAATTGTCTCTGTACCGGATAGTCTGGACAATCAATGTCTTTACCTGGATTCGAAAAGACGCAAACAATGGTTGGACGATATGAGGTTCAAACGAGTAGGGCAACTATAGAGAACTTATGACTGTCAGATCTTGAACATGATCATACAGATAGCCGAATCGAAATTTTTTCAATGATGACCATGAAATTGGATCTGAATATATTCTTTATTTATTTTTTTCAGTTCTAAATATTGAGTTGGATAGAAGACTGCCAATGTCTTTCTGTAGGTGATAATTTATTGAATATTGAATGAACAATGAGATGGAACCGTTGTGTAAAGATGAAACTTCTCCTAGAGATCAATTACCCTAACACATGTTTTTTGCACTCGATGCGCGTTTCGAAAAATTTTCCAACATTTCATTGACATTAAGTTATGAACTAAGAACTTATCACCTTCTGTTTGCTACGGATATAAATCATTTCCATATGAATATACTGACCTGGAGTAAGTGAACACCACAGGCTAGATAAGTATACAATTATCTACGTTAAAAAGGGATAAGCTAATTAGGAGATAGATAAATCGTTTTCATAGATATATAATTTTGACACCATTAATTTCAATGAATATTAATCATAAAGCGAACTTCACTGGCCAAAAAGGAATTTTAATCAGTTTTACATTTTTTGCTCGACGTTTTGAGCATTTTGTAACACCCGTTATCGAATAATATAACTCTATTAATAAACTAGAGAATATTTGCCAACCAGCTGTGTTGATTTTCAGGAAAGTGTGATACTTACCATGCAACCAAATTGTCATCAATTATTCCAATTTGTGCTTAATATGTGATCACTGACAATAAATACCGAGATAAAATACGATAACCAACAGCTTATACTCCTCGAAATGCTTGTAAACATTACAATATGTAAGTATGTGGAAACCCTGAAAATGAACGTATATGTATATATTTCTTGACTCAGTCGAAGTTCTCAATGCAGTGCAGTGTAATAAAAAAATGCGCTGACAATATTATATGTACCTACATGAAATGGATTTGAACGTACAACATAAACTATGGAATCATTGATATAATAAAATCATAAACGCGATTTTCTAACCAGTTAATAGTCCCACACCAGCCCCCCCCCCCCCCCACCCCCCCCACACCGACGGACACGGACCACCAACAAACAACCACCACCCCCCACCCAACCCACGAGAAGGAAGGAAAAACAACAACAGGGAGTAGAAAAACACCGACAGTGAAGGGAAAGAGAAGGGGACAAAAAAAATGTTTCATTATATTAAATTTAATTAAAACCCCAACCCAAACCAACCCCAGAAAAATTCTTATTATTTTCCATTCCCCCTGAAAAAAGAAAGGGGAAAGAAGGGGGACCCTCCGGAGAAGACCAAGGACAGAAAGGAGAGAAAGGGAAAAGGGGGCTATATCGTTTATTGTCCCAGCCCGAGGGAAGAGAAGAAATACACTAAAAGAGTGTAATTTATTAATAGGGGGACATATGGACATATAGATGAGAGGGCACCCCACTGCACAGAGGGGAAAGAAAGAGACAAAAAACCGCAAGAAAGGGTCCCCCCCACGAAAAAACAAAAAAACTGCAGGGGGGGTATCGAAAAAAGAATATGTGGAATTTTTTTTTTTTTTCTAATAGGTGTGACACCATAAACCTACAGAGTAGGGGAGTTGAGGGGGGCCTGAACAAATTGTTCATTTTTTGAATATTTGATTTAAAGCCAGTCTTCAAGCATTCCCAAGAATCGGTTTAGCTCTGGCGACCAGGTGTTGATCGTCCTTGATGACATCAAACTGCTTGATGAAGGCCAGTCAGCTCGAAACACATGCCTACTGCTACTCTCCATCACGACTACCGGGTTTATATTCCTTCAGAAATCGTCAAATATGCTGTTTGCTATCGCTTCTCAGATTATTAATAACTGACCACTGAAAAAGAACTGACAAACGATCATCACCTATGTAACTGGTTTCATCGATTTGGAAGCATCTCCCACGCATTTCGAATGAGAAAAAGACGTTCTCATTACCGCACATCCTGTTGCGATATGTTTTCTAGGAATAATCGATATACGTTTGATTGCTTTTCTCAGCCACTAAATATAAGTTGATGTAATAAAATCTATAAAATGAATCATTTGATGCAAATTACACACATAAAAACTAGTCGCGTTTATAAACCAGTTTTATGGGCTTCAAAGTGCCAATAAAATGTTCTAGTTGTCGTCTTCGCTTATTTCCTACGACGCGACGATTAGTTGAATGCATTTGTAATAGGCACTTATATATTGATATGTGAATTTTTTTCCACACATGGTTACCGGATGACCAGAAGGTGTGAAAATACGTTCACTTTCCAAACAAAGACGGCGAGAAGAAAATATTGTCAATCATATTCTCCTAAATGCTCATTGGTTTCAATGGTCACGAAACCATTGGCGTATCATAAAGTTGATGGGTCACTTTATACGGGTTCATAAGGAAATTATGTGCATCATTGAAGTGATCATTTCATGACTCATAGCCATGGTCAGGCGCGTATACAACTCAAGTTCATAGGGGGGGGTAATCACTGAGAAAATTATGCGTTTCCACCATATTATTAAAACACAAATGCATATCGGCCTTTTTACAAACTTACCTTTCACAATGACTTGAATTATTACGAAACTGTGAAAAAAACTTTCATTTTTTTCATAAAATTGGAAAGTATAGAAAACAATAATTCTCGATGTAAACTTCAGACTTTAGGGATAACTAACATTTGCCTTGTCAACGTAAGTAAAAATAAACCGTTATAATGATATTCGTTCATGTATTTATCATACTACATATCAATATGAATAGAATGAAAAGTATATACTTATTGAACACAAGATAATACAACAGAAAAATTAATTAATAAATTTAAATTCCGGTTTTTCTCATCAACGTAACGATCTATCAATGCATCAGCTTCTATGAGTAAGTCTCAGGAATGAATGTGTTATAGTGCTAGACCAGTTAACCGATCCTGAGATATTTTCAGACCAGGTCGAAGTCGATAGCATGCATTTTTTAATGAGAGGCATAATGTTAGTATCGCACTTTTTGCATGCGGTATCTATCGAAGTGGAAACGCACGAACGTTCTTCCAGAACTGCTGGTGATAATCAATTTCTCCCGAAATACTAGACTATATAATCTGAGATATTCTATAATTTTGATAATAATTTTGAATTTAATTACTGGATTCTGCGATCTTACATGGAGTAAAGGTGAAATAAATTTGTGATTGATTTTTCATTCATTCATTACATTTTTTGATATCTCCCTATATTGTTTAATATAAATTATGATATGCTATATGACTGACTGATCATGGGGGGAGGGGGGTAATTACCCCCTTCACCCCCCTTGTATACGCGCCTGGCCATGGTGTGAGTATTCGCTTTTCATATCCCAGAAAAATGTATGCAAATTTCCAAGTCATTGTCTTACCCTAACTCGATTTGTTGCAACTGATATATATATATATATATATATATATATATATATATATATATATATATATATCAGTTGCAACAAATCGAGTTAGGGTAAGACAATGACTTGGAAATTTGCATGGGGACAATTGGTATGACATGTGTTTCTTTCAATTTGAAACAGTTGATATATTTTCATGAATTATCCACAGCACGTGGTGGTGATCCAGTCTGGATTCTATTCCTCAAAACATCTCGCCTTGAATACGTTTAACTTACAAAATCAATATGGTATTTTTTTGTTGTAGATTTTAAGCCATGACGAGGCATGACTCATTTTGGATTTCTTGGTAGATTTGATACAGAATATCACAAGTTTCACTGAACTCTCTTCCAATCATAAAAATTCGAAGTTACTAATTCAAGCAGACAGAAACGCGTGTGTGTGTTATATTTATAAGTTATATTCTGAAAGGTCCAAAATGAAAATCAACTCAAATGTCTTGGGAATCAAAATTTCATCTGTCTATAATTGGTTCAGAAAGAATTTCAGCAATGTCTTGGTCTACCACAACATCTTAGTCTTCGATTTCTGGCCATGAGATTTTTTTTTATATTTCAGGATTATTCTGCTCATTATTTGCTCGATGAATGCTCATCGTTCCTTCTTTTATTTCTTCCACTGCATTGTCGAGGTCCGTTTGAGAATAATTTGAGGCCCTTGGGGGTTTTCGGCGATAATTCCAACCCATTTTGCATCTAGAACCAGAAAATATGTTGAGTTTGAACGTATACGCGACAACTAGTTCACTCTTACCCCAACCCAGGCAGTCACAATAAACCAAGAATGCGTTTTTATCGTGGTAAGTGTGATCCATGCCCTAAAATTTTTTCGAGTGATAAAATCATCGAATATAAAGAATCCAAACTGAACTAGAATCAAAATGCTACACATACACGTATAGACATCAAAACTCACCGTCAATTCAACACAGATTTTGAAGTTTTCAAAAAATACTAGTACACTCATCGAGCATCAAGTCGGAACGAAGGCAGCAATTATACTGACTGATTTTGTTGAATTCCAATATAAAGGGTATGTTTCAAGGTAGGTAGGTCAAACAAAGATTTGTACATGTCTATGCCAGATAGCGCTGAAATTAGTTGGTTCAATGGCCACTCATTATATGCAATTGTTCACACTTGCCCCGAATCTACACTTTCCTGAGCTGACTATATACTAATATTTCCCAATGAATTTTTGGTTCAATCATAATACAATCAATCTAGCCTATATCACTCATCACTTCTGAATAGTGTAGCTTTCATTGTAATGATCGGATGAGTATTTCCGAAGATCACCGCAAAAAAAGTTGGAAACTTTACACCCCTTTATAAAAGTACCTACTATGGATAATCATTTTCCGATCCTGAATTGAATCTATGACGTAATTGTAGAATCTACTTTAAATGAGATATTTTCAGATATTGTGGTATTACCCTCATTGAAACTGATTTCATGAAGGCAAAACTACCTAACCAGACAATAATCCTGGAATATTGATGTTACCTTTGTTTTTACTCAATAAAAATATAAATAATAATAACATAAAGTCAACAAAGATTTTCGAATTCCGTCTTCACAGACATCCCGACCGAAAGTTTCATCCAGGCATCACGTGTGTTCATCGTTTGCCCTGTGGCCGATTCTCCATTGTTCCCCCTCTCCCACCTTGCGATTGGTCGCAGCATCCGGTTGTATTTTATTCCTCTAACGTTCCCCATTAGGCGTCGCCGTCGGGACGCCTGAAACAATGGCCGGAGTGATCAATTTATCTCTTCACAATGCTTCTGATAACCGCTTTATACTGCAGCTATATAAACACGAACATTTACTGCCTGGTTTTCGCTATACGTTGACTCTGACATGGCAAAAGGAAAGCGGTTTGCTTACAGGGAGTAGTGGAAAGTGAGGAAAGGAAAGAAAGGAATTAAAGAGTTATTGATATTGAAAGTTATCACTTGAGTTCATACCCCCATCAGATATCAGATGCCGTATAAATTTGTTTCGATTTCAGAAAATACATCTCCGGAGACTTCACCAACAAAAACAAAATTAATGTTTCAAAATATCTCTACTACTGTACATCCGTCATTCTGAAGAATCAACTATAACCTTTTTCTGTAGAGATGATAGAGTTTCAAAAATTTGGAGAACAAAGCAATATATTTCACATTCTGATGTTCTTTTTTATTCTCAACCTAGTGCTATCTAAATTATATGCACCCCTAGGTTCCGATATATGATCTTTTCAAAACTCAATAACGTAAATAATTCGAGGTATTCATTGACGTTCATGCCTAATAACATGATGATTTTATGGCAACAATCTGGCATGTCATAACGAGACACCATAATTTTATTGATAAATCATTATTATTCGAAATTTGGTTTGGTCTAGAAATCTTGAGTTCAGCCTTCGTGAGTGTTATGAATGGATAATCATAAACCTGTAGCATCATTAGTAAACTCGAAGATATCTCAGTTACACCATCGTGAGGCATTATGAAGATCGAGGGTGAAGGTTCTGTTTTTGGTTTGTCAAATATGTTAAAGTAGGCGTCTACTGTTGTGCCCTCGGTTGTGCCTTATGGAGATTTTATGAAAAACTGGCAAATATTCACACTAGACACCTCGAAAAAGCCTTCATTTCAATAATTATCGGTAAAATAATAATTCTCATATCAGACTGAAAAGTGGTAACTAGCTTCAAATTGCTCTCTATCTCTTTCTATTTTTCTTTCTTTGTTGTTCTTTAACTTTGTTGAGAAAGTTGGAATCATAGAACACAGAAAAAAAAACAATGAATGCGTTTTGGACTCGGTTTTGGACGTCTCTCTGACATGTAATGCGTTTTTGAAATTTTGAATACTCTGAAGCATAAATTTCAAATTTATTTCAAAGCAATAGTTTCCTGCGAGTGATGAGCTATTTTTCATTCAACACCACTGATCGGGCCAGAACCATTCTATGGACTTGGAAACTCTTACTTCCAAGAAGAACTCAATAAAACGGAAGAAGCAATGAGAGCAACACACTGGGAAAGACTTCCAGGGCTGCGGCAGGCCAAAGATCTCCTCGGAAACTTCAACCGAGCAAGATCGAAGACACTGATTAACCTCAGCAAAACTAGTCTAAAGGCAATCACGGGATTTCTAACGGGGCATTGCAGACTCAAAGAACACCTAAGGAAGCTAGGCTTAGAGGAGGACAGCACCTGCAGGTTCTGCGGAGAACATCCAGAAACACCCCATCACATCCTGATGGAGTGTTTTGCTGTACATCACAAAAGATCGAATATACTGGCACCATTCCAGCTGACTGTGGGAGAAATACCACGAATAGATTCCCTCAAAATCCTCAAATTCCTGAAGGAATTGAGGCTTGAGGGGCTGCTATAAACGAGAACACCTTGAGATAGCAGAAGAAGATGGGCACAATAGATCTAAGCAGGTCGCAGCGCATCTGTCACCATCCAACTCACCAATACCAATACCATTCAATAGTAGATGAAGACCGTGTTTTCTGAAAAAATCGTGGAAACGTCATCGTTTATTCCAAGACTCAAGTAAGACAAACCAACCAACTGAAAATATCTTCAGAACCAAATTTTCAACCCATATTCTGTGTTCAAAGTAGAGTTTTCTTCGGAATTCAAGCTGCCACTATTGAAAGAAGACTTTCATAATGCTCTCATTTCTCTTGAAATTCCAGGCAAGTTACAAAAAATAATGTATTCATTTGAACTGCGTCATATAATGTAAGTCGTCTTAGGGTATGTGACGCCAAGTATTCCGATAAAATCTGATTGTAACTGTTGTAATTGGTGGCATGATGAATTTGTATTATTCATCTCGTCGATAATATAGCTTTTTCATATATGGAGATTCACAGGAAAGGGAAGCCCTATAATGTTCAAAGAACACCGCGTGAATCAAGGGACGGGAGTATTCTACCTTTGTAGTTTCTACAGTTTTCTCTAATCCATCCAATTTTTTTGGAGTCAACAACCGCCAGAGGCGTATGGCGCAATACTTTTTGGTTTTTACTAGTATGCTGTTGTCTAAATTTGTTTCTGTAATGTATCCATTCACCACACTTTTCATCTATATCCGTCTCTATTTCGGTTCTGGCTCATCTCGAGACCTATCTGCCTGAACCATTTGCTCATATCAACACTTGCACTCGATATGGCTTTGCTGTGATTACGATAAGAGCAATGTTGAGAAAGAATAATCAATCTAACTCCGTCTTTTTCGATTGTCTGTCTTTTATATTGAAGTCATATATGACTTCGGAATTTGAAGGATCATAAGATCTTTTTCTACCACGATACCTTTATTCAGTTCCATTATGAAGCTCGAGTAGAAGTCTTCTGGGATCCTTTCACCACACTTTCCATTTATATCCGTCAATATTTCGGTTCTGGATTCATCTCAAGATTTTTTTGTGTGTCGTTGTTACATCCCATCAAAGGTCAATGCACGCAGTCTTACTCGAAATATCATCATCAATGAATGAAAAAAACTTGATCTGCAATTGGTAAACGAATTGATATTGAATATTATTCACAAATCATGCACAAGCCTACATATTCAGCCCAACGTTTGAGTATATACATATATCATTAATAAAAAACACTTGTCATACAGTTTCTACAGTCTCTAACTAGGCACAGATTCAATACAACTGATGGGCAGAAAGAATAGGTACTTTCAGAAAACAATTCTGCTGTTTCGAAATTTTCACCTAATATGCAATAACTTTGGCGTCCAGTGGATTGAAACAATTGAGGACAATGTTCTTCCATATCGATTCCTTACCCACTTCACTTAGTTATTCCAATTGCTTGTATGTCTTTCGTATTTCTAGTCATCACTTTTCTGTATGGAATAGTCTATTATAATTTCTTCAAATCTCATTTACTTCAAAATCTTCTGATGTGATTTTCCATTTCATGTAGACCCAGATACTTCTTATAAAAAACACCCTGTTTCGGTGAAAGAAGGGCTTAGATTGCAACTCTCCTGTAGTTCGCATTAACTGGCAACACTAACTTGATCAGATCGATAAGACCCTGATTGATCAGTATTCCGATAGTGCTGCCGACAGTTGAAAAGCGCGAATGGAGAACATTTTCAATTAGAGATGTGTTGATGAGAGCTTTTCTGTAGTAAAAGCTCGAATAAAAGCACACTTAGTTGTTCGTAATGGATTCAGTTGTGCTTTTCAATGGTTTCGGAAAGAGGTTCTATTCAATTATATTGTTGGAAACGAGTCTTTTGTATTGAGTTGGCTTGGTTATGTAGGCGAGTGATACAAAGGAAAATCGATTAGATTTGAATAACTGTCTTTCACGATGATACTTGATTTGAATATATCCAGAAAGGATAGAGGAATATTGGAGCTATTCTCAGAAAACAATTCAAACCTAGAAATCGACATGATGATGTAGTTTCTCATATTTCATTCTAAGATTGAATTTGTGTGTCAATATGAATCCAACTTCGGGTATATTTTACGTATAGATTGACCGGTAATAACTCATTTCGGATAATAGACTTATATATTTACACGATTCTGCTCATTACCTCATTAGCATGTATCGATATATTCCTTTTTTTTTCAGGTCAAAACGGCGACGACTCCCTATCGAAAAATGGTGCAATAAGCAAAAAACAGAGGAAAGCGCGCACGGCGTTCACAGATCTCCAGTTACAAACTTTGGAAAAGAGTTTCGAAAGACAGAAATACTTAAGTGTGCAAGATAGGATGGAATTAGCGGCGAAACTTAGTTTAACTGACACCCAAGTGAAAACGTGGTACCAAAACAGGAGGTGAGTTGATTTTATTGTAACGATGGTGATTTTGATTAGCATCACTTTCCAGTCTGAATTTATAGCACGTAGAAACGTGAACAGTAATGACGTGTCACAAAATTTCGTTAGATCATGACAGATGTAATTCCTTTAGTTATCTAGTGGTGTTAGTAGTTTTTTCCAAAGACATACTAGTCCAAGAGACGGAAAAAAGGTCGACCTCCACCCATATGTTCACCGGAAGAAACATACTTTTTATAGGTTTCAATGAATAGACGAATACACACACCTGCAATGGCTTGCCTACCCAAACTTTTTTATTATCGATTGGTCCGAAAATTTTGTTCCTCATCAAAATTGGTGTATGGCAGAATACTTACATATGAATTGTCAGAATTTCAAATTTCCGAACAGTGTACAGGGGAGAACGAAAAATAGGAATTTTGATCAGGTGTAAACCACATTTAATTTTTGACATAGGTAATCAAAAAGTTCACCCAAAGGAATTGGTGAATTTGGAATCACATCCACGTTAGTGTATTCTTGATAAAAATTCAATTTTTCGTTCTCCTCTGTACACTGTTCAAAAATTCGAAATTTTGACAACTCATATGCAAGTATTCTGCAATAGACCAATTTTTATGAGGAAAGAAATTTTCTGAAAAAACGATAACAAAAAAGTTTTCCACATGGTGGAAACTTTTGAATCTCACTGTATCTAGTCTTGACCACATTTTGATAGGCAAGCCATTATAGGCATATTCGTCTATTTATGAAACCCTATAAAAAATATGTTTCATCCGGTAAACAGATGGGTGATGGAAGAGCTCTATTCCGTCTCTTGGACTATACAGTTTTAAGTTTTCTGGATATTGCAAAAAACAATAAGAATAGGGTTGTTTATATGGAATATTAATCCGACCGAAATCCACCTTGGTTCCGTTCAAATTTGTTTTGATTTCAAAAAATGCATCTGGAGTTGAACCAGAGAGAGTAAAGCAGAGTTCATGTAGACAGGATTTTCGGATAAAAACCGCTATTGAAATGAGATGGAGATCTCGATGGGGATAGAACATATCATTGGCCATTTTATAGTTACATCTTTTTGTATTCGGACGAATTTTGCAAATTTCTTACCTACATGAATTCAGCTTGAAACCACATACATAAAACAGTTAACCTGATCCAACAGTAAATATCTGCGAGAATCTTTGTTTTTTGACAATTACTACTTACTGTTCTACTATATCTTTCATAAATCTATAACTGCTTGAAACGAAATTTGACATGAAACACGACCCTGAGGTACACCAGCGTTATCGTACGCAAAAGTTGATTTATCATTTTGTCCTTCCCTACTTGTCCAATGCCACACCAACCGTCAAATGAACTGTTTTGAATATAAGTGTGGACTTATGTTCAGCTCAATTATCTGCTATTAATCATGTACTCATATGGAAGTAATCAAAGGGCGTGAATGGAGACTGATAAGGAATGATTTACGAGCCGAATTATAATTATTCCCACAATAATTCCCAAGCCAATAACAAAGGCAAAGTGATACCAACTTCGCGAGGAGTTGTCAGTGATGGATCGAAAATAAGAAAGTTCTTCGGGTAATGATGCAGAGCTAAATCTTTATTTTATGCAGTAGTTATCCTTAATTTGAATCATTGTGGCCGTATTCGATTATGCGCTAATCACCTTTAATTAGTCTGATCAATTCTGCAAGTAAATTGCATTAGATTGATGGCGTACAATTGACTATAACCAGATCCAATATATTTTTTGAATGCACTTTGAGAGCGAGCTCATTAGGGTTTTTTCGATCATTGCTGAATTCAATTACTGATGGCTGGTAATAATATGAATATCGATTCGGCCAAAGATAAATAGGAATTACTGCTAATTAATTTTGAACGTAGAAGAATCTTTTATCGAAAATGAGCAATTTTTAAGTTGAGTGGAGAAGTGACGATCGAAGGTTGGAAAATTCTTGGGTCGAATCATCATTTCTCAACGATCTGTCAAATTGAACTCATTTTGCATGTGAGAGAGTAGTTACCCTAACACCAAATTGGGAGTAATTGATTTATGCTAAAAGTCTTCATTTTCACATTTAAAGTTTCAATCTTACCTATTGTTCTTTTGCATAGAAGAATGTGGCATTTCACCACCAATGTCTGATAAATCAATAGGTGCTTTCGTGATTGTTTGCACCGAACCGTCCCTGATACGTGTTTCTATTTGAAGGTACAGACTACACGTGGACCAACATGCGTTTAGGTCTATGATTGGTTTCTCGTAGAAATATCTCATCGAGTTATTGAGGTATCTAGATTCTGTTGATGTTTGTTCCTTACTGTTCAAATTGTTTGTATGCCTAGATAATGAAAACTCTTCTTCATATATCTTACACCAATCTAAGACTATCCTGTTTGGTTGACTCTTACCCACGATTATGGGAAATCCTTCCTAAACGGTTATAGTCACGCCGTTGCTTATGAGGTAACGGTCAAAGCGAGGCTGAATTCAACTGATCCTTACCCAAACAAAAACACTTCATTGAGGTACCAAAACGGACCCTCAATGGTAGAATCTATCTACATTTCTCAACAAGAATGTGACAGACCATTATGGAAGGATTCTTGAAAACCAGACCTCCAGAAATAATACAGATACTTAGTGTCTTATCAGCTTAAAGTCCCAGAGATCCATGAACTGAACCAGATGTATATCGATTGCATTGTTGACAAGGTACATCAGAACTTGATGGAACACCAAAAGACTAGCAGCTAAGGCTAAACAGATCAATCAACAGTTGTGGAACATGAATGGTTGTTCCTGTATTATAAAAAATGTTGATTTCATAACTCATGCGATAAATATTGTGCATTGGCCAATTGAATCAAAACTTCCACACACGAACGATTCAAACGCCTCCAATTCAAAACATAATAATTGCTTGTGGCCACCATACCCAACTATAAATAACGGATTTGGAGCGATTTGACCCCAGTTTCGCCCACCATAAAGGCAACTAAATTGTCCAGAACTGCCAATGTTCATTTCTCCGTTTATTTGCTGTTATTACCGGTCGCAGCTCTATTCAACTCTAGTTGCTGCACTGCGGGAATTTTTCCTCCTAGATATTATTCAGCGTGTCGCTCGTTTCATAATACTTTCGCATGGTTTTTGCTGAAACAAAGGCCCACTAATGACTTGGTTTAATGCGGCTTTTGTGGAGTACCTCTGTTGTGTTGTTCGGAGGAAATTGCATAAAGAGCTCTCGCATTAGGTACGTGGACACACGTTCATAACTTTTGGCAAATGAGCGTTGGGAGTCGTTAGCCATGTGAAGTCGCTAAAAAATGTTGAGAATTTTTGGGGGAGTGCGAACAAACAGCGACAAGTTACCGAATCCAAACGATTTTTCCCATGTTATTGAATTGATTATTTTTGTGGAGAAAGGATGTTTCAAAATAGTAGTTTACCTGACAAGTGCGGAAATGACACTTTACGCACGTGTTAGGTACACTATTTTCTGCAATTTGCAGGGGCTAAAATGTTCCTATAATGAAGTCATTTTTTTCCACTGATTTGTCAGTAATTGTTTTTTTTGCAATAGAGCGGAAAAGTGACTTTTTCAACACTGAAATGAGTGCGGAAAGGTGAACTTTTCCGTACGCTAATAGAAAGAAGTTATATTTGTCTTTTTCTTCCCCGAGTCAATGCGAAAAAATACAAAACTTCTATAAAAGAAGTAACATCAATTATTTGGCAAACGCTCTCTGATGATATGTGTGAATCATTTATAAACGATGAAATCGTTCACTTTTGTGATTTTTTCCAGGAAGAGTCCATCCAAAACAGACCACTTTTTCTTGCTCACTTCGTATACAAATCACTCGAAACTTGTTTGGATCAAGTTCAAGTTTTATTTTGTGAATGAATACGTTAGCTGAATTCCATATTTTAATGATGAATTCTACATGAAAAATCACTCCTTGAATTTATTGACCTTACTCAGCTGGTTTCAATCGTCTCTAATCTGATTTTGATATTTATTATCACATAATTTTGACACCAGCAGTGGACAATGATAATTACTTCTGAGTGAGCACAAAAGATGGTTATGTCAGCTACAGATGTCGTTTTCAATATATTCATTTTATTTTATTACACTTGCAATTTCTTTTACTAATTGATACTTTTCGATGATTCTCTGCACATTCGTTCTCCATTGATAGGTATTTTCTCAACTAGGCACTAGCATTATCCCTCAACACGTATCCTTTCGTACAAAGCTAGAACTAGGCAAATATCTAATTTCCAATTCTCAACAACACTCCTTCATGAATGAAATCGTGCTCTTCCAAATTACAATGAATGAATTTCCTACTGGCAAACCATACACAAGGATGACTGATTCCTAAGTGTATAATTTAACGACATAACATGTCCCCGATATTAGAATTAGTTCAAGTGGAGGTAGCCCATTCAACCGCAATACAATTCTCATAATAAATCTCACGAAGTTGACAAATAACCATTTAGAATTACTTGTACTACAAGGTGTATTGGAGTGTGATAAATGCGGCGCAACCCTATAGAATATCAACAATACTTAATATGTTCTAATGGGAGTAATTTTACATGGCATTACCACACGTACATTTATTATAATCACATTAGCATGCCTTGCGTTCTTTTTTTTGTCGAGTCCAATTTGTCGTTGGAATTTTTATTGAGGTCCAGAGGCTGAAATTCAAGGATGACAAAGTTGTTGTGATTGCAGGCTCGCTTGGAGCATGAACGATTACTGTTTTTGTCATAGATTCCTCAAATAGTTATTTCTCCTTCTTATGTATAAGTTGAAATTTCAGGATTCCGAAGATATAATATGAGACAGAGAAGCTAGATGGGCCATCATTATCTGGTTACGAGGGCAATGTGCTATAACACACACCGATTCGATATCTTTGAGGTTGACACTTTCCCTCTGATGAGGTTTGAGTGTCTTTGTCATTTGCCTCGTGTATGGGTAGATGGCGCGATGTTCACTTGCTTTTTTTCGAAATATGATGAGTACTAGTGCGGGTATATCTTGTATCATCGTAATTAACGACTCTCAACTTTTTGGATCATATGATATTGGTGTTTTCTTGGATGTTGTTACCTAGCAGTGAAACATATTTCCTCTACCTAAGAAATCCCATTATTTTCGTCATCAGTACAACAGGAACTCCTCCAGACGTTATGAAATTCCGGTTTACAGAAAAAGTGAGAATGAAGAAATTGAGAAAAAAATATGATCGAGTTATGGAGACAAATAACCATTGCACTCTGTTGATATAGAGTACCTCACTCAGAGATCTATGAACACTGATGATTTTGTCAAGGGGCATCGTCAGTCTTGTGTCGAAGCAGCTCAGTTCTAGTATGCAGCTCGGTATGCAGGTCAGACGCAGATGCTCTTCGCCTTCATCTCACTATTAGTAATTTTTCTAAAGAGGTTTTGGCAAAGCGAATCAATTCTGTCGGTTATTATTTTCATTCGGTTAAAAAATAACTAAAACAGTGGGTTAGGTTGATAAATGCACCTCAAGGGTTTTTATTCTTTATCCAAGAAGTCACCAGCGTCATTATGCTTACCTCAGTAGTTGTACTGTGTATGAATCGTTCGCCTTCAACCATTATAAAGTAGTGAACTGACGATGGAGACTATTGAACTCTCAATAAAATGAAGTTAATACTAGTACAAAATGAAGTCGTTAATAATGTTTTTATCCGTCTTAGATAATATCTACTTAAACCTGCGGTATTCGTATTTTTCATTTACAATATTCTTGAATAGAATTGTTATCCCAGACTCTCGAGGTTCACTTCTTTCTACCAGCAGAGATCGGCATGAAGACTTATCTCGATTGTGTGTTTAATCTATTGAATCGACAGACCAATATCAATTTTCGGAACGAGATCATTTCTTCTGCCTTTGTTGTTTGTATAAGATGATTAAAAGGCGTTTACTTACGCGCCGCTCCATTATAAAAACAATAACTACACGCTTTTAAAGATTTAAATAGTTCGGCGAATGTTTACTCTGTAGCCGAACAAAAAACGGCGGAACTAACGCAGCCAATAGCTTTTAAGCAGCCATGAGAATTCTGCTTTTGTTGTCGGATAAAACGTTGAATCACTGGCGTGCAGCCAAGGACAATGAACAAACACATTGAAACATCCTGGTGATCATGCGATACAGATGATCGTCACTAAAATGGTTGGTGACATCTTCATGAACGATGAATACATGGAAATCTCAAGTCACTTATAGAAAAAAAAGTGAAACATGACAGAAATAGATACCAATATCAACGATAGAGATTTTCGGCAGCTAGTTCTTGAAAAGGTTTTTCATGAGGTAGAGTGTTGTAAAGTACAATATTCGAAAAAACAGCGCCATGTTATATTGCCATTTTCACTTAATGTCATTAAACAAAAAATATAGGTAGAAAATCGCTATTCCATCATGAAAACAGATGAAAGCTCTTTTTTAATGATATCAAATCGCACTGGACATGAGATTCGCTAAAGCAATTAGCATCTTCGGTAGAAAATTGTATTTTTTTCTCCTGAATATGATACCTTTGTCAAGGAAACGCGCGAGACTGTTTTCACTTTTACATCAACGGTTCCAATATCATCGATCAAGTACATTGAACAAAAATATGCTTGAAAATAACCACTCCTAATGTTATCACCATTTTAGTATGACCATTCGAAAACGAATTTCTCAAAGAAAAAAACACTACCTAGTGAGTTTTCACTTTATTTTTCAACAACCTAGAAAATCGTGGCACTGACAAGATTTCGCCCTTCACTTCAATACATTTCGCATACATTTGTCTCGTTATAAATGAAATGAAAAGGTTTATTTTGATTAAACTTTTCAGTAGCATTTTCATATAACCGAAGGAAAATTTCAGATTATTTCTCAATAAAGTTACTTGGAATTTTTCAAATTTGCCGTTGAATCCAGTAAGCAATTTCTATATTTGATTGGTAGGACATTCCACGTAACATTTGAAGTATTGAAATATCAATATATCTTGAAATGTCCCCTTCCAAAACTATTTCTAACCCGTCAATGGAGCTCGTACCGGCATTCACTTCGATCATCAGTTATTTAATTTAAATGACACATCATTTTTCAAGTTTCATGGTGATTTCAACCGGTATCGATAAAAACACCAAAAAGCATTATATTCAAACAGACTATGAAATAGACTTGATGGAATAATATTTAAAACTTATCCACAGTCCAGAAAGCAGATTTTTTGTATCATGCGGACGTTACTAATACGTTGTAACGGTCATTACCATTTGTTTGTTACAATTGATTTCATCGCCGGAATTTGAATTGAACTTTTCGAATATTGAAGAACCATCGCAAAAAAGTCTCGATGCAATTGATAGGAAAATAATTTTATATACTTATGACATGTTAGTGAATATTCCAAATTTTCAATAGCTACATAAGAATAGTTTGATTCCAATTTGAGATCTGTTGGCTGGTATTTCACAGATTCAATTCTTCATTTTCTAGATCCAGATAGAGAATTCAAACCCACTCAAAATTGATAAAAAGGGCCACTTTACTGGCCAATATTATGAGGAACATTGAATATTATTTGCCATATACCAACTGATTTTTTGGGGGGAAACATATTTGGGAGGATGACGAAATTCGTAAGTAGGTAATTCGTGTATGTATTTTCTTACAGCATCATCAATGCTAATGACTGAAGCATCTTGCGGGGCTTCTCGATATTTTTCCCTGCTATAAAATGTTCACGTATTTCAACTCAGAATAAGTATAATTTTCTCTAGCTAAAATTCTTGTATAGCTGTTACTACTACATATGTATATGTCTTAACTATAGAACTTACAGATAGATGTATGTGTATGAATGAGATTCTGAATTACGCTACCATTGAAAAATTAATGATTTTGTGTAAGGTGTAGGATGGACTAAATATTTTTGAACTTTGTTAGCGTTGAACTTCTCACGTAAGAATATTTAGGTAATTCTTAAAATTACTGTTGAACTTCAGAAGGATTTCCGAAGTTTTGTTGGGACGTAGTAATTTAGTCTAATAGGAACTAATTCAATAGCGTTGTAATAATCTTCCAAATGATCCTTGATGATTATAATATGATACGCTCTCATTCAGCGAATCACTCAATCTGCTGACGTTTCAGTGATGATATAAGGCAAAACATTATAATTTCCACTAACTGTAACCAATTAAATGTTACGTATATAGGAATTGCGCTGAAAACTCATTGTGCGGAGAATAATAGGATCATTATAACCAGGCTTTTCATTGTCCACATATTACCTCTGTCATTTATTTTGATAAATCTGCTCGAAATGAAAACGCTAATGGTCGAATCTCTACCGGATATGATATTTTAGTTTTATAATAATTAACCCAAGCACTTCCGGCGACTCTGATTATGAAAAGAGTTCTTGCTGAGATAAATTGTTTGGTTAGGAGGAAACCATCTACTGGAACAAATACCTACCTCGTCACTTTAACCAGATTAATTAATTGCTGTTCATATAATAGGACATTTGTAACGATACTTGGTTTGGATGGTTTCATTGCCTGTAACTCACCAGTGGTACAAACTCCTTAATAATTAGTCCCTTGTGCAATTATCACAAGTTAATAACTGTGACATGGTATCCTTCGTTGGAGACATACAGAATTTTTTTTTCAAATACTGAGCCTGTTACACGAATGACTTTTATTTAAAAAAAAAATCATAACATTTGTAACCATCTTTGAACTTGGGTGTTGACCCAGGCTCTGACGTTTTCCTCCTGCCACAATCAAATTATCATTATCATCACAATGTACAAACATGTATGTTTGTGCTCTATTGTTACTGCCGCTCAAAATTAATAACTTTTGATGCCTAGATAGTAAATGTATCCTTAATCCTTGTTGATTTGGTAAGATTTCGATTTTTCACGTTGAAACAATTCATGTGTATTCAGTCAATATCTGTACTATAGAGCCACACAAAGCAACAATTTTTTTCCTGTAAAACCATTAACTCTATGCTATCAACAAAAATCCACAAACAACAAATGAAGATCTTGTTGCTGTGAGTAATTGTTATACTGTTAAATCTTCATTTGAATTTTTTAATATGAAGAATGAGATCAACATACTGTATATGCCTGAAACACAAGGGAATTATTCTTCTTGAAGGAAATCAATGGTAAAAAATCAAGTCAACGTTGTTGCACTTTTTGAACATACAAATCCTTAAACTTCCTGTGCCAAATGAACAAAAGTTCTAGTTCAGACCTCACCAGAACAGATTTTTTCAAAAAATTCACATAATATTGGTCTCATACTTGAATCTACTAAGCGAGTAAATTTTGATCTCGATTTTGATGAATGCGGTACTTTCTTTCCTTTCAAACTTCTTCATCTCTTATATTAAAGTGGGATATCCAATATTGTCAACGCTGGCAAAATCTATACCAATAGATTGACAAT
Source organism: Zygogramma bicolorata (assembly GCA_032362365.1). Taxonomy (NCBI): domain Eukaryota; kingdom Metazoa; phylum Arthropoda; class Insecta; order Coleoptera; family Chrysomelidae; genus Zygogramma; species Zygogramma bicolorata. The sequence goes on along the minus strand of JAVJAQ010003279.1, from coordinate 435,810 downwards.
TTTGGCCCTTTTTAATGGCAAATAAGTTGACAGATGATACGCTCTCCTAAAATAATGCATGAAGACCTGAGACTTATTGGTGTCAATACATTTCCGTTCAACTTTGTATGTCTCATATTCAGATCAAGGGTACTCTGTATCATAGTCGAAAAAAGTACTTCACTTCTGGAATCAGTTACCCTTTCATTTGTCGATATTGCACAGCCGTCCCAGTTTTTTGCTTTTTCATCACTACTGGTCTGATTTCTAATTCAACTCTGAAAATTTGATTTGAGCAATGCACATTCTTCAACGTTTCCAGAGTCAATGAAAATCTTGTTATGGCTACGATGGGATATTGAAAATGTTAATGCAAAACTTTAAATGCACTAGGGCATGTTTAAGATATATACCAGCTGGCTATTGAACGAAAAGCTACACTAAAACTGTAAAAGTAAATCCATAACAAATAATCGAATCACGGACCTCAAGAGCATCCTCGTTCGTCTAGCACTATACAGGGTGTAACTGAATGAGTATAAAACATTTAAGGAGGTGATTCCTCGTCGAAAAAAAGATCTTTCCTCGGATCTTTCATATAAAGAAACTTCATTGGAGCATTCCTTAAAGGGGGTACATAAAATTTGAAGTAACAAATTGAGAACAGAACAACAACACACAATTAGTATTGAATCAATTTCGAAAATTCACAAACTGACAGCGTCATACCAATTTAATTGTCACTATCGCTAATAGCGACCTACTAGATAGATTAGTTTCGTTTTTTCGCATTTATGACGATGTATCTCTGCAGTTGTTCGTAAAATAATTTTTTGCTGCGAACTGATTTATTTTGGGCAAGAAACAAAAGAGACATTTTTTGTTTAGAATGAGACAGGCTATCGGAAATACCGAGGGAAATACATTCTTAAATGGTGAACAAATAATAAGAAAAAAGTTACATTGGAAATAAATTTTGGGGGTTGCGTTTTCCACCCCTTACAACCATGGGATAAACCAAATAAATTACTGGCTAAGTATCTTTTTGGAAGTACAAAACGTCAGGTTAATTTCAATATTGTAACTTTTTCAGTGCTTGTGAAAAAAATTGTTATACAAATTTCATGTACCTCCTTTCAGGGGCTGTATATTAACAAGGGATACTCCAATGAAGTTTCTTTATATGAAAGATCCAATTTTTTTTCAATAAGGAATTACCTCCTTAAATGTTTTACACTTATTCAGCTACACCCTGTATTTACAAGTCGGTGTAGAGGTTCACTTTCAGTCGGACTCAAATGCGGAAACAAATATTCGATCTGCATATACTTCGTATGATTGCATATAGTCTTCCAATTTTCTGCCGATTAAAATGCTCGCAGCATGGGAACAATGAGAAATTACCCACTATTTACAATTCCATTTTGAAATTTGCATGACTCGAGCATTTAAGCTACAAATTTCAGTAAACGAAGCGATACAGATACAATCTCCATATTCCGTGATCGAAACATTATTGCGTTCTCCCCCTAGTTGCGGATAAGTATGATTTATTCTTCGCGTTTCACCCGTATTTGCCTTTCTGTAAGGCGGATTTTCACCTGAAGATGGAGTTCCGCGTTATCTCGAGCAATTATGTCTAATTTCCACTTTTGTTCTGTAAACTGCACATTACTCGTCTCGTACACTGCTAACAATTGCTAGGTTATTCCTTTTCCCATCACGAAGTCTGCACGGAAAAATGAAAGATGGAGGATGCGGGTGTTCAATTAGCCAATGAGGGTCAAGTTCAGAGAAGAACATGGAGGACATTGAATTCGAAATGAAGCCTTAACGTCGTTTCCGATAAGTGGAGTTGAAAAAGGCATCCAAATATCGGAATTCAAACTATGATTATTCGTTTATTTTTATTTTCCATAATACTCTAATCATCGGTTGCTATCAACTTTAAGGGGCAATTGTTGAAGGACTGGCGGTTAAAATCATTGCATATAATGTTTTCGTAACTCCATTTTCTCCAATAGAATAACTATGCTCCAAAAAAGTGAATATTCATTTGGGCAGGGTATCAGTTATGTTCGATAATCGCCGTGAACCAAATTTTATCATACGTGATTATAATTGACGTTCGTTATTCAAAGTCTTACCTATTCAAGTTTATAATCATTCATCAGGAGAGCTGTAGAATAATTGAACATAAATAAAAAATGTTTTGAAGTGACTGAGCATTATTTCATTAGATATGATTCAATGCTCATTCTGGTCTTACCAAAAAATACATTTCTTACATTTGGAAAATATAATCTCACTATGAGAACATCTTCCGAAGTCTCTTCCTAATCAACCATGTTCCGTCGTTGTTGCCAATTGTCTCTGGAGCTTTAAAGACGAATATTCTTTGTTAACTAACAAGAATATGGAATTCATTCAAAATTAACACAAGAATAAATGAACTACGATCATGCAATGAAAAGCAGCAGCAATGAAAGTTAGAAGCCATTATAGCCATATCTTTGGATATTCTGAAAATTACGCAAAGGCTATGACACCCTTTCAACACATATTTTGATTGTTGTGTCGAAATATTTCATTACGTACAGTAAAGTGCATAAAGTGACACAAATCAAAGTATCATCAGTAGATCATTTGCCTTGCCGAATAGGTTAATTGCGAGTTATGTTGAATATCGTTGCAATAAAGATAAAGTTCGGAGTTACCAAATAATGAAAGAATGAAGAAGCATGTTGTGGTGTATTACTCTTCAGCCTAATACTTTTAGGATCAATAAAACACCCAAAACTACTGCTGAAGTATTTCTTCTTTATTGAACTTCTTCTTACAGCTTTTTATACTCGAAATTATTGATGATTGTTTCTGTTGTTGACTGCTGCTGACAAGGTAACCTCCTTGTCATACAAAGTTATGCATACGAGAAATAGGCATAAAGTACTATATCAATATATCACACATGTGAATTTCAAGAATGTGTTTCAATTCTATAATAATTTTTCGAAAGTGATTTGGTTATAGCTAGTTATAATACGTACCAATCAGAATTTCGATTTTTTCGAGTTTTCAGACGGGGACAATGATTTCAGGCCATGACTTCAAATTCGGGCAAGACTTCCATTTCTTAACAAATTTTCCTCATGAAGTTATTCTATATTTTTCAAAATGTGGGTACTATTCTTGAACAAATCTAATATTTTTGTCCTGCCCTGTAAACTATTGATCAAAAGCAAATATAAACATGTAAGTTGATTATCGAACATGCACCAATCTTTGGCGGTATTCAAATTTCGGTTGTACAAATTATAAAAAAATCCTATACATACATACATTGAATTTTCCATCATTGCTCGAATAGAGATCAGGAGTTCAATGTTTCTTCTCTCATTTCATTTTGTTAGCCCCTCGGTCAGAGTGTGGAAGCTTCTTCCTGATGATGCTATAGCTAATGTATTGCTTGCAAGATATCGTCAAGAAAGTATAAGTACACATTGGAAAAAAATTCTCATACAACAGAAAACTGAAATTCAAGTTAGAAAGTATCAAAAGCGGAATTCTTTCCGATGATGCCATAGCCACTGTATTGCTTGCAATAATATCTTCGAGAAAGTATAAGTACACATTGGAAAAAATTCTTATCCAACAGAAAACTGAAACCCAAGTAAGAAAGTATCAAAAGCAGACTTCTTCCTGATGATGCCATAGCTACTGTATTGCTTCCAAGATATCTTCAAGAAGGTATAAGTACTCATTGGAAAAAAAAATCTTATCCAACAGAAAACTGAAACTCAAGTAAGAAAGTATCAAAACCAGACTTCTTCCTGATGATGCCATAGATACTGTATCGCTTGCGAGATATCTTCAAGAAAGTAAAAGTACACATTAGAAAAAAATTGTCATCCAACAGAAAACTGAAACTCAAGTGAGAAAATATCAAAACCAGACTTCTTTCTGATGATGCTATAGATACTGTATTGCATGCAAGATATCTCCAAGAAAGTATAAATACACATTGGAAAAATATTCTTATCCAACAGAACACTGAAACCCAAGTAAAAAAGTGTCAAAAGCAGACTTCTTCCTGATGATGCTATAGATACTCTATTGCTCGCAAGATATCTCCAAGAAGGTATAAATACACATTGGAAAAAATTCTCATCCAACAGAAAACTGAAACCCAAGTAAGGAAGTATCAAAGCCATAGCTACTGTATTGCTTGCAAGATATCTTCAAGAAGGTATTAGTACTTATTGAAAAAAAAAACATTCGAAAGAAAACTAAAACGCCAGTAATACCACTACAACAATCACTCCGAATTGAGTTCATGAGTTATACATTGGGTACTCATGTTGTTAAGTACCACACATCAATGATCAAGAATGTCAGACCTGGCACCGATTATCTCTATTCGAGTGTGTTCATTCAGATCCAGCACGAGGTGGCTATAGCCCCCGAGACCCCCCTTCTTTAACCGCTTCTGCCTCTCATGACATTGTATATTCTCCAGATACTAATTAATCGGTCTTTTATAAACCCATCAGCACCATTATTCCGATCACCGGACTACCGTCTCTTCAAAGGAGAAATCCTGTTTCTCGAAGGAGCATTGTTTAAGAGGACTCGGTCACGTAATTGCTGGCCAAAAGTGCTGACGCGTTCTGGAGGCGCCGACAAACAATTACCATAGCAACTACAGTCTGTTAATAATATTGAGCGTGGCGGTAAATAACCACCCCGATCGCTTATTACCTTCTCATGTTAATAGACAGCAGTCATTCGTCTAACCGCTGGATTAGTGATTTGACTCAATTAAAATAATAATCATCAAAGAGTGCGTAGGTATTCAGACTCAGAGTGAAAAGACTCCGTTCTGTTTGGTGGTAGAGTGGCTATTGGGGCGGATCCGGAGTTGAAATTCCTGGTTATTCAATCTCAAGAATCGAAAGATGAATACAACTTTTGCGTTGAAGCATTCCTGATAGTTATTAAATTATATATGTAAGAGCATACGAAGAGCTCATCATCCTTCCAGTATCAAAAAAATGAGAATTCACATCTAAAAAAAACGGCCGATTGCTGATAAAACCGAATTGGAACGCAAATTCGGTTGCGCAGATGGAGACTTTCAAACGCTGCTGCCGCCATGTTTTCCACTCTTTGAAAAAGGCAGTAGTGCTTTTTCATATTATCCTACCCCTCCCCTGTTTGGAGGAACAATCATAATACGGGAGACTTATCATGACAAACCTGAAAAAAATGTTTTTTCATAATTTTTTTTATGGTGTTGACCGGTTCTAGACATGGCAGCAGAGCTATTTTGTGTTCTATAAATGAAAATTACGTTTGGTAGCCCTATCATTATAGGTTTAGTGTCGTGGCCTCTTAGACTATAACGATCAAATGTTTGTCGAATATCACGTGCGTATTTGTCATTTCATCTGTGAATTGTTTTACTTGAGTATGTAAAATATTGAATATTGTCCAATATTTTTGTGTGTCTGATAACTGAGAACAAAAATGATATCCCAACTTTTTTACTTAAATTTAGTCTGAATTTAATATTGCTACCAGAAAATTTGCTAATCCAATCAATCCTGTGTATGCATTGTATATATTACACAAGAACCACCACAGATTTTGCTTGCTTGGAAATCTGTTGCAATATTGAATGATTTATACGTAGATTCAATATGGCATAATGACTCCTTTTTTCTAGTTGTTTTCGTTCTCAATTAATGTGCTTTCAAAATGTCTCATTTCAAACCAGTCGATGTTACAAAAAAATATAGAGTCATATTGTTTGTGAATATCGTTTTGATTGAACCTCGAAATAGTATATCTCTTAACATCTAATTTCGTCTGGCTCCAAAATGCTTACTAGCTATTATACGGTGCCATATCACAGCGTTGCATATTTACAACGATTCCATTCGAAATAATATATACAGTCTGATATTTCGATCATACATGGTGCTGTATTTAAGATTTTGGGCTTCAGTTACCAGTTGAGATTTGTTGGTTACAGTATAGGTGCAGTAAATGGAAGAATGATAACAGTATTTTTACAGAAAACATTGTGTTCATATACAATAAGGCAAGCAGTTCTTATATAATATCCTAAGTAAAGTAACATATAGTATATTGATAGTAATAATAATTGAGATTATGAATTGTTGTTGCAGAATTGCAACACTGCATTGAGGAGTGAAACTCATAATAAGCAAGGATCGAAGAAAACCGCTTACTGACAAAGTGTACTGACTGATATTCGGCAGGATTTTTTTTGTTGGACACATAGTGTTGCTGACCCAAATAATACATCAAATGAAGCAGATATAAGAGATACACCATTAAAAACATATATTTATTTTTGCACAATGTCGCATTTCTGTAACCACAAACATAAAAGAAATATGCAAATACAATCATTACAGTTATATTCATAACTTTTTTCATCTTTCTCTGATCACCCTACAACGGAATATATTTTTTGTAAACAAAAAAAAATATTTAAGGGATTCATAAATAAAAACTGACTTACAAACTAGTGAAAGAATAACCATGAGTGATGAATCGGCGAAGTATCAGCAAAAGCTGTTTTTAAATAAACCGCAGAAAAAATTATTAGAAGAAAAAGGTGGCCATGAAAGATAAATATACCATAAACAGATGAAAATATTGAACTCATAGACTAATGAATGTGTATAATCTACGCTAGTACCTGATTAGGATTACGTTTGATCGTGAATTAATTTTGTAATATTGAATGATTTCTATGGGAAAGACTAATATAGCGAAATGATCGCTTGCTTTTTAGTCTCAACATATCTGATCACGAAAAAAATCGTATTTCAAACCAGTGGGAATTGTTTAAAACTATTGAATTGTTCATGTCAAACAATATTGTTGCATTAAACGTGACATTTAGTATATTGTGCAATACAATTGAACAACTGAGGGAATTCTATGAAGCGGGCCCAGTTCGATCAATGACTTTACAGCACATTCGATACTGTTATGAATCTTGTTGGTTTTTTAAGGACAAAAATCGATTGAGAATAATGTTTGTTCGAAATTATTGTTATAATTATGAAATGATTCGTGTAACGACAACATTTCACAATTCCCACTCGATTTTCACTTAATTTCAAATACTGGATAGTTTCTTTGATATTGCCCATTACTATTTCGTGTAAAAAACCGATTGCATATTCCGCCATAAATGCATTCCTTACAGACACTCTTTTCTTCATCTATAAACTCCTTCATTTATCTCTAATACCGAAGATACAAATCAATGTATCACTTTCAAATTGAATCGTATTAATTACTATCTGTCTCAGTAAATTTCCACTTACTTGAGTTAGAAACAAGAATTCCTAAGATTTTTAATTATTTGCGATATTTTACAAAATACCCAATACCGACGGAAATTGCCAGTTTTGGTTATGTTCTACCAGCAACAATACGCCATACATCAAGCGTAGAAGATCAGGATTCGTCGGTAAACGTCAAGTACTCAAGATGTTCTAGTCGTTTTCACTCATTTTACAGCAGGGTGGGGCAGAATCTGATTTTTATTAAAAAAATCAAAAATCATTGATTTTTTTTGAAAAAATCACGATTTATTTGATTTTTTAAATTTGAATATAAAATTTAAACATTTTGATTCTTTGAAATTATTTTTGATTATTTTAATGTATAAGTCTAAAAATTTCAATACAATTTGCGGCTCAAAAACTTGTGACAACGCATTTGTTGCGCTTCTTGCAAGAAAATTCTTGTCGCGATTTGTTTTCCTTCTGTCCTATACACTCGCTATACAGTGCCGAGTGAGGCACGAACACGAATGCGTTTGTTGTGCTTTTTGCAAAAATATTCCTGTCGAGGCTTGTTTTCCTTCTTAACCTATAAATTGACGTTGCCCAACAATTTCACGCATTTCGCTAGTTGTACACACTCGGATATTGGAAACAGATTAGACATAGAAAAAGGAGGAAAACTCGTGTTTTTGTTTAAATTGTATAACGAAAATGAATGGACTGAAAATATACAGCAATAAAATTTAGGTGTTACGTTTAGTTTAAGAATTTGGAATTATGTACTTCTTTTTTGTTGTTCTTGCTGAAAGCATATACTCCTTTTGATCTTCGAGAGAACTCTTATATTATGTTGTTATCTGGTTCTGAATAAAAAAAACAAATTTAATCGTGATTTTAATCACTTGATTTTAATCAGCCCAACCCTGTTTTACAGACAATTCCTGATAGTCTTTGATATTGATTGTTGAGTGTGGGTATCAATACATCTCTCACCGTTCCAACCGATATCGATATTCTAACGCAGTGTCTAAACACATCTCGAAATAAAATGAACTCAACATAATCAACGAACCATGTACCGTTATTATCATCATCCTGCAGCGACCAAGAACGCGACGTCGTCGAAGAAAACCCCAATTGCATTGGCGTGTTCTGCGGCAGTCTCGGACGCAACATTAGCCGCAACTTGGTGCAATTGAAAGCGGCCGTCGGAAGTGTTTAAGAACCGGCCTTATCTACCTCTAATAATGTATGTTAAACTACCCCTAAGTGCTGGCAAATTGTTCCAAGAACTTGAAGCCTGTTTCGCCGACACCATGCAATTCCTAATTTATTCAACGTTAATACAACCTGGCGTTTTCCGTTGATAAGAGTCTCGAGTCGCGGTCGATATTTTACAGCTAGAGGAAGACTAATTAATGGCAGGCAGGCATCGAGTATAATAATTCATGAAAGAAAATTTCGATTAGAAATACGCTCTTTCCATATTCAAGAAGAAGGATGTTGATCTTTTGTGTGACTACCCTGAGGCCTCAACAACTTTTTTACAAAAACTATTTTCTCCACTTCATTATGATTGTTTATTTTTATTTAGGACAGCAAATTCGTTCCGACAACAATAACGCCAAGTGTTTATTAAAAGGGTGATATTATTTTTTATATATATGCAGATTCACACGAAAAGGAAGCCCTGTAATGTTCAAAGAACATCGCGTGAATCAAGGGACAGGAGATACGAATTAACATTCACTTTGAATTTCTGGAGTTTGTAAGCCTCAGGAAAAACCTCTTTTGGCAAGGAGTTCCAAAGCTCAGCTGTTCTATTTAAGGAAGATCCCTTAGCAAGAGAGGTTCGACAGGTTTCCAAACTTACAACAAAGGGGTGGTAATTCTGTAGATATTGCCAGGGGTGGAACGATTGATAACAATTCAGAAAATCACCGACTGTGAAAATATCTATAGAAGCGAGACAAGTCTCCGACCCTTCTACGACGTTACAATGAAGTGAGCGAGTCTGTGAGCGAAGAATCACCAACACGACGAATTGCCTTTCTTTGAATAGAATCGAGAAGCCTCAATGAATGTTTTGGTCCCGAACTCCACACATGAGAACTATTTTTCAAGACAGGTCGTATCTGAGCCTTGTAGATCATTAGAAGCTGACGAGAAGTGAAGTATTTCTTCGCACGAAATAGAAATCCAAGTTTCTGGGAAGCACCTTTAGCGATCGATCTCACATGGTTTTCCCATGAGAGATTATCACTGATTGTTATTCCTAGCATCGAGACACATGATTTTGCAGGAATAATTATTCCTGACATCTGAATATTAGACGATGCTAGATCGGCTTTTCTTGAGAAGAGACATGCCTGGGTTTCCGTAGCATTAAATTCCACCAAGTTCAGGTTACCTCATTCTATTATTTTTACCAAGCCGTCGTTAATTTTATTGACGTGAATGTTTCTTTGAATTTTTGTTTCTCGAACTGATAACGCCTGCAACTCGATATAGATTCTTGAAAGCATTATTTAGACCATAACGAACTCTCCCTAGATGTTTCGGACAGCAAAATATACACCAAAATTATCACACGATAATTCAAACAAATAAATCACCTGAGAATGGAAATTAGTGATAATATCCTGTTAGAAATGTCAAACTGATAGTTAGAAACTCAAGAAAATTAGCTGTCCCATATACCATTTGCAGTATTGTTGCAACATTTCATGAGTTTCACGGGTTGAAGATATTACATAATTGTCATCGAAACAACAACAAATGAACAGACACTGCGATGTTTACTGATGTACCAATTGAAATCTGTCCTGTGGCGAAGAAAAAACATCAGAGATTCAAGTAAGTCAATCAAATTGAAACGGAAAAGGTTTAAATGGATTTTTTTGGCCAAAGAATAAAATGAAAGGTTTGATTGATCAAAGAAAATAATATTGTGAAAAAGGGAATATTGATTATGAAATATCAAAGTCAAGATATTCAAATATTGAAATATAAAGTAATATGAACAAATGTTGACAAGTTTCATGTGGAACCACGACGTTTCGATCGTTGGTATCCGCAATCTTTTCGGGGGATGACTGACAGCATTTCGAGGTATAGTCGATTAAAAAGATCATAATTCCCTATGGTGGGAAAAGGAGGTGCTAAGAATGGATCGCACCGATACTACTAATGAGGCGCGCTAATCGGTTTCAGCAGGAAATGGATGTATTGCCGCGAGATTCTCGTCCGTCGAGCCAAAGTTGGTCCATCCTTTGGTTAAGTGGTTTCCACACCTTCCGGATTTATACTCTGAGGTGACTCATGCATCGTTGTTGAGAATGGGGGCAGCTTTCCATTTTTTTCAAACCAGTGCTCCTCCTATTGTATGACCTTGGCTTCAAATCATTTAATGCTGTGATAGTTCATGCAAATAAGCTCCATAATTCCCGATTTCGTGATTTCTCCTCGTTCTGTGTTTTTCTTGGTTTCACACATTCTCACTTCCAATGGTGTTCTGGTTTGTCCTATGTAGGATTTGCCGCACTCGCATGGTATCCGATAAACGCAGTTGTTGGTGTCGCCGGTTTAATTCGGTGGTAGAGTTTTTTGTGAGCTGACTGCGTTGATCTCTGACCGAAAACATACTTCAACGTTGTATTTTTCTCTTACCTCCAAGGACTTGTTTGTTCCGATTTATTATGTTCGTCCGGGACGATGTCTTGATCCACAATTTTTTTTCAGTAGCCGTTCTTCTGAAGATCCTTCGCTATGTGGTTCAGGTTATTGTCGAGACTTTCTTTGGTGTTGCAGAAATTGACTCTCCGATCAGCCAGAGACTTGACGATTCCCCGCTTCGTAGATTGATTGTAGTTGGATTGCTCATTCAGATATTGATTATGAAAATTCATAAGGAAAGGGTTTCACAAAATATTTAACGATAAATATTAAATTTAGAACCTTAGGATAATAACACTTAGTAAATGAGATAACTTTCATCTGAAAAAATATATGTGGGTCATAAATCAGAAACTTTTCTCCACATCAATTCAATATCATATAATAATTGTTATATGAACGGAAAACTTCTTGGACTTCGAGCTTCCAAAAATCGATTAAACCGTGAAAACAAGCAAACCGGATCGGACAAAACCGACTTGTGTACGAACAGCAAAACCACCGAAATACCTGCCATAAAAGCCATTGAGGCGTTTTACAAGAATTACGGCATGCCAAATTTTCGCCGCTGCATCGCCATGGATTTGCATTTTGAATGGGAACTATGGAATCATTAGAGTAAAGTTTTGATTTATGGCCACATATTTAGAAGTATAATTTATTTCAAGTGGGGGTCTGAAAGGGTGCACAATAGGGTGCAACGGTTCGCCGCAAAGTGCCTGTTAATGTTTGCGTGTTTTTCACTCCAGAGGCGTGCCGGAAAAGGTCGAAGTGGAAGGTGGAAGAAAGTACAAGAGATAGTTCAGATGCGATTGTTATTCAATTCGCTATAATGTTGAAATGATCGATAGAGAAAAATTTATGGATCTACCACATTTTCACATTTCGGTTACGAATTTTTGGTGAAAAACGTGGTTGGCCAAACCTTTATGAATGATAGATGTTACTGCTTTTTTTTATATAACATAACCTTCAAAAAAACGATGTTTTTTTTGAATATAGGTACACCTATAATGAATAACATTTAAAGACGAAATTATTAAAACTCTACAGAGTCACGTCATCATTGAGCCCTTGATATCGTTAATATTTAAAACACGCACGATTTCAAAAAGCAGGTTCTCAAGCATATTAGTCGTTATAGAGTTGTGTTTTAAGATCACTCCTTTATCGGAACGTGACTCTTGAGATTGCCTTGAGTTATCGATATAGTTTCCGGCATATTTCTAAGCCAATGTTAGTCTTGAATGTTTGTATCCCATTGAAATAATTACTCAACATTATACTGAATATAGTAACTTCTTTTTCCAATGGAATGGACATCATCAGAAGATATTCCCGATGATTCGCTTCCAAAGATGTGTTTTTTAGTTCGATAATAAAGTAATTTCAGTTATCTAATTGTTTCATACCGGTGAGGACGTTTATTTTTGTGCATGAAAAGTGACTAGAAAAAAGGGATGGAACAATCTCAAAATTTTTAGTTTATAAAAAGAAACCCACAAGACTTTTTGAATTTCAATCCACATTCAGTTATATTATTGAAATAGCTTCCACAGTTCGACTCAGGTTAATCAATTGTAGTTGTTGGAACTCTTTGTAGAGATCAATTAGCCTAACACCAACCTGATACTCTTTGCACCCGATGTGCGTTTCGCTAACAAGGTTAGCATCTTCAGGAGAATAAAAGTGATACTGAATCAATAGACTAGGGTTAGCTATTTTTATACTTCACAATCTCAAAAAAAATACCTACAAAGTTTTTTGGTCAGATATGGACTTCGTCTGTTAACAACTAGTTATTCTGATCAATTTGTCAATAATGAACTGATGAGCGGTCTAAAAGGAATATGCCCTTTGTCACCATTCGTACTATTTTGACATATTTCTATTTCTCATTTTCATTCTCTAATGCATCTAGTAGGCTTGTGTCATGCACATCCTCAACCATTCTCAGATTGTTTTCACCACTTCTGTGATCATTGTCCAGAGCATGTTGGGTGACACCGCATTTTTCTACCCTTCGTATCTCATGTGTGCATAATGCTCTTTGAAACGGGTTTTTATAGCTCGTCGGCTCTGACCAATATATCTATTGTAGCAATATTAACAAATGATTTCGTAAATTCCCGACTTTCCCGTGTTTTCTGATTTATTTTCTGGATTGCCAAAGAGCTGTTGTATTTTATAAGAGGTTTCATATGCAAGGGTCATATGTTTACTGTATTCGAATCAGTGTAGTGAGGTTCATATGGGATGACTAAAAATGTTAAACTATTTCCATCTTATCGAAAAATCAAAGATCTACGAAGTGTTTTCTTGAATTTTCAACGATCAACGGAACCAAATTCGCATCCTCTATTGGTTCATTAGTATTTCTCCATCCACTTTATTCCTTTAATCTCAAAATAGTTGTAATGACTGGTGAAAAATCCCAGCTCGTAATTGAAAAGTCATTGATTGTTTTTAATAAAGTTTGTGGAACCAGAAATACAGAAAAAACACTGAGCATCCAGAACATTATGCTTCTAGTGATCATTCTTGGTGGTAAGAATTAGGGTGACGAGATATCTATATTGAAATTAACAACCTTCCATAATGTTGCATGTTACGCTACTGGTTTAGTAATTGACGTTTGCGTGCCGATCCCAGTGGTATAACAATTTTTACATTCACAAGATGTTGTTCCATTTGCGGTTTAAAATGATTAACCGAGTGGCTTTCTACAATATAACTAAACGTTCCGGTATCTTCCGGTTCTTGTCATAAGATTTGAGAAATTTCAATACCTACGCCAACCGACCAATTACCTCTGAAGCTTCCGTGCATCGATTAAAATACTTTTCTTACATTCTGATTTATAATTATGGAGATTTTAAAAATGAACGATTTCCATTTGATTTCATTCTTGAGATTTTTGAGATTTTCAAATACCTAACAGCCTATCCTCGATTTAGATGTCTATTCGACGTTTCCCCAGTTTCAATCATTTCCTTATGTTGGAAAGTTGGTTTCAGAAACGAGCTGATGGATTGTGATCGTTGAAAATGGGTTGAATTTCGATATGACCGCTGAAAAAATAATACTTATTCGATTTTTATACTATCGGGCACTTTACAATATCTAGATAAAAAATCGAAAAGATAACTCACTACTACCTTCTTATTTTACTCCGATCACTTTCTAAATTAAATTGTCAATAATGTATGGAAAAATAACATGCCGTTTTAAAGTACGTGAAGATAATAATTGATTCTCACATTCACATCAGGCATTAACTGTTAGGTTCCTATAATTTTTATCTTTTTATCAATTTGTTGTTATGCTTTCGAGAGAATTTTGAACTGAATGAATAATATACGAAAGGAATAAACCTATTGATGATGTTAAGAGTGAATAATTTTTTTTCTGAGTGCAGTTTGTTATTTGTATATAAAATTTGGTTTCCAAACATGATATTCCGTATTTGGATAACACGTATCTGTATTTTTTTCACTACTTTGTGTTACCGCGGTTGCTGCCAAAATCAAGTGAATGATTATTTTGAAGACATACCAGAATTATACAACAATTTTGAAAAACAAATTCTCAGTAATAACATATGAATATTGGAGAAATTTTACGTAAGAAGTGTATAAAGTATTCCTATTGAAAAGTAAAGGTCGAACTTCTTACAGCTTATTACTTACCCAAACTGTTAACCTTACCTCTTATCTTTCGAAAGAGATGCACGTTCTTTTGTTTATTCTAACCTCTAACCACAACCATTGTCTCGGGAATTTATATTAGAGTTTTTCAATAAAAACTGCATATTACTAGAAAAAAATTGGTGAGGAAGGTGGGATTTAGTTGTAAATAGCATTTGACGAACATTAATCAAGGCCGTGGCTCTGGAACGAGAGGAGAGTGCCGCGTTTTGACTTCGGATTCGTGTTTCAGCGTTCCAAAAATACGTAACTGACTTTGTATCAACATTTTCTCAACTAGGTGTGTTGTGCGGTAAACGAATATTTACCAAAATTTCTTTAGCATCATTCACCTAGGTTTAAAAATGTAACTTCTCATCAGAAAATTCTTGAAATATGGTGATTTCTCGAGGGGTGTTTAACTTCCGAAAAATTTTACACCAAATCAGGATTTCGAATAGATTTCAGGATTTCTTAATGGATTTCAGTTGGGATTTCTGGATTTCAACATGGATTTCATGGATTTCAACAAGATTTCTACTCAATTTTGTACAACGAATTTTCGAAGTGAAACACCCCTCGTGATTTCTCAGGTCAGCAGTGGAAAACCAATGTTTTTATGATTTTTATCGCTCCACTTATATTTTTTGAGGAAAACGGTGTATTTTGTGACCGGTTATTTAAATAAATTTGGGAGATTTTATTAAATAGATACTGCCGCCCTATTACAAATGACGAGTGACGATACTATTATAAATATAAAAACTATTTAACACTATTGTTATGCTTTATCAGAACTTTTCCCAACCTTGATAATTAGTCCCTTCCGAAAATTAGGGAGGAGGACTTTTCACTTAAGCACTGTATAAATCCGGTATTAGGGATGATTTTCAAGACTCTCGAATTGATCGCCTCCAATAGGTACTCATATTCCCTGAGCGATAATTATTCCTATTACCAATTATAATTCTCGTTAGGTCGAAAACCAAAATTAAAAACCAACCGAAATCTACCCGAACCACCCAATTTTTCGTTACGTCTGTTCGTTAATGCGGTCTCACCCTCATAGTACTCATGGAGTCGAAGGAGAAAGAGAGAGCGTTCCGCCCACCCTATTACGTAATGACTGTCACTTTCCACGCTAATCTCCTTATAATAACGCGCCGCGTCTGCCGTTAACGCGATCCTGAGCCGCATCGGCGTCGACGATATGCCACTTTTTCACTTTTGTTCTCCCCAGACTGTAACATCCGTTTTACGGTTACGTAGGTAGGTAGGCAGGCGCTGGCAAAAAACGCACAAAATTGGATACACCGGGGAGCGAGATGTTGTTTCATTAACAATCATTACGAAATGTTCTTCCAAGTTTTGAAATGATCGGTTGTTCACCCAGAAGAAGACAAAGTCGGAGAAAACTCTTGACTTTCCGCCCTATTCTCGGTCTTTTATTCGAAACGTCATTCTGCACCACCAACAAGTGTTCAGATTACCGCTAACCTGCACACATCAATGATGTTACAAGCTAATTCTGACGAGATATTACAGTTGATAGTCAGCATCTCAGTACCGAAACCTACAGAAAATATATAGGTACTCACTTCCTCCCTCAAAACACTTATCCTCTTTATTAACTAAAGCCTCACTAGCTTCACTCAGTTCCAACAATTAAACGATCTCAGTTAATCAGACATTTTCCTTACCCCAGCATCTCACGTTCATCTGGATTTGGGAACCTGTCGAACCTCTCTTGCTCAGGGATCTTTTTTCAATAGAACAGCTAAGGTTTGGAACTCCTTGCCAAGAGAGGTTTTTCCTGAGGCTTACAAACTTCAGAAATTCAAAGTAAATGTTAACTTTTAACATCACAGGGCTTCCCTTTCGTGTGAATCTGCATAAAAAAAAACAATTTTTATTGTAGAAAGTAACTCAAGCATTGTTTATTTGAACCAATCCTCGTGATGCATATTTAAGATTGGTTGCATATGATTGGTATGCCAAACGCATTCATAAAATTATGGACAAATTTATATAACATTATTATTTTTTCGTTCGCGATATGAATAACATTTGTATGAATATTAGAAAAGTTTGCCTATTTGCAATTCCTGCTTGAAAAGCAGCATGTATTGAAATGAAACATATAAATATTAATTTCTTGTTCATTTTCTGATTATTTCGAATTTTCGTAAAAAAATAGTAGGTATAAAAACCACGACAAAAAATAACATATCCTTCGAGAAATAGCATAGTTTGTTTTATATAAGCAACATATTTTTCTTGAGAGAAATGTTTCACTTTCCGCCTCGGTATGTGATGTACTATTTTATTAGGATTTTCGACTGATATCTTCATGCCCAAAAATTTCATGAAAACTGTCTCATGGACTATATTTTTGTAATAACGGAGGCGTCTTCGGTATATATCATTGCTTTCAACAAATAACTACTGCATTATCGTTACTGCTTGTCAGTATCATTTTATTCAGATATCCTTGAGAAAAATGTGATCGATAAATATATTTTAAAGTTTGAAAGTTTTCTTCAAAAAAAAAATCATTTTCATTTTACTCAGTTGTCAAATTAGATGCTATTGAAACACCCATGATCACATATACCACTGATTTTCTTCGTCGAATATTTTCCACATTGACATCCTCTCATAATAAAAATAAAAAATTCGACAAGAATGCTGACCTAAGAGAAAACTGACATCGAAAAAAATTTTTGTCATTTTCACCATATTATGGCAAACATGCATTATAATGGGCTATGCTATGATTCAATTCCGTTATCCTCTTCACCTATTCATAATGATGAGTTTTTTCAATTATGAAGAAATGTGAGGTAAGTTTTTTCAGTTCAATCTTTACAAAATTGAGAGAAAATCTATTCGTATTATATTTCATGACTGATACATTTCCTCTGCTTGGATTTGAAAAATATTGAAAGCAATGAATAATAAAGTACAAATATTCCAAAAAATACGTTCTCAGATACACTTTTATAAACAAATTTATCTTTGCACTCGACACATTGATCATTGTTAACATTTCAATAGGACTTCGACTGAGGAATCATTGCTAATTTTTGCCAGGACTTTAATCTGATAGAATATCAACTAGCTCAAAATGATTCAAAAATAAGTTCTACTATTTCCTTCATTTATGAGTCTCAGAAAGCTTCCCAATTCGTAACCGAACAAATAGTTCCTCAATTCTGCTTCTTTACACTCTTGCAGTTACGTATCGGGCAAACATTGTATTTTGCATCGAAACAAATGTTAGTAAACATTTGAAGCTTTTTCTTTTTCATTTCCGGGGTTGAAAAAACCCAAAAATGGATTCCAGTATTTTGCAAGTTGTTTGATTTGCTGAGAATCCAGTCAATCTGAATTGTTGGATATATGATAGATTAACAGAAGAAAATTCAAGAGCATTTTCACAATACATCATTTTCTCGATCTTCAAAGTTATTTCGATACATCTGAACATAATAATTTTCAAGTTATTTTTCAAAGTGCTATATCGAAAGGACACATTCACAAAATTTTGTAACTGTAATAATTGATTTTTGAGGGATGGCATTTGGAAATACATGATTCCTTAATCGAAATAGAAGTCGTTATAAAACAAAATTACAATTCCTCATTTTTCGGTTAGCATTGCCAGTCACGATGAGAGTTTATTTTTAAGGCACTTGAACTGCTAAACTGAAGTCATTCATGAACATTTACGTAACCGATCGATCAGAACTATAAAATTATCTATAAAATTCTTAGGAACGGCAGTCTACACCTCCTCAAAGGAACTCGAATCATAAAAACGCTCAATTCTAAACGGATTAGAAGGATTCTCACAGTGTGACTGCTCGTTTACTTAGGTAACAAACCATATCGACAACTGTGAAATTTTTTTGTAGACGGTATTTATTTTTGACGCCAAAACTCAATTTTCCGAACTAATTTCAGTTTAAATAATGACTCGGCATCATCGAGTATTAGTTTCGAACACAGTAATTTGGTAAAAGTGGTTTTTAATTTTCCTAAATCAATAATACGAAAAAAAGTATGGGTTTTCGAAAGTGCCACATCATCGCCGTAAAGTGTCTTTCGGGTGACTGCCACATTACTTTGTTTTTCGTAAATTTGCCGAAAGCCGTGCGGTCATTAGGATAATTTGAGATTTGTGGTGTTGCGGATCGGGTGGCTTTACAGGTATCTCTAATCACCTAATCGCAGGTAAACAATATCGGTAGAACCTTCAAACAAATTATGCAACTGCCTTCATTATTGATGCGATAGATGATGATCAGGCGGTACTCCAGAATTTTAAATATTCAATATGCTAAGCTATAATATTTTTCACAATGAATGGTATTGGCTCATTAACTGCAATAAACTACCCGATTTAATCCCATTGTGTAGAAAATCATCTGGTAAAAGATGCAAATGTGCTACAGGGTCGAACTTAAGAAATTTGAATTTTGCATAATGTAGGAGATATACAAGTAATTTATTTAAATGTTACAATTCTATTCTATATTTAGTTCAGTGTCGCTATCGTCCTCATCTAAAGTAATTATAATTGGCGCAATTGATTTTACAGAAAGGTACGAGTTTTCAACATTTATAACATGACTAACAGAACTTTTCCAACTCTCGGTAGGAATGTCATTCATACAGTTCCTTGAAACTTTTTCTAGAGATCAATTGTCGACTATGATAGCTTGCGTTGTCCATTACTATAACGCTGTTTGGCGGAATGTTGGGTAACAGACAATTTTTAAACCAATCTTCAAAAAGCTCTGCTGTCGTATCTTCGTGATAATCAACACAAGAGTCCTTAATATTTTTGGCAGAAAGCCACATAGCGTTTGGGATCCAACCATTTTCTGATCCTGCGTGTAATATTGTGATTCTCTTCCCTTTATTCGATGGTGCTTTTGTTTTACACTTATTAGAGGAATCAGATCATCCTTTGGAAGGGGTGTCATGCGTGTCAAACCACGTCTCGTCGAGGTAGAGTATTGGCCGATTTTCAGACCGGTATTTTCTTATTGACGTTATATATTCAGAACGCCAGTTTATTAAACGTGTGGATTCCATTATTACTTGTCTCTTGTCAATTTTGCGATATTTAAAGCTCATTGCAGACAGAGCTCGCCAAAGAGTAGTGAGGCCACAGTTGATGTGAGTTTCGTCATTGATGAGCCGCTGTTTCAGACTTTTGGTTGTAGAGACACGCTGCTCATCGTACATAGTTTAGATTTTTGCCTTATCAAATCTTTTTCCCAGTCGTCTAGACTTTTTGTGACACCGGAATCTTTACGCTTTTTTCTTGATTCCATGGAATTTTCAACAATTCGTCTAACTGAAGTTAGAGGCACCTTCGTCAAATTACTGGTTACTTTTGCTGCAGCACCCGCGTTATATCCTTGCTGAAGTAAGGAACTATACACATTTTTTTAATGATTTTCGCGTCACAAGATAGGTGATTCTTCTTTAACGAACCACTGGAAGAAGCACTATTACTTTTTATCCACGGACGCGACGCCACATACTGCCCATTCTGTACGTTGGGGTATGAAATCTTTGCTATTAATGTCCGTAATAACAAATAAATGTTATAAAATAATTGCACGCCGTAACACAAGTGAACACTTCCAATGAAATACAAAGACTAAAATGAACAAGAAGTGTAAGCTGTAATCTTCTACAATACCTTTCTGAGAAACAAAATTACCTGAATCCGGTCCTTTTACATTTATGATGTGCATCTCGGATTTTACAACTTAAGGGTCTAATTGGTTTTATTATAATCCTTCAGTCAATACCATTTATTGTGAAAACTACTATACCTATAATAACACATTCCGACAAGTACTGGAGTTGTGTCATTTTCAAGAAATAAATGAAAGAAAATTTCAGTATGATAGAAGGTTTAAGCCGGTGTACACCGAGTCTTGATCACCCCTTTGAATGGTTTGTATCTATGTGAAATTTCGGTGTATATGGTACCACGTTTTAGTTCAATGGCTCATATTTACTTTTCAAAGCACTTCATATTTCATAGGTAACTACCCCAATAATATTTCAAAAATATCGCCTGGTATTTTCGAAATTTTTTGTAATTTGCATATCATTTTACATTAGAATATCCAAAGGAAAATATGCCTTGTTTTGTATACATATATATATATACATACATATATATATATATATATATATATATATATATATATATATATATGATGAAGCATGAAAATTCCGAAAGCATTCGCTGGGCTTGTTGTCAACAAAAGTGACAACATCACACGAATGTAATGGCGGAAAACTTCGGTTATTCAGACGTTCCTCGTGAATCTCGCACTTTGTGTGCATATATATATATATATAAACTGCATATATATATATATATATATATATATATATATATATATATATATATATATATATATATATATATATATATATATATATATAGACCACTTCCAAAAATGTATCTATATTTCACAGGAAGATTTTCATATTCGGAAAAAATCCCAAATAATGAAATTTCTCTGAGTCTTGAATATATAGACATTTTCATAGGTTGATCTGTAAGTCTCCTCATCTACTGCGTTAACTTCAGACCTACATATCTCCTCTTGCCTGAAGAAAAAATAAGTTCTGCTTCCAGCACATTATATATTGTTTAGGTTTCAAAAGCACCATTAGAGCACCTTTGATACCATATTCTTCTCTTCATTCTCAACGCATATCTCTCAGTGAGAACCTGTGTCTGTCAGACAAATCATATATTTATTATAGCTGAGCTTATTGAACTTTGATTTCTAAGTCGAAATTCGTCAATGAATTCCTCGGATTTTCTGTATGGGGAAATATCAACCTCACCTCATCAAATGCAATTTAGTTTCCTTTTATCGTTTTCGCCTCTACATCTGAAATGATATATGAGAAAATCAAATGATTTCTTGAATTGAAAGGGAATGAAATAATTAGGTATTCAAATAAGAATTAGGTATGTGTTATGTCTAAACTGAGACACAATTCGTGGGTTATCTTTATTGATTTTCAGAAAAACTACAAAACTACTTTTTTCAACCCCCCCACCCCAAAAAACCCCCCCCCCCCGGCCCCCCACACACAACGACCACCACAACCAGGCCCCCCGCCCGCGGGGCCCAGCCCAAGCCAGGGGGGACCCCGAACCCGGCCCCCCCCGGCCGGGCCCCAGGACCGCCCGCCCCCGCCAAAACCCCGGCCCCCCGGCCCCGGAGAGGACGGCCCGGGGGAGGCCCCCACAGCTCCCAGCCGAGCCGAGGGATCCCCGGGGCCGCGGAGAGGAGGGTCCCGCGGGCACGAGACTCGGGCGGCCCCCCGGGGGAGAGGGAAGGGGGGGGGTCCGTGGTCTCCGAACAAAGGGATCGCGAGCCTCTCCCCCCGCCGGGGGGGGGGGGCGGCCGCGGGGGGGGGCCCGGGGGGGAGGGGGGGGGGGCCCGGGGTGGGCGGAGGCCGCGGCCCGGAGGCCGCCGGTCCCCCTCCCCCGGGCAGGAAGGGAGATGACTTACATAGGTCGAGTTCGGATCGTTCAGAGAAAAGGAGGTCTTTGTTCTCCGGTTTAAAGTTTGTCTGTGTGGGTTTGAAAATTGATTGTTGTTTTTTCTGACAAGTTGAGAAAATTAGTTTTTCTGAACTTGTCAGAAAATAACAACAATCATATTTTTCAAACCGCACACTATGACAAACGTTTTTCCATACAGAGTATTCTGTTAAGAGAGAGTACATAACAGTATGCAAATATCGAAGCTTTTAACGATAAGGATTCTATCCAATGAGAATAGTTCGGCACACATTTCCAATATTAATAATTGACGAAAATAGTCAATCATTATAAACAGTTTAACGAGCTTTTTATGACTCTATCACAGAATACATGAATATTTTAACTCTAGCTGAACACAGTTAATTGATCAACCTCCAGTTAAACCTACATTTATTTATGTAGGTTTTCAATTGAATTATTATTCACGCGTAGACGGCATTTCGATTGAAGAATATTTATGAACTATGATTACCGAAAATTAAAAATCAATCAAGTATTTCGATTTAGATTCAGACAATTAGATATTTTTGTATATCTAGTGAATATTTTCAATAGTCCAGGACTGAATAATGATATAGAATCATTTACTTCAGTTTAATATTTTCAAAATTGCAATATTTATTTTCAGTGTGGAGAACGGCATTCAATTCTTAATTTTCTCTGAAAACGTTACAAAACAGACCAATAACCATAACCTTACCTAACCATAACCCACGATATATCCAAACAAATCGTGAAACCTAGTGAATCTGGATTGTGTTCATCAGATGAAAGTTTGCACATTCAGGTATACATTTTGCCTTTACAAACAATAGACACTCTGTATTGAATTTTATCCAAAATTCTAGTATTCATGATCATAGCACAAGACAGTCACAACATTTTGATACGGTGAAGGCAAAAAATCACATCTTTATAATGGAATACAGATTTACAATAATTAACCTAAAAACTAGAAAAATTCATAAATATGTTCAAATTAAAACGTGAATTGTAGCAATATTTCATGGACAGATGAATAATTTGCAATTAAGTATATTTTTCCATTTTTAGTCAATCAGTTGTAATTTAGATCTACTTATCTGTTATTTTCTCATATTTATATTTACATTCCTTTAAAAGCACATGTGATTTTTGGGATTGAATGAATAAACAAATTTGTCGGGGTTTGAGAATGGAATGTTATTCGATAATATTTTTTTTTGAAAACTGTCCTCTATTCTTGTAGAAATATCCTGTAAATCTATTTGTGATTCCGCGCCTTATAGGCAAGGGAGAAGCTGTTTTAAATTCAGTCTCTTCCTCTTTTGAATGACTTGAACGTCTATGAATGATTTACAATATCAACAAAAAATGTTTGCTAAATATTTAATGTTACTTCTTTTATCAGCAACGTTAATCACTACCGATACCAGACAATTAGAGTGGTAGTTAGGCAACTTCAAACAATTGTCTTCAATCGGTAAAATGTGTCAACAGTTCTTGAAACTCGATATACTATAAGCACCTCACCTAACATTTTCTTTTTGTTCCAGGACGAAATGGAAACGACAAACGGCTGTCGGTCTGGAACTCCTAGCTGAGGCCGGTAACTACGCGGCATTCCAACGGCTCTACGGTGCCCCCGCATACGGCTGCTGGTACCCCCCTCAGACCGCCGGCCCCCCAGCCGCCCCCAGCGCCGCCGATATGTACTACAGGCAAGCGGCCGCAGCGGCTGCGGCAGCAACCCTACAGAAACCCCTCCCCTACCGACTCTATCCTCCAGGAATGGGACTCGGGATACCTGGACCCAGTGCGCATTTAGGTAGGTGAGCAAAAATCGAATGAACAGACAGTAATTCCTATGTGAACGTTTCGAATTTTGAAAAGTCATCTACAGGTCACTACAAAGCATAATGAGTAGAAAAGTTCAAAAAGTAGAATAGGTTTCTCAACAATTTTTTTGAGTCGAGCCCAGTTTATCCACAGTATGTTCAGAATATTATTTCTTTTCGTGCCCATAAAAACGAAAAAAAAATACCTTGAAACGTTGATTGGATCATGGGTCCTTTTTCTATTGAATTATTAAGAATGACTTGTTAATAATAAAAATGTGATTTTCTTACAATGTTCATTAGTTTGTAAATGTATATGATATTGATGAAAATGAAACATAAGCACGAATAACATTTCAAAAATAAATCAAATTTGTAGAGATAGTGATTTCACTGTCTTGATCGTATAAAGTAAATCAAATGATTTATTAGTGTCGCTTTAGTGATTTATATCAAATGATTTGACGATCAAACGAAAGACAATATGTTAAATTTCCAAACTTCACGCGTGAAGGAGGCTTTTATATTTCTGAATGTATTCCTCTTTTCTGTGATCCTCACAAAAATTACAATCACACTCTATTTCTTCTAACGAAAACCAACTGATCAACTCTTTTGTTCCAGGTTCCCTGGCAGCCAGTAGTTCCCTCAGCACGTTGAGCAGTTACTATTCCAGCCCGGGTCACGACGGACCCTCCCCCAGGTCACCCAGTCCCGACATCCCCTTGGACCCGGGATCGCCGGGCACGGGAGGTAGGCGGTCTCCCTCCGAAGACGAAGACACCATCCACGTCTGAATACGATCGGACGACGATACATTGTGATATAAAGTGTACTATAGCGGACCCTGTTAATTTATTTGGCGCTTTTCAGTGTTGTGTACAGTCCGAGAGCTCGTGACAAAAATCTGCAAGAGTGTCGTGATGGCTCATACTCGAATATGATTTACTGTTGAGGGTGGCCAGTAAGTCAGTACCCATGAACAAGGTCAGGTTGTGGCCTGGCGGCGTTACAGTGTTGATTATTTTGAACTAGCATGGAGTATTAACAACGGTTTTTTGGTATTCGAAAACTGGTCAGGTAGCATATTTTCTGATCGCTTTGGGCAGTATTAGCTGACGCGATATTGAGCTTGGACAAGAATTTTGCTATGCAGATTTGTTTGCTGTCCTTATAATGGGACTAATATAAGAGAACTTAATTTTATCGATGCATTTCTATTTTTTTAATCGAAATTTGATTATTTCAAAATGAGACAACAAAAGGGACGATAAAATGTTAAGTCCGAAGAACAGATTACAGAAACGTCTTGTCGCTGTAATATGCATCAAAATTTGTCTTTTTCCACGTTCCCATCGTGTCAGTACGTTTCCCCTTATTGAAGAAATCATTCGTATATAATCAATAAATGAAAAAACGCTCAGTCCATATTTTGATACAACAGGCACAATCGGTAGTAGTTCGAAGTGAAGAAATCGCGCCACTACCAGGTATTCTACTACGTGATCTAGCAGATGCTGACTCGTGTACATTATTAACATAATTTGAATATGAGCTTCCAGGAAACTCTCGCAGTTTTTTGCCACAAACTCTCGGATTAGTAGAGATTTAAGGGATGTACGGACGATATTTTGTAATTATTAGGAATATGTCGTCATTTACTGTGAATTTTCAAAGTGGTGATGCTTCAGTCTTCAGGAGTTGTTATATATCACTCTCCTGGGAATTTCAAATGCCCTGGTAGAGGCATAAAAATACTGCAACTCACCCTAAGGCTATAATCTTTTTTTTTCTTGTATATTTCATGAAATTATTTGACAGCAATAACCTCAACAGTGAATTAAGATAATCTCAGCGATTATTAATTGCATATTGAGATGGAATGAAAGCCAAGGGACATACAAATATTATCGAACGAAATGTCCTGTGCCACATCATTATGAAAGAGGATATCCTCAAGACTGAAGTAAGAGCACCAACATTGTGTATTATAAAAGTGCGAAAACGTACGTTGTAAATGGTTTTTAATTCGTGATTGCACATCTGATGTAATCGACATTCCCTCCTTCTGTTCATTTTTGCTCTATGAGTATGTTTATTCATGTTAAAATTAGAAAATATAGAATAAATGATTTTAAGTTTTTATTACCATCAACTTGTTTCATTTCAATGTTCCCTCATATAGTCGTCTTCCGATATATTGAAAATTACTTCACAAACAATAATTTCTGGTGGTTTGAAGCCCTATGTCTATTCCATCCAAGTACACAGTCATAAAGACCTTTCATTTTTGCTTCGACTACAGATTGGATGGGTACATGTACGCTGGGTAAATATGTCAAGTGAATTGTGTAGTTAGTGTTACTTAAGCTTTCTCACAATCAGCTCGTAGCAGAGATGGTGATTATGAAAATAAAATTCAGCCTGGGAAATGAAACCTTTTATTACTTCGTCAATCGGCATACAGTTGAAAAATATCATAGAAACAGGAAACACTATCAAAAATGAGTATAATAAAATATATGAAAATAATTCAATGGCCAAAATTTGAATCTCGATAATCATTCCACAAAATATTCATGAATGAAAAGGACAACCGTAAACCTAAAAAATGAAACACATAATTTTCTACAAAGCTCCTACTTACAATCTCCATTTCTAGTGATAAGATAACTATGTAATTCATGGCATTACAATTTACCAGCATATTGTTCCATATTGTTTTGGGAATGAATAAATACCAACCAACACAATATTCTATTAAATTCGTTAAACGAGAAATAAGTATGCTGAGTGTGTCCCTTTCAATTGGGCGCAGCAGGTCATGGCTGACGACAGAATCAAATACCTCTAATAATAATTTAGACCAGAATACGCAGGAACTAAGAGTAACCACCTCAGATGAGGCTTAACACACCATAATTCTTGTTTAAAGAGCCAATTTGTCGCGTACTATACAGATACGAACATTTTTAGTGCGAAACGATTTTTACCAATACGATTAGGCATTGTTTTTGTTATGTCATATATCAATCATTTATAACGTGGAAAAAAATAGAAATAGAATTGAAATCGCTCAATCTATTCTTCAAATTGAAATTCAAAACTCTCATATATCTCTTTTTTCTACATTCGTGAAAGCCACTTTCCGCCAAAAATTCAATGACTTGTACAATAACAAAATGTCATTGAGAGTAACCAATTGAAAGTCAAATTTACTATCAAAGTTAAAGCCTTTTATGATGGAATTGGTGTGTCTCAAAGGAAACAATTTTTCGAAAAAGAATGATAATTTATGATATATCATTGAAAAGGTAAAATCTGGTTCTATTCAAAACGGAAAGAATCCAATATAGCGCCCATAAGAAAAAATAGTAGTTGATGATGGTGGCCGGAAGACGAAACGCCGGATAACAAATCTGAAAACATCATTATGTAGCAGGGAAAAAGTGTTTACCTCACAGCTTTTTTGATCTCTGCGTACGTAAAGTCGGAATTTGATGCAAAATATGCTATCACAAATATACCTATTTTCGGTTAATTGTCCGATTGTGCATGAAACCACTTTCAGTCATTGTTTCAGATTCACTATGAATCGCCACAGGGATAGAGGTTTGAAATATTCAACCTCTAACATAGTATGAATATCGATGACGATAAATCCACCACTGATTCTTAGATGTTTATATGATATTTTATGAGTTCAAATTAGTAGAAGTAAAGATTCGAGAAAAAATGTTTCAGACTTATTTAAATTTTATGCATATATACTATTATAACTGCTCAGAAGAGATGATTTTCACCAATACTTTCGCAATATGATGACGGAAACAGTCACGTTTCCTTAGTCTGAACAGAAATCATTGTAATATGCAACAGGTACCTTTGATAACATCCTTAATGGTTATCCGAAATGTTGCATAACCAAGATTCATTAGTGTTCGAATTTTGATACTTATACAGACACTAAAATTTTAATGGACCCATTATGAAGTTCACCTTGAAACTATTCTTGTTTAAATTTTAGTACTTCTTTTATTATCTGCGTACAGAGATATAAAAAGTCAATCAAGTCATAAATTACGCAAGATAGATGCTGGTGATTCAATATCAATAAAAATATATGGGTCTTTAGAGGAATATTTCATCTAGTCTTTGACACAGTGGTAAGTATATCTAAAACATGTTGAAATGAATGAAACTAACGAATCCTGCTGAACAAAAATATGACAACATTACATTATCAAGGCATCAGTTTAGACGGATAAGCTTCGGAAATGAATCGTCACCATATCGCTTTCAACCCAATTTCCAGAAAAAAATGCGAAACTGTATTCGAGAAATTGAATTCAGGGAAATTAAGAATTTTTGGAAAAATTTTTATTCACGTTTTTTTTCACCTCCTCCCCTAGAACCTTCATACCACTGTTCCGAGGAATTAACGTCTTGATATTTTCAAGTGAAATACAAAATTTTTGGTCCTTATGGATCAAAAAATTTGGCATAGCAAACGGAATTTATAAAGTATTGGCACAATAATCAAAGCTCGTGGTATTTATTGGATATTTTTCTAGTACATCGAAATTGAGTTAGCCGCATCTTTTTTCCCATCTTTTTCAGAACAAACTTTTTGAGAAATATCCGGTCAAAAAGATACAACCCACGGAGCACAGAATACTCTTACATTGCTTGAGTCAGATCAAGTTACCATTCGAAACATTAATTAACCTGTTAGAATATCATTGCGTTATCTGAAAACAAAGAATTTGATCAAAAATTCGTAGTCTTCCTAAAATATTCTCCTGATAACTTGATTTTGTTTTCAATGGAAAATGTTGGTATCTGTAGAAATCAATGATATTCTATATTGGCATTCATAGAAAAGACTACACAATTTGTTTTGCACTTTGTCTTATGTCGGTAATACTTAACTCACGGGCTCACTAACTTCTGTGTGCTTGAGAAAGTCGGCGATTGATCCCTTTTCTATCAAAATGTTCTTATCAGTCTTGATGAAAACTGATCAATGAGTGATTGATCTTTACAAAAAGTTTCAACTTTCACACCAAAAGTTTCAATCTTACAGTTGGTTGATCCGACTAATACAGTTTTTCCACATCTTCATCGTGTGTGATCTTGGAAAACTCCCGAATCTCTGTTTCTCTCTCATGAATCGTTTTCACATTGAAATCAAATATAGAACCTTCAAACATCTGAAGTGAAAACGAATTCGCATTTTTTTCCTTGGTTTTCAAAAAGTTCTCTGAGCATTACAGGTTTTTGTCATGTGAACTCGAAAAGTAATAATAATTAATGCCCGAAAGAAAATCCTGCATTTTCTCTCGTATCTGGAATCCTCGAGAATATTCTGTTTTTCCTGTAGCTTCAATACCCTATCATTTATAACACATAGATACTAAACTTCCATTGTAGAAAAGAAAAATATGTAAACGGATGAGGTTTATATTACGCATTTCAAGTACGTTCAGTTCGGTGCTCGACTGATTTGAGTTCTGTTCGAAAGTTTCACTTCCATCCCAGAAGATATACTACTGGATATGTATAGAGAAACCTCATATTTTCGAAAACTTGATGAGAATTCATATATTGTTCTTCGAATCTGGTGAAAT
This sequence comes from Zygogramma bicolorata, assembly GCA_032362365.1. Classification (NCBI taxonomy): domain Eukaryota; kingdom Metazoa; phylum Arthropoda; class Insecta; order Coleoptera; family Chrysomelidae; genus Zygogramma; species Zygogramma bicolorata. The sequence continues at coordinate 406,089 of JAVJAQ010003279.1, read as the reverse complement.
GTAAACATGAGTGCAACAATACAATCCATACCATTTCTTTAACATGTGCTCAATAAAGAATGGCAGGAATCAGATATAGTCAACATAACTATCCTTGATATCTATGATGTCATCCAAGCTGAACAAAGAAAAAGCTTTTGAGTATTGCTTGTCGATCTGAATTGTGGCTTTAATTCATTTCCGTGAATTGAATTCACCAAAACAATTCAGAAGTTATAATTGAGAAAAAGATAGGAACTCACAATTGCCTTTTTTCAAAATGAATTGAACTCAGTGAAAATGAATTCACTTCATTTCAAATAGGCTGAATTCACAATTTCGACCAATTCTGAGAGGTCATAATTATTGCGGACATCAGCTCGAATAATTTGGATTGATTATCCTTACAGATGAGTCGATCAATCTGTTAGTTGTCCTTCGCTGTTGTCCCTTCACTATTATACATTCTGTAAAATATACAAGGATAACCTGGCGATCTAATGAAGTAATTTTCCTATTTTGGACATTGATCAGTATTTCAGGTTTTATCATTATCAAAAACATATTATCTTCATAAATATATACACATATAATTATTGAAGATAGAAGCACATAATGACTGTACTCATTGGAAATGAATTAAAACTTGTACATTTCAAGTCGGCAGTATTGCTTTTGCGATGGCATTTCCATGAATGACGATTTTTTGAATAATCAGGCGGAAAAATATGGATCTATCTATAATTCTTCACCGCTAACTTATGATCACTTCTACATGCAGCCATGCAGAAAATACTGCAATATCGATACTACATTTCTCCAAGTCATCTGATCGTTTTTGATTAATGTATCTTCAAGATGATAGCACTGTATTTACTTTAATTCAGGTAAATTCAATTCGAGACTCAGACTGTATGAGAGTAAAAATGACCAAAGTATATTGCTGAAGTTCGTATAAAGCAATATACTGTGATATAGCCACACCACACCTTTGGTTTCCAAAGGATATGCCGGTCTCACTAAACTTAGGTTGAGTATTCGTATGGTCTGCCAGAAATCGTTAAGAAATTGTTTCGTCATGTAATCCTATGAGAATATGTTATGACGGAAGATAATTGCAGTTTTTGGATATTTGAGAAATGTTACAAAGAAAATTTCATTGAGTGACATCCAAGGATATAGAAATCAATCTATACACAAAATGAGCAACCATCTTTGCAGCAAACTGACTATGCAAATGTTCCTCTGCTTGAAGTAAAAATAAATAAAAACAGCAAAAAAAATTCGGTAATTGGAAAAATCTGATGTTGATGTGTCAATTAGATGATGTCTGGATGACGATTGGGAAATGTATACATCATGGTCATATTTGAACTAGTTCTCTTCGTGATATCTGCCATGAGAGAAGTTTCTTTATTACATTTTTGAAGTCGCTGATATTGTCGTCATTTCTTTCCATCTGTGAGCTTACAAGATTTCATTGCATCAATACAATCAATATTTTCCGTGTGGCTCCATATAAGTTTTATAATTTATTGACTATACTTATTTTTATTCGTAATTTTTTTATTACTATTAGCCGGAAAATATGCGAACAACGTAAACTAACTATTCTTGCACAACGCTGAGAAATAAGACATTCATCAGTTGTTTGAGTGTATGTCTATGAAATGAAAGACACACATTTAAAAGATTTTTTTATAAACCTTGTTGGAAGGTGAGAGTAGTTCAAATATCTCACAAAACTACTGAATCAGGAAACACCTCAGGTCCCTGTTGCGTCGACGGTTTCCTAATTAGATTTCAATTGAAGAGAAAAAAAGAGAACCTCTCAACCATCCATTTGCCTTTTCAAGAGCATCGGTTGGCTTTATGATTGAAGGCATCTTTAAGAAAGTTTTTGATGACATGTTCGCTTTTGTATGACCCAACTCTGGTGATTCGATATGACAAATTCGTGTACCTCAAACACTTTTTTAATAATATCCTTTCCTATCTCGCTAAGTCACTTATTAACCCATTCATATCCATGGAATACATCAGGAACATTCATATTTCCTCTTCTAGATTCGGCGAAGAGAAAGACAAAGAATAGTTTCTTCAACTGTACTCAGCTTCAGAGTGATTTGAACTAATGAAACCAAGTATAGAAAAGTGTCTCAGTACTACTATGGCATAATGGTATTGACCAAAGTTCGTTTGTTTTTGAATGAACGAGAATCATCATTATCATTTGTTCCGTACTTTTCTGGGTTTCTAACCTACCACAATATGAAAAAATAAGAATTAATATTGGAATCTATACAAGTTTAAAAGGGCAGATTTTTTATCTACCCCGATAATTTGCTGCGTCTACTAAAGAACAGTTCCTTCTGGATTGAACAAGCCCAATTAGTCAGCAAATTCTCGTATGATTCAAATTTTCCTATCAAAAAAATAATAAGAACTGATATATATGAAAATAAATATCGTTAACGTTTCGGAAACTAAATCCGTTTCCTTTCTTAAAACTTATACGCAAATTCCTGTTCAAATGCAAAGATTCCTTGCTGGCAAATTTCGTTATTGACATTTGTCAAATATTTCAAGAGGGAACAATGGCAGGAAACAAAAATTGAAGGAATCCGCTTTCATCACGCTATCTGGTGAAGAAATGCATCTCAGTTCTCATTATTTTTTTGATAGGCAAATTTGAATTATACGAGATGTTGCTGACTAATTGGACTTGTTCTATCCAAAAGGAACTGTTTTTCAATAGACGCAGCAACTTTTCGGGTAGATTAAAAATCTGCCCTTCTACACTTTTATAGATTCCAATATTAGTTCTTATTTTTTCAGATTGTAGTGGGTTACAAACCCAGAAACTACGGAAAAAATATTTATCCACCACAAAATGGTGATGATGTTTAATAGAAAGTGGTTTTTTATAAAATTTGTCATTGAAATATTTCGTAGGAATTGATTATTTGAAGTTGGTTTCAGGTCAGAAAGTCATGGAGGTCTGTAATTTAAAATTATTTTGTGTATTTTTCTGGATTATTGGTTCCAAAGTGCTCTTGTATAGCTACATGTAATTTTAGATTTTTTCCACTGACCTGACACTCGCTGGAACCAATAAAATAGTCAAGTGGTGGCCTATAGAAAAAGTAATGATGACGTCGTGTGCCGGGTGGCGATTCACTAATTAATACATCGTCGAAAAGGCAGCAGGTGCATTCTTTTCACGGCTGGCCGAACACGTTGTTACAAATGCACTCCACTCGTTATTATTATTAATTTGCATTGTCGAGAGTAATAACGACGGAAACGCGACTTGCGTAGGGCTCTACCAGAGCCGTATTGTACGTTGTGTTATGATGGAAATACCATGAATACTTTCGTGCATACAGTTCAATAAATAATCCTCATGTTCGAGTTGAGAACTACAGCTGAGCACAAACTATCTCATTCGTACGACGAATCTAGCAGTTGCGATTTGTAATCTGTCATTTGACAGATTGAATGTGTCAATTGACAGATTTAAGCTGGCAATTGCGTCTTTTACGAAAGATCTCAATTCGGGTTCAAATTGTTCGATTGAAACAATGTCACATTATAGGTTATAAATGCACGAGTGCATAAAAATTACCGATAATTTTGCAAAAAAGCGTGATATCTAAAAATTGCAAGTTTATTCTCATATTTTGGCGAAAGTGCCCGAGTCCGAAGGACGAGGTCTCTTTTACAAAATATCAAAATAACCGATTGCAATTTGTATAAGATATCACGCTTGAATGCAAAATTATCTGGTGATTTTTATGCACGAATGTAATTCATTGGAATATTTCACGAATGAAGAAATTCTCAAAGGAATGTTATTTTTTGTTCATTTATACTCTCCTCTATATATTGTACGGAGTACTCACCTGAACGCGAAATGTTTTTCTATTTTTGAAGTCTATCGGACATTTATTTGTGTTATTTACTGACATCTAGCGATACGGTTTCAAATGCGTTGTTATGGTGACTTGATACAATGCAATTACCGCTGTGAGTTTTCGATAATTGCATTGCTCTTATGGGACATTTTATATATGAGGGAAATATTCATCATACACCCATCAACGTCAAGAGTTACCTACAATGAAAATTCCAACTTTTCATGGATCATATAAGCAGTGGATTGAATTTTATAACACATTCAATAATCTCATCCATAATAATTTGAAGCTTTCCGGCATTGAAGGATTTTATTATTTAAAAAATTCCATTCAAAGTATTGGAGCCAACGTCATAAGCTCATTAGAAACTTCAGAAAAAAGTAACAGTGAGGCTTGTATTTCACCCAAAGAACTTTATGAAGACAAAGGCTCTCAGTTCATTGAGTCATATTGATTCAATGAAATTGAATGATATTCAATTTTTACCCAATAATGAAAGAGTGTGCTCCACAACTGAGAAAATTATTGGATATATTCAAAAAGGATTTGAGGGCTCTGAAGAATTCAGGACGAGGAGTCGAAAAATGGGATTTGCCTTTTATTCACATTATAGGAAATAAACACGATTTCAATAGTAAAAGGGATGGATAAAAGGAGTGTTCAAGCAATAGTTTCCCAGGAATGAAAAACTTCTTGGATTTTTCGGATCCAGAGGTCGACAGAATTTTGAATTCAATTCTCTTGAAATTATTTGAATTCATTTTCAGTGAATTAAATTCATTGGCTTCAATTCACTTTGAAAATAAAAGGTCAGTTGACAGATAAAAAGTCGCAATTGCGAGATTTTTTATTTTTGCAATGGCACTAATACGCCGTTGTTCATTCGTATTCAACCAAATTCCTATTCTCCTTCATTCGAATCCAGTGAAATAACGTAACTAGAAAGGACAAGTTTTCTTAGGGCGGAAATATTGAAGTAGGGGCAAGAAGTGAATAAAAATGATGCGGTTGGAAACCCGTTACTGCCTCAGAAATTAATTCAAAAATATAATTCACTATATCTATTGGTGTTGCTTGATTGTTCAAGATAATATTTCTTCCTCTGATGGACTAGTAAAATTTAGGTACAGATCAGTTACCCAAACACCAAATTGAAATCATTAGTGCATTGAAGCATAGAAGATCTCTTGGGTCCATATGAAAAAATGTAAAAGATGAGTGTTAGAGATTGTGTTATATATTATTTATCTTGATGAAATTCCTTTTTGTTCGATATGATATCACAAATAAAAAAAGACATTTTATATTTTTGATTGACAACACTGTTTTTTTGAGGAAGACATCCAATTCTATTATCATTCGTAGTGTGTAGAATCAGTACTGATTTCTCCTCCTGAAGACGGTCACCTGGTTAGCGAAACTTACGTCGAGTGCAACAAACTTCAATTTTGTTGTAGTGCAATTGCGCTCTGTTGGAAATATTTACTTTCACATTAAATGAACCAATCTTACCAACTTTTAGTAGTTTATATGTGTAAGTGGAGAGATACTTCAGCAAATACTCCCCATAATCTAAAAAACAAAAACGCATTATATTTTCAATTCACAAATATCCAACATCATTGGATATTTGGATTCAAATGCCATTAATAGGAAAGTTAATAAAAAAGTATGTCCCTTCTTCGAAAAATTATGTTTCTCGAAACAAGAAAGAAGTGGATATTAGTTGGTAACTATGAATTTGTTCCTCATAAAATGCGCCAAGGAATCATCACTTAAGAATCACCCCGTATTTCGAAAATATTTACATTTCCGTACATATACGCATTCGTCACAAGCGGATATTTCTTTTCTGTCAGTCCTATCCTGCTCTGCAGGCTAACCAACCAACGTAAGGATGTGGTTTGAAGCCCTTTTCACTGCTCGATACTTTGTGGTCGGCGTTGAAAAGTTTCCTGACCATTGTTTGTCGTTTGTTAACCGGCTCGTTGATTAATCCCAGATAGAATTACGGCCAACTTATAGGACTAAATTCTATTATGAATTTCGAGGGTTTCCTGTTTTGTGTTTTGTTTCCACTTTATACTCGAATTATATTCAATTAATGATCGTTGAATATGTTGACTTTTTACAGGGTGAAGTTTGAATTGGTAGGATAGATCGACGTGTAGTCGTTCGTATGGTCGATATTATTTGAATCATATTCAATCAGGTAATCATCGGTGATTATCTACGGAGAGTTTCGAATTGACAGATGTCATATACCTACGGAAGTTTCTTAAATTGATGGAACTTATGACTGGATGAATGAGGGATATAGAGTGGCCCCTCAAATTTCGATGAGACACCTCGAAAATTGGTTGTTTTGAGTACAATTTCTCAAAGCGATTCCTATTTAAACCACCTCAAGTTTTAGAGAACTCCCAAAGCTTTACGGAAAGTGATATTAATATACAGTTAAGAAATTCGATAGTATTTCATGAACTCATCAAATGAAATAAATATAGACCGTCGTAGTGTATATAAGTAATAGCAGATACGTTGAGTTGAATTTTATTCATACGCCAATTGTGTGCTCAATTAGTGTTGCCCATAGGTCTCAAACAATAAAATAGTCTTTTCTGCTAGGAGTTGCAATAATTCATTCACAAAAGAACTCACGACCGTAATCCCAAGAGTGAAGAGGTCATTACAAAATGATATGTTAATATTGGTAATACATTACTGATTATAATTATTATTGAAAAACATAGATATTAATGGCTTATACATTAGAATTTGGTGAATTAATTTTTATGGCAGAAAATTACATCAACTCCTTGCACATTGATTTTCATATACTGATCCGCCTTCACATTGAACAGTAACTTTTGTATTTTTCCAAGCAGATCACTATATCCAAAGTTTTATCTACTTCAATTCATACATAGAGAATAATGATTTTTCACTAAGAACATGATGTTTTCTCAAACATGACTCGCCACTACATCTATACCACGTAACTCCTTATATTAATAATAGAATTTTTTACCGTGGCATAAATTGTCAATGGGATGGATACTTCATGAACTTAGCAAACCGGAAAAAGTGATTTCAAGCTCCCCAGCAGCCAGTGATTTCTTCAGGTACCTCAGTGTTTGGTTAGTGTATTATGTGAATGAAGATGAATGAATTGAACCACGACCAATAATTTCGCATATGTGAAAACTAAAAATACCCGAGTGACATTAAATGAATGATTCCAAACTTTACTTTTTTTATTTTGAATATTGTAGCAATACAGCCATGACGATATATCCTCATATTGTTTTTGAATATTTAACCAATATCGCTGAATGTTCCCATTTCTTCAAACCCAATATAATATTTGCAATATCAAGCAATATTTCTGTTATATTGACCCAATGTTGGTCTACTATATGTGGTCTACTTGGGATGGTATGAGACGAAGATTAATCAAGCAACGTTCGTCGTTGTTACGATCTCGATGGATGACTGGTTACATTCGGAAAAACATCTACTCTTTATTCGGAGTTACATGTTAAAATAAAAGGTAAGACTTCGTCTTTGGGTTGATGTTGGTAGGGGAACGTATCGCAAAAAATACTCTTTCTATTCTCTACCCCCACCCTCCACTTGAAGTGTATCTGAATCTGTTCATGACTGCGGACGAGCATAATAATCCATAACCATCCCTAGTTCCATAATATTCATGAAATGAAACAAAGTATTGTGGTCTTGTAGATGATTATTCAAATGAAGAGGTGGCTAATTATGTTACTAATTAATTTTTGCATAATCTAGAACGGAACATTCAAGTAAGATCTCATACTACAATGAAAATAATTGCGATTTCAATCTAAGTGTCTGAAACATTATATTAATTGTCGTGTTATCTTCGCTGAGTATCAGTTTTTCACCGTAATAGATTATGGCACTTTCGAATTGGAATTAATTTTCATAATTTGTTGCTACCACAGTGGCTGGGCTCGATAATTGTACTTGTTGTTGCATATGGTGAAAAAAGTTAGCTAAAATAAGAAACACCAACAGACGGGTCTTCAAGGCTTGAAGAGTGCTCAATCATTAAGAGTTCAATATACAGTGTGCTGTTCAATTACATGGATAAACTCAAAGGGGTAATTCCTTTGAGTAATTCTAAGGCGAAAAGTCCAGATACATATAGGTCTGGTGATGATTCGTTTTCAAGATACAGAGTGCCAACATTTGTAACGTTAACCTGTGGTAGAAGTCCATCATGTCTCGAAGTGAATTTGTAACGTCAATTCATCGAAAACAGTCAATTCAAAAATTATTAAGATGACTTTTGTGTTATGTCATTTGTTCAATCATAAATAAAAAGCTCGTTATTGCATGTCCGTGCAAGTACACCCCGGTTGTTGATGGTTTGCTAGTTTAATTTTGTTGTGCCAAGGACATACAATAGAGTTGAAGTGGAAGTTTTTATTGAGTATAAGTTCAAGTACAGTTGATTATAAACATGCAGTTTTGTTACCCTTTGTGTGAGGATGGATGCACCAAAGTAGCTAGTACTTGTGTTGTGCTTTCCATCCACAACTCAGGGTATTATTTAATGATGAGTGCCATTTAAATGATAATCAACATTGTCATTTTATGTTATATACAATGGAGTATTTTAACTTTCTTTCCAAAAAAGAGCGAGATACAAGAAAAAAAGATAAAAATAAGAAGCTGTAGTTTCAGTAGGTCAATGCGAAAAAAAAACAAAATTTGCAAAATATCAGTGGCGCATATTTTTTAGTCAAAAATATTGAGTGAGGTACCTTCAGGGATTATTGAGCAATTCAGGAAAAACAATTTTTTCAACAAATGTTATGTATCTTGAAATCGAAGCATAATTCAGAGAATCACCCATTTGAGTTTGGCCACGTACTCAAATAACACCCGGTATTTTCAGAAGTGATTGCAATTATGCATGAATGCGTCTTGTTTTATTTTAACATCATGAATTTGTTTTCATATATTCATCAAAAGGAGGGCTCTTGCAAAAAAATATAGAATTCAACGATTGCAGTTTCTAAAGACAACACGCTTCAATGCAAAATTATTTAGGCAATTATTTCGCACGAATGTTATCTTGGGAGGAAGTGTATGCCCATAATTAATTGATTAATTAATTACTTAGTTTCAGGCAGTTAAAATAACATATATTAGGGCAAAACTTAAACTGAGAATTACACTAGGAAAAATCAAACGATCACAACATTTGAAAGATAAAAACTAAGAAATCAAACACTCTTTTGGTTAGGTGGAACTAAAAATCGAATTTCTTCAAATTTGCAAATATATGGTCGATTTTTGTACAGGAATTTCTGGTGGCCCCACTGTTCAATTATAAATTATAGTCGTGGAACTGAGTGTGAAAATGTGTTCGGCTGAGCATGTACAATATTGAAAGTATTCAATTTTCAACCAAACTCATTATAGGCTTTTATAGCTGTATCGAGATTGTGTACGATTTTTGGTTTCCCCTCTCCCCTTTCAGATGCAACAGTTGATAAAATAAAAATTGGAAAAATGCTCATTAAAAGTCCCAATGAGATATTCAGAGTCCAATTTTCCCCAATGTGAATTTTGCCCCTTTATGATAGTCAGATGAATAGGAATAACGGCCAGTTGGGAAACTGGGCGCTCACCATTCGTGGACCGTGTGGAATCTTACATTCAAGCGAATGAAATCCCGCAAAAACTTTCTTAGACGACTTCAGCACGAAAAAGTCCCAGACTGAAACATAATGCAAAATTAATAAAAAAAAAGCACGAATGCATTTTCCAGCAATCTTCCAAACGGAAGGAATAAACAAGTAGATGTAGAGGGGAAAATGACGGACGTATAACAAACACTATATTCGTAACCACTGCGCCAAACACAACACGTTTGAAAAATCACATTGAAAAATTAAAATTTACTATGCGAGGAGGGGGATGTTTTACCGTTGACCTAAAACTTTTATTACGTTTTTTGATCGAAGTCCCGTACAAATGAAATTCCGGTTCACACATTCAGCCGTTGCATTAAAGTTTACGGAGAATAATATTACATAGAATAGAATCGAAAGATACGTACATGTGCATCGTAGAGACATTGCATGATGAATCACGGGAATGAATGCAGCTAATTCTGTGATTATTTATTCAGATGCAGTAGGTAGCCGGAGAATGTCCATTAAGAGGCTTTTAGGTTAGTTTTAATCGTTTCCCGCGTGAATGGTCAATAACTGCACATAATCCATTCGTTAGTGAGTGGTTTTTACTTATTCAGCGTGTTCAACGGTCAGTGAAGAGTTAAATACCGAGATTGTTCAATAAGTGGTCTGTTGGTAAATCTTCGCCTTATACCAAGAACGACCGAATAAGGTTCGTGCATTATCGAGAACAAGTTTTTCGATTGTCAATTATTGCGATGAATTATATTCGGAGGCATTCATACTAATCGTGATGTTTTTATGTGATTGACGAGCCAAATATTTTTCGTTTCTGTACAGGGCTACATCAAAGGAGCAGAAACCAATAGCTGTTTCAATCTAGTGTCTTATGTACATAGCACGCAGTCTGAACTCATTGTTTATTATGATAAAATATTTGTGATAATCACGATGCATATATTCCTGGTGCGATCTCCGATTCGATATTGTTTCGTCAAAAACTCTAGACATGATCAATCATATCCACGGAATTTACTGCGATTTCCAGTACATGGTGGAAGAATCGGATTCTGTCATCTTTTGACATTTGCATTCCAATGTATTCGAATTTTGCTAGAAGTTTTCTATAATTTTACTGTTCTCAAGTCTCTGCCGTAGTTTTTTCAGTTATTTGTCGTTTATCTGCCGTTGCTTTCAATTATTAGTTGTTTTCCGTTTGTTTAGTATTCAATTCGAGTGTTGTTTTGAATATTGTTTCATAATGGATATCAAACGCTGTTGTATTATTCGTGGACAAAATAATCAATCGTCTATTCATCTATATCAAGTTCCGACGGTTAGTACAAAACATTCAAAGTACACGAACCCAATTTCAAATGGTCAATATAACGCAAGACTATTCTGACGCTGATAAAAATAATAAAGTTCATCTTGCTCAGTTTTTACTTTGGTAAAAGTAATATTTGTGTTATTTGCTGATTGCTTTTCAGAATTTCCTAGTTTAACATATATTCATTTCAAGTTCCAGCATTAGTGACAATGGTTGTTACGTGCCCAGTAAAAGAAAGCTATAACAAAAATTTGAAATCATGGAATTGAAGTTCTTTCGGGAAAGTGTTTTCAAATACGGTCTTCTTGTACAGCGCCATAATAGCCTGGACTATAGCGATCTTTCTAATGGATTGAAATTACTCAGGTTGATCTGGACTATGGAGGGTCCAATTCATTCCGAATTAAGCACTATAATGCTCAATAAACTGTGTATTGAGTTACTATTTTTCCATGTAGTCCAACTCCACTACCTCTCATGTCAATACCGATATTTCGAAGAATCTCATCAAATTATATGAAGCAGCACCGAATAGTAAGAATTTCTATGAATTCTGATATCAATTTCTCATAATAAATATCAAGAATATAAAGTAAAAGCATCTATCTAGAATATATGTTTCAAGTTGCATATTTGTATTCACGTCTGAACAGAAACAGACAAACATAAAAAATATAGCTAATTCTTAGGTAGGAACTCATGCAATAATTCGTGTATCTCATGACGATAATAATAATAACAATAATAATAAACGTCTTTATTACTATAACCAGAAACAAAGAGAACAATGTGTACATTTTAAATTTTAAACTAATGGATACAGTAAAAGGCGAAGTTCGGTTTTGACAGTTACGAGGTAACTGCTCCACTGTTCTTCCACTTAACCTAAACAATCTCTGCTCGAGCTGATGACGAACACAAAAATCAGAAGATTTAAAGGCGATCAAAGAATAGTGGACAATAATTTTAGTCATGAAAGCACGAAAGGATAATCAATAGTCCTGAGATGGTACGATCGAAGAGAAACATATATGAACTGAAAATAAATTCTTTATCCTTCATTAAGTAGAGTGTTGTAAAAAGAAAGTAACACACTGACTCTGCAGGAGTTGTTCTAGAGAATTCGCTAATATAAATTTCGTCAGACCCCATAATGTCATGTGTATAAAGTTGCCGCTTGACTCCATCTGTAAAGACGTTTCAAGAATGTGAATTTTCTTGGATGTCTTTATCAAGTGAGCCGTAGGTCTAGCGTTTTTGACGAAAACATCAACATTGTACTGGTATAGAAGTCATTTCACCAGGAATGTATGCATCTTGGTGATAATGCTATTAGTTGTCTGAAAAGTTGCAAGTAACAAGGACTCCGCGATATAAACAAATATTCTGATTTTTAATTATTTAATGAATTTCCGTTCAACATTATTGTTCAATTATAGAAGTGGTAAACGTGATTTGTGGTTTAATACATCACACGCCATCGATTTCTTTCGAAGTCCTTCAGCCGTTAGGCTTGTTACTAATTCCCTACGCCATAGGAGCATGGTTATTAGCGACCGTCAACCATGAAAGGTGTCGAAGTTACACCCCAACACGGCAGAGAGAAATTCTCAAAGAAAAATCTTTGCTCCGTTGTGGAATCGAACCCACGACCCTCGGATCGCGAATCGGATGCGAAACCATAGCACCAACACCATCGCACAATCAATTATATTTTTATGCTTCCTGTGTCTGGAAGCTGTATACAACAGCGGTATCTGATTTCGAAATATGAATTGATATTATTTCTCTGTTGAAAATGGTCTTCACGGTAAAGACACACCAAGTTCTGGAGATCTCTAACAAATGGCATTCAAAAATATTTTTTTGTTGTTGTTGTATAACGAAGATGATCCTCTTCTGTGACATGCCAAATGTTACAGCTTGGCTGTACGATGTGCCCGTTGTGAGAGATCTTCTGTACTTGGTGAGGCTGGACTTCGAGCCTTCGCTAATATAGCAGACTTTACGGTGAACACCACTTTACAAGGTGTTCACGTTATGAACAGAAACTCAACGATTGCATATTGGGTTTTTGAGGAATTGATGAAATATCATGCTGGCAAAACCCAAACGAAAACTCATCTCAGAAGCCGTTGTATCTATCTCGTTGCTGGAAATGACGATATGAAATATTCTTCCATAAGGAAACTACTCAAGACAGTGGTCAGAATTTTTGAAATGAACATAATTTTCTGAATCCAATGATACCCCATAGTTAATATTTGAATAATGAATTGGGACATGGTTCTGAAATGAGGCCTGCAAGATCACTTGACTTAACCCCTTTGGACATCTTCTAGGTCCTTGCGGGCTGCCAGGAAAGTTTTTATGGACTGAAAAAATTTTTGGCGTTACGATAAACTGTTAATGTGGGTACTGAATACATTGTTGGACAGAAATAAATTGGTAATACCGCAAGTTTATAACACAAACGAGTGGATATGCACCAAATGTATAGGGAATGTCGACAAATTGCAGTTACCGATGATCACTAGTTGTACTCGGAATAATATCCTGGATGATAATCTAGGCAAGAAATTACTTCAAGAGTCGAATTGCTTAAGTAAGGTGATCTTGCAGGCCACCCAACAGAACCATGTTCTAATCTTCAATTCAAATATCAACTTAGGGGTGTCATTTCATTTATAAAATTGTATAGATTCCACAAATGTAATAACATACAAGGCGTTTCATTTGAATTTCAGACGTTATGATATCATTTCCGGAGCTCATTCAATGTTATGATTTTAGGATGAATAGCGGGATGAATCAAGAATAACGACGGGTGTACCATGAATCTGAAAACCACTCTAATTCTTAGTCCGACATTATCGTGGGAGATATTGTTCCGAAATCAAACGGTGATCAGTACTTGCAATTTGTTGACAATTCCTATAAATCAGTTGCATATCTACTTTCTTGTGTTTGTTGTAAATCTGTGGCAATTTCAATTTTCTTCTGGTGTCAATACGATCTCCAACAATGTATTCAGTGACTGACAAACAATAACAGTTTATCGACATATCAAAAGTCGTTTTTTTGTTTCAAAACAACTTCCCTGACAGACAACCCGCTAGGATCGAGAAGATGATTAAAGGGGTTAAGTCGGGTCATATTGCAGGACATTTGAGAGAACCGTGTGTTCCAATACAATTCAGAAAGTAATTTAGATTTCTAAAATGCAATAACATACAAGGTGTTATATTTTAAAATCCAACTATGATGTAATTTCCGGTAAACCAGAAGAGAAAATCTCCTATTACGTTGGAAACTGCCTGTTTGTGAGCATATTCAAATTTCGCAAAGTCGCACTCGATCTGTGGAAGTCTTCTCTCCAAAGAAGGTTTTCAAAAATAAAAAATAGCGAAGCTGTATGTTCCTTGCTGAAACAGTATTCGTCTCTGGATGCTTACTACCGTTAAAATGCCAATCTGATATCTAGTCCCTTAGATTTCACTGAACATTACAAGTACTGTTTTTTCAAAGTGTACTCGTAGAAAAATGATATACTGTACCTTTTCATGACGAAACTTTAATTTGCAGTCATTGAACTTTGTCTCTCACCTTCATATTTAGGTTGTGAATTCTTCATGCAGTCTGTCAACTGACACTTGCATAGTAATTGATACTTATATATTCGGTATGAACATCTTTTGGAACGATTTGAAAGTTGTCGATCTCCAACTATTTTTTTTGTTAAGAAATTTTTTATGAAAATGGAGTTGCAGGTACTCATTAGCAATTAGCATTAGTATTGAAAAATACAAATATTTTGAATAAGAAAAAAGAAACAAATTCAGCTGAATGCTGTTTAAATCATTCATTCATATGAACTTAACCAGACCCTTTTTCTCTGCCCACATAAACGTATGCACCGGTTAAAATTATTGTTTCCAGAAATACATTTTTCCTTCAGAAACAAAAATCCAAGCTTGACCTTTCGAAAAATAACTTCTTGAACCCACTGTAAATTATTTCTTCCCGTAACACTTTTGGTTAACTTTTTGCTACACACTGAATCAGCAACTTTATCTTAACATGAAAGGTTATCGAACCAATTATGCTGCTACTTCTGAAAAAATTATTTATCTTGCACCTGTTATCGGTGAATATACCGTTTAGGAAAATCATTAACCAAATAATAATCCATATGAACATGCCACTTACTAAATTGGCATTAATAGCTGTTACAAGAGCGTAAGTTCATTCAAAGATAAGCCTTGCGTGCTAAACTTTCGAAAGGTGATGCTCATCTATTATCCACATGTAATATATTATACAGTGAGGACTGAGAATTCAACTGTTTGAATAAAAATGTGAAAATGTTTCGAGAGGAGATGGTGAAAACTTCTATTTCCAACATATTTTTTTGTAGAAGTAGAACATTTTTTACCGCCTCACTGTTAGCATTGACATTCACTCAGGATTTCAGGCAACAAAAATGCTGATGAGCTTGACAAACGTAATCAGACTAGACCAGAGCTAACAGTGTACCCACAACGATGATATACCTAATAACGTAAGGAATTGGCTTAGGCAATACAAAAATAATCGAAAAAATATAGCCGTTGAAACTGCTGCTGAAATATTTATCCAACGTTCATCGATGAAAGATACTGAACAACGTCCATAATCAAAGTAGCATGAAGAAACTAAGAACACTAACATGGCTACTGACTGGCCATGATCCACTCAAAGGGCACCTGAATGATATAAAGCAATATAAGATGGGCCTTAGCTCTAAACAATACAACAGAGCCGAAGATACATTGTACTTACGCATATCAGTCTCTGGATCGCAGGATCAACAACCAATAGGAGAGGAATATCGACCATCCATAACAAGTATAAACTCGTACAAAGGAGTCAATAAATATGGAAACACCTACACCATTTGATTGTCTGTATTCTATTTCACGTGCAGAACATCTTTTTGTTGGTATATTCTGGTTTGAGAAAAAACTAATAATTAATGAAAACTGACTCTCATTGAAATTACTTATTCAACCATAGCATCTGTTCGAATAGCCTGCATTCCAAAATTTGGTTTTGTTGAAATATGCTTTACAACCTTTCTCACAAATGAGAGTAGCTGTGACTTGAAATTTCCACAGGGGCAGTTGAACGATATTTGATGAACACATAGATCTTAAACCTCACAAGAGTTAGTCAGTTAAATAGAAAAGCTTATCAGAAGTGACCATCAAAATCACCATACTTTGAGGAACTCAGTCGACTTCAATGTAATGCTGTTATGGGAAAAATAAGGGATAATAGGAATTAATTAGGATTGTTGAGTAATAAAGATTATAGGTGGGTAGAGCTTCAAATATTAAGTTCTTCTGCTGCTGATGAGATCCTTCGCAGATGGCGTTTTTTAGCAGAATGAGTGACTGACTTTGAGTGATATTCTTTTAAAATAAGAATTTTTCCTCTTCTTGTTCATCTGAAGTTGAAGAACAACAACGAAAGTATCATTGAATTATTTGGATTTACCGCCACTGACCTCTTTTGGACTATTGATAGTCTTCAGTACAAAGATAAAAATATAACAATTTACTTTGGTCATGAAAGATACAAACTGACAAGGTCCAAGTATCTATTTTCTTAAAAAAGATTGTTATATCTTCTTAGTAGTTGATGTTGTAAGTTGATGAGTTATAAAACTCCTGACTATTATGTAACAAGTCAATTTTGACTTACACCAAATCAGAGTGACACAGTTGGAAAAATAATAATAATAGTTTATTGGTCGTTATCATTAACTGAAGTGAGACGTTTCAAAATGGTCTTTTATTTTTGATGGGTTGTGCAGAAAATATCAATTTGATCTTTGTACTCGTTAGTATTGCGAACAATTCTGCATAATGGAGAATTTTGAGACAAATTAGTTCTGCGAGAAGGTATGTAAAATAAGTGGTTTGTTCTAAATGACCGAAGCCATTTACTTGAATTGTTCGCGTGTATGTACCGAAAATCGTCAGAAGTCAATCGAATTGCTTGACCTAGACATTCAACTAGTTTTTGAAATTGGCTCCTCTAAATATTTCACAACAGGAAAAATTTCCATTCGGAAGTACCGACAAATTTCCAAATTGAGGTATTTTCGGTGTATGTTTTGTGCCTATGTTCTCAATTTTTGCAATTAGTTTTTCAGCTGTACGTCGTCGAATAATTTCAATATATTTCAAATTTGAAGACAATAATGGTCTGAGTCACCTCGAGTACGGTATGATCAAAAAATTATCCACTTCAATTCTGCCATATTTCACATCAGTCATTCCCCCAAAAAGTTACTGAATATCGATAATCTCAATTTACATGCAAATTCGCTTAAGAGCGTGATAATAATCCAGGCCTCGACGAATTTATTGACAAAACACAATAAAAATCAATTTATTAAAATACGTCACCCCTTCTACGGTGGCATGCTAAGCTTTATTAATTATTTGCCAGGTTTTGGTAAATTATGGAGTATTAAGTGGGTGTATTATAAATTAAGACTGGGGATATTACAGCCCTTTGCACTATGGGGAATATGGAGAACGCTTTACGAACAGCGGTTCATTAATTAATGTCACCTTTCTCAGTTAATTACCTTCTGGTACAGTGGCGGAGGCAACATACGCATACGCAATAAACACATTCGAATCG
This sequence comes from Zygogramma bicolorata, assembly GCA_032362365.1. Taxonomy (NCBI): domain Eukaryota; kingdom Metazoa; phylum Arthropoda; class Insecta; order Coleoptera; family Chrysomelidae; genus Zygogramma; species Zygogramma bicolorata. Next base: position 388,477 of record JAVJAQ010003279.1, on the reverse strand, counting down.
AAGAAATTCGTAGTATGGTTTATACAAATCCTTTCATTACTGAGTTATTTCAAAACATTGTTGCAACCAGCATTATCCTGTGGGGGTTGTTGACCCCAACTATTATATTTGTATTTTGGAAAAATCGCTCGACAATAGATGCTGTTTCAAAATTGGTGAGTGATGTTGTTGATTTTGAGGAAGGAAGACATACAGCAGTTACCCATTGTGACTTGAGCAAAGCATTCGATTGTATCTCTCATCAGGTTCTACTTGAGAAACTCGAATACTATGGTGTAAGAGGACTTGCAAATACATTTTTCAAATCTTACCTCACAGGGCGCAGTCGAACAGTTCATATGAGTTCAACACCATCCTCATTCCAGGATATCACTTGCCACCTCAGGGATCGGTTCTGGGACCACTTCTGTTTATAATATATATAAATGACATATTCAACCACCTCAAGTATGTAAATGGACTGTTATTGGCATATGACGCGACTTTTATTTCTCGGACCCAGAACTTGTCAAATTGCGTCAGAAAGATAATACCCTGATGAGTGGTTAGTACCTAATAGACTAATACAAAACGAATTGAAGGCACAGAGACATTCTCATCTATTAGAGCATCAAACAAAAACCTCCATGTTAAACTTTTAGGTATTACACTTGATCAGTCACTGAAATGGTCTCATGATATTGATATTCTTGCGAGAAAGCTGGCTTGCCAACTCTTTCTCATGAGGAGACTTCAGAGATCTGTCAGCGCAGATATACTGATGATATCCTACTTGTCCTCGTACACTATCACGTGTCATATGGTATTTCACTCTGGGGCAATACTATCCATTTTTCTAAAATTTTCGTTATGCAGAAACGTGCCGTCAGAATAATTGCTGGCTAGGGCCCAAGAGATTCATGTACGTTTTCGAAATTAGGTATGATGACGGTACCTTCTCTGTTCATTTTTTGTAATCTTTCAGAGATCCAGAGAGATCACCACAGTTATCCTACGAATAACTCAAACCATACCCACAATACCAGGCATGGAGATTGTTTAGTGAATAGAAGTTTCAGGCTAATAATCTCAGCTCGAAATTCAGTAGATTTGAATATCTATAATAAATTACCAGTAGAAATTAAGAAACTTGGAGCTGCAAAGTTCAGATCGACAATAAGAGATTCATTGATTTCACACAGTTTTTTCTCTGTAGACGAATATATGAGAATGACATCTACAGAACTTTTAAATTACGACGGCGTATTGAGGTCACTGCAAAAATAAAATATATCTCCATTGACAGATTTCAATCTGCCAATGCCAGATTATAGTCAGTCAATAGAGATTTTTTTTGTTTTTACAGTGACCCTGATAGGCCGTCGTATTGAATGAAAAAATTGTTTTTGATGTGAAATTTTTTATAGTTGTGTGTTAACTAACGTAAGTTTACTATGAATTCGACTGTATGGGTGCCATTATTTAATTATGTAATTGTTTATTGTAATCATTTTTGTTCAGTATGACTCGCTACACATATTGCTATATATAACGTAGTCGAATAAATTGTATTAGATTCTATTGAAGAAAATTGAATGGATTACAGAAAACTTCAGAAACTACAAATGCAGAATACTGTATTATTGATGAGCTGATGACGGATTCTCCATATTTTTGATGTTCGATACAAACCAACCAATAATGAAAATTCATCTCGCCACCAATTACAAGACATCTACTGTGCGAGAAGTAGCTTTCTTCAGAATACATGGCGTCATATGCCCTAAGACGACTTATTATATGATGCAGTTCAGAAAAATACGTTAATTTCTGTTACTCACCTGGATTCATAAGAGAAATGAGAGCATCAAGTAAGTAAGCATGTCAGTCTTCTTTCAATAGTGTCGGCGTGAAATCCGAAGAAAACTGTACTTTGACCCCAAAATATGGGCTAAAAATTTTATTCCGAAAAGTTTGTTGGTTCAACTCACTCGATCCGAGTATAGAAAATCACTGAGTTATTTTTCGAATGAACGATGACTTTTCCGCTCATTTTCCAGAAAACATGGTCGTCATTCGCTATCGAATGAAAAACAGGTCATAACTGTCAAAAAACTATTTCGTTGAAACGAATTTGAAAGTTTTGCTCCAGAGTATTCAAAATTTCTAAAATGCGTTACATGTCAGATAGACGTCAAAGTCAATTGACACCATCGTAAGATGTCAGCGAAGAAATCAGAAATATATATCTTCTCGAGTTCATGAATAATAATACTGACACGTTATGTTCATCATGTGAATATCCGTGAAATAGGTTGTGCATATAACACTTTTACACATTTCATTATGAAAATAGGTAATATCAATGAAAATAATATGCAAACTTCGCTGGCCAAGTATTTTTGGATGATATTCTATTAATTCATTCTAGTTGAGAAAACTTTTTCTTTCACATCAAGGATCAAATCATACCTGTGCTCACTTTTTCCCATTCAATTTTCATATCATAACCAAATGTTTGCTATCTAGACGCTGCCACTGATTTCTGTCTTTTGAACCCAATTTGAATGGTTGGTAGTCAAAAGAAATGTTCCCAAATCAATTCGACTACCTACCTTCTATTAATCAATCGGAAGTTTCGATTTCACATCTGGAAGGGTAAAATAGAACATTAATTGGTGAAAATTCATTCAACATTGAATTTTTCAGTGAGTAAATTATGACATCATCAGGGTAGATAATTCGTATTATTTTTCAATTTGTGACGAAATCTTTTTTTTATGTGCAGATTCACGCGAAAGGGAAGCCCTGTAATGTTAAAAGAACACCGCATGAATAAAGGGATAGGAGATACGAATTAACATTCATTTTGAATTTTTGAAGTTTGTAAGCCTCAGCAAGAACCCCTCTCGGTAAGGAGATCCAAAGCTCAGCTGTTCTATTGAAAAAGGATCCCTGAGCAAGAGAGGTTGGACAGGTCTCCAAATTCACAACAACGGGGTGGGAATTCTGTACTCGTCGTGTCATCCGTCTAGATTTTGCCAAAGGTGGAACGGTTGAATACAATTCAGAAAAGCATCGACCATGAAAATATCAATAGGAGAGACAAGTCTCCGACCCTTCTACGATGTTCCAATGAAGTGAGCGAGGCTGTGAGCGAAGAATAACCAACAAGATGGATTGCCTTTCTCTGAATATAAACGAGAAGCCTCAATGAATGTTTTGGTGCTGAACTCCACACATGAGAACTATATTCCGAAACAGGTCGTATCTGATCCATGTAGATCATTAAAAACTAACGAGAAGTGAAGTATTTCTTCGCACGAAATAGGAATCCAAGTTTCTGGGAGGCACTTTCAGCGATCGATCTCACATGGTTTCCCCATGAGAAATCATCACTGAACGTAATTCCTAATATCGAGATATTTGACTTTGTAGGAATAGTTACTCCTGACATCTGAATACTAGATGATGACAGATCGGCTTTCCTTGAGAAGAGACATGCCAAACTCGATCAAACGCTTTTGAAATATCGAGTGCAACAGCTATCGTTCCTCCAAATTTTTCGGTTGAATGCTGCCAAATATGAGAAATATAAGCCAAAAAGTAACTGGTTGATCTTTGATGGCGAAATCCGTATTGTCGATCATTAATTATTCCTGATCTCTCTAGATATATAATAAGCTTCATATTGTTGACAGTTATCTGATAAGATGGGACGGTGCATAGCTTCGTCGATAGTCATCCATGCAGACGTCGGATTGACCACATTGGTGTGACGTCGACCACTACTGATTCGACGTTGCCATAAGGCTGAAAGGGATCTTTTCCAAAACTAACTCTATTTTTACTGCATATCAATGATTTCATCGAAGCAATTTTTCATTAGGTGCAACCTGTAATTTTATCGTGACCGACCAGTAGAGCACAGGTCCCTCATCTTGATAAGACGGCGTATTATTAGGGTCAATGTAAAAATAAAATATATCTCCATTGACCGATTTTAATCTGGCATTGACAGATTAAAATCTGTCAATGGAGACATTTTTTCTTTTTGCAGTGACCCTAATACGCCGTCGTAACTTGAAGACCATCTCTTTCCTCGTGGGCGTTAATCTATCACGTGGAAAATTGTAAAATTTGTAATCGAATGAGGTGTTTGGCTGACTATAACCTCCAAATATTCGAGATCAACACCAATTCCTATCTTGCCTCTATTTATTTACATACAACATTTTGAATTTGAACGGATTTTAGTTATAATCTTGATATAAGGAAATTATTGATTCTTGTTTTTCCTGACATGAAAAAGTCGAAATAAGCGTACTCCAGTTGAAATTCAATAACCGTTAGAATTGAATGTCAAGAGAAAGGTGTTCACGTTTCCACCAAATACAGTATAATTCAAGCCGTTCGTTAAATAGGTGGGAGGATGCGGTTCTCTTCCTGCGGAAATGCTAATTAGATGGCCCTACTTTGTGGTTTTTCTGATGAATACGTATTATTTGAACATTGTGGACAACTGTTCCGTTTTGGGGGTTGAAATGCAGAAGGTTATATCAACCGTAGCGTCCAATCAAGTTTCAAAAGTTATATTCTTATTTCCTTGAAAATTATTTGATTATTTGATACTTTGGACATCGTGGTCTAAATCACTACCACTAAACAGGAAACAGAGATCATTGTCAACCAGATATTTAGGTTACAGAAGTGCAGCCCAGTCCATACGATGATTGAATTTAGTGATATCAAAAGACAATCAAATTGTTTTTTATGCATTCACTTTTCGAAAATGCGTTCGCATCTATTCACTTAAGTTGGACAAGCCACACAAAATCATTTCCAAAACCTTCAACTGCATCAGCATTGAGCAGTACACCGACAATTACATGCTGAAAGTGTAAAAAAAACATTTAACTAACTACGTAGCACGTGGAGTTATCAAAAGTAATTATCTTCGGTGTCGCCCCTTTAGCTTTTCAGATAATGGATGTGAGAAATATCCTTACAGAACTCCATCAATAACAAGAATATTGATTCAATTTCGAATGATACCATTGTTTTTAGAGATTCAGTTAACCAACTTCATGAGAAAAGTCATTTGAAGGGATGGATACAACGGGTAGATGGCACTAGTGATTTTGTTTCCAAGTCACGTCTTTTCTTACGTTTTTTTTTACAGACATCGTAGCATGAATAACATATTTTCTCGGTTACTTATACAAAATACCATAAGATGACAACCACAAAGTGGAATTTTTCAGTCAATTTCGTAGATCATGTTTTGAATATTATTTCAATGCCTAAACGTTCATTTCCTCTATTAATTTCTATCGTCAACTTTATTTTGAAGCTTCATTATCTTTTTTTCAACATTTCCAGTCAAAATGGCAGACATAACTTTGCACCTAGTTTTCCCTTCAGAGTAGGAAACTTTTTCGTACATTGTCAAGTAAACGGAAATATCGACATTATACTGTAGATGGCCCAACGAAAACGCTTCAACTCAATTTTACACAGGCATTGACTAATTATATGTCTATAAGCAATGATGATACTCAAATTCATCTCGACAACTTCGAAGTCAAATTAGGTAATAATTCTACGCATGACATCAGACCTATTCTGTTTGCAAATAGCAATATTGCTAATGAAAAGATATTGCTACCACAGCAAGATTCGTAATATCGCTATTCTGATCATCGATTTTGGGCAATATGATCTTTCACTTTCAGAGAATTCTTGCTATCAACATTGCTATCTCAGCAACCGCATAATAGTACTTGTTGAGCATTAGAGATATGGCAGAGAACCACTTGTTTCATCATTATATCTTCCAAGAGTTCGAAAATATTGAAAATAGGTACCTGCGGTTATGAATATTGATTCGAGGTACATTAGAATGTTTAATTTCAAGGCAAATTCTTAGACTACAATATCGGCACATTAGAGATACCAGCAATCCCTTTGATTTGCCGACGGAAAAGTTTGCTAAACTGTTCCGTCTGAATAAAGTAGCTGTGTTTCATTTAATAGAACATTTGGAGGAATTTGTTGCTGAGTCAACTAGGAAAGATACTGTTCCTTTTCACTTACAGGTGTGTATTGGAAGACTGATTGGGTGAAAAAACTAAAATTCAACATTTGTTCAGGTTTTTGCAAGTCTGCATTTTTTTGGCCATGGTAGTTATCAAACTATCGTTGGTGATGACCTGAACCTCGGAATGAGTCAACCCGTTATTAGTAGAGCCATAAATATAGTTAGCACTCTTATATCAACACATTTGTTACCACGCTATGTCAAATTTCCTTCATGTGATGAGAATGTGAGAAAAGCTAAAAATGGGTAAGTTCTGAAATACTCATACACTATCGAATGAATGGAATCTATATTCACAATTTCAGTTTTATGAATGCACATTTGGAGTTTCCTAATGTAATAGGCACACTCGACTGTACTCATGTTGCCATATTTTCTCCAAAAACTGATGACCCCATTCATCCAGCAGTTGCTTATATCAACAGGAAGGGTTTCCACCGTATAAATGTCCAAGCTGTAAGTATGACTGATTTGTTTTCTGAACTCCATGAAATAATTTTTCAGATATTTGATGCAAATTTGATTATTACAAACATCAATGCTCAGTATCCTAGAGCCACCCATGATTCAGCTATTTGGAATGTTTCAAGGATTCATCGTCACATGAGAAGAATGTATGTTGAAGGCAGAAGAAATTGTTTTCTTCTTGGAGATTCTGGGTATCCCATTCAGCCCTGGCTGATGACTCCATTTCTCAACACTCGACCTAACAGTCCTGAAGAAATGTATGATATTATGCATCGTCGTACGAGAAATGTTGTGGAGAGAGGCTTTGGAGTTTGGAGAGCCCGTTTCAGATGTCTTCGAAAGGATAGGGTTCTCCATTATAGCCACCTTGTAGCATCTCGGATAATTTGTTCTTGTGCAGTGTTACACAACATTTGCAGGAAACATAATTCACCAGATGAAATTGAAGATGAAAACGTTGATGATCCTGTACCTGATGTAGATCATGCTGAAATATTCAATAGTATGTTTTTTTTACTTGTATAGACCACTGCCCATTACATACTTTTTCTGCCTCTTTTCATAATTTTTCAACCTGTGCAAATCTCCCAACATGTTTTGTAACCTAGCCTTTTATTTTTCACTGCTTTTATAAAATAAAAATACCTTTTCTTTTTTCAGATGGTCATGATCTCAATGAAGGACAACTGATGAGAAGACTAGTAATGACCCAGATACAGGAAATGGTTCAGTAATACTGAATTAAATGCAACTGCTTGAGAAAAACTTCAATCAACAGAAAATATATGTATTCTAAAAAAAATCAGACTTGACATGAAATAAATAATAAATTAAATCAGTTTTTCAATCATAACATAACAAAAAGGAACAATAACAGGAAGTATGCATAATGAAATAATTCAAATGATCATTTATTTTTCATAGCGTCGGCAAGTTTAGAAAATGCTTCTGCAAGTTGAGAAATGGCCTTGGCCATTTCACTTACAGCTAGAGCCATTTGTTCGGTACTCTGACTGTAGCTTTGTGCAGCTTTTTCTAGTTTGGTAGTACCATTCGGAACTGTTTTCTTTTTAACTAGTGGTACTTTCCGAACTGCACCTAAAAAACATAGTCATTGTTATAGTTAGATCCAACAGTAGTAGTTGGTATATGCTATATTCAGTGAGAGTAACAAAAAATTCACCTGTTTTTGTTTGTGCTGAAGTGTATGAAGGCATGTTCAATGTTTCAGCTGCCAAGACAGAGTTATCTGCCTCCACCTCAATATGAATAATTTCAGCATCATCATCCAAATCCACTGCTATATCAGTTGGTAATTCAGGTGTTGGTATCGTGGATGCTCCATCGTTATCTGGGTCCACCTCTTCAGGAGCACAAGGACATCCAATTATATGAACCCACCCATAAATTGCCATTAATCGATTCTCTAACTCATTGAGTTCGTTACACTTGTATCCTCCACCACCAGTTTGCAGAATGTTCTCTCTGTTGTTGCGAGCTTTCTTTTTCGTTTTCGATTTCCATTCATATAGGAACTAAAAAAGGAAAGTTAATAAAAATAAAACTTATCCAAACTCTCATACTAGAAACTTTGCACAATGGTGCAAATGAATAATACGTACCGTTTTTCCACTGTTTTTTGTCTTTCCTCGCACCATTTTGGACTTCATTCAGAAGTTAAGTGAGTTCAACCCACTTTTCTTCCAGTTCCTCTGTATGCAAAGGGTGGGTTTTACCGGTTACCAAAATTAGGTTTCTTTCTAAGAAATTTATCAATATCTCCATCTGCGTCTTGGTTGTTTTTCGGCTTCGTGACATATTTTTAATCTATTCTTTTTATATGAGGTTTATCAAACATTTGTTTTGAGGAAAACGAAATAATTACCAAAACCCAAAATTAGGTTACTTCTTCTTTTTCACAGTTAGAAGTCATAAAATACAGTGTTGTCAGCTCTGAATTAACTGATCCTTGAAAGTCCTTGATAGCCATATGGCTAGGACAAAATTGTTAACCAACCTTGCTAAAACAGTCCGAACAGAATACGTCATGCCATAGCTATATTGTTATAACTTAGGCAGATGGCAATATGGTCTACACAGCAAGGTGTATATAGCAATGAGCAAACAGAATCGACCTGAATATATGACATGACATACAATGACAATGTCATTGGGATTTTTCAGAAATTTTCCATCAATGGAGTTGAAAATAATCTAAATCTAAATCTAAATGACTAAAAGAGTTCACATTGTATAGTCGATGCAACGTCAATCCGAGCAGTAAAGTAACAACATACTAATGTACCGGTTCTGATAAATTCACTAATTGATACCATATAAAACCTGCCAGGTGAAAACTGGAAAAAGTGTGTGTATTCAAACCCTTTTTTTCGATACTGTAGGATTCAAAGGAACTAATTTCCATAATTTGATCAGAAAAATGAGAATGTATTATCCAAATAATTATTTTAGTAACTTTCGAGTGGCTTGCTCACAATTTGACGAATTGTTGACAATGGTGGGATAGACACTGATTCAGTTGTTTAAAATCACAGAACCCACATTTCTCGCAGAAACGTTTAATGTTAAATATACAAAATATTTTATCTTCTGGTATTTATATTCATCATCTACGAATTTTATCTGATATAGGTGCTCTCATATTTTGTTAGGAATATATAGGTTCAGGACTCAGGAGATACAATGACACCAATGTCCTTTATGCATACTGTGGAGGTGAAGTGAATCTACTGTATCACAAATTTCATTTCAAGCATGCAATGTGATATGGGAGATAGGACGGCGTATTAGGGTCACTGTGAAAATAAAAAATATCAGATTTTATTCTGTCATTGACAGATTAAAATCTGTCAATGGAAATATTTTTTATTTTTACAGTGACCCTAATACACTGTCGTAGGGAGATATTCCACAAGAAATAACGGAATTTTTCTTTCTCTTTGAATTTCCAATAATCCTGGGATAGATACTGACTGACTGATGAAGTGATTCAAGTGATGAAAATTCATAACACAAATGACAGTGGACAATTCGCATGTGCCCTCAACGTAGGTACTTCTGGCGATGCCCAGATTCTCCAAAGTGTACCAAACAAAGGTCCATTGTAGTTTACTTTAAGACGGCTCAGTAGGTCATTATTAACTCTGTGGTGATATATCGTCTGAGGATATGTGACACCATATCCGAAAAAAACTGCCTCTCGTACACGAGATGTGTTGTAATTTGGTGGCGAGATGAATTTTTATTATTAGTTGCTTGTAACGTTTGTTTTGACGTCATGGTCGCCCTCACTAATATTGTAAATAAAGTAAACTTCAAATTTCGATGAGCTATGAGTTGTTACAAACCCTCGCTAACAGATGGCGCTCTGTTAACGAACAACAAATGAAGCGTAAAGATAGAGTACTGTTTTGATCATGGTTACCTAGCGAATGAAGTGGTTTTTCTCAAATAGATGGAGTTCACTGCTTGATTTTCAATTTTTACTTCTGCGTCGACGCGAAACAAAGCCTGAAGGCAGTGCCGTATTAGTAAATGGGCTGACTGGGCTGCAGCCCAGGGGCGCACGAGCTTGGGGGGCGCTCGAGTTTGTGTTAAAAAAATTAGAAAAACGAGATTGACCTAAATAAGGCGTTCAAAGCAAAGTATTTACGTACTATTTGACAATTTCAAAAGTTATTATAGAATTAATGTAATATTTACAGATTATTAACATTATCTTATTCTATACGTCGGACAAGAAGGAGAGTAGAATAGTAGGCCTATAGTGTAACAACGGCGCGGGTGGCAGGCTCCCCCCTCTTAGACAACCACACTAGACCGCCACCGCTACGACCACCAATCCAACATCGCCCACCGCCAACCGCCAACTCTAGCAGTCGACATTGTGTTGTATCACGAGTAGTGCTGTTCGATATCGTATCGTATCGATACCAGTAACTAGTTGCTCGGCAGAAAGAGGCTTTTCTGCACTAAGCAGGATAAAAAATGGGCATCGTTCCACTATGGGAGAGGAAAAACTCAATAACCTTATGTTATTGAATACTTCAAGCGACTTGACCTCCCAAGTGGATTTCAACAACTTGATCGAAGAGTTTGCCAAAAGAAAAAATTCAATGACTCAAATGTGCCATGGAACACTTTAGGCAGTGTAAGAGACAATGTTGAATAGTGTAAATGAATACTTGTAAATATTTTAGATTAAAGAACTCAACTAAACAAATGAAATCAATAAAATGAGGTGGGTGGGTGGTCCGCGATGTTGGAAAAATATCGCCATGTTGAGCTTAGTACTGGTTCTCAGTTCTTATCTCACCAGTAAATACACGCTCAACGAGTCGGATTTCCAACTACCTGTTTCCAGTCCGGGACACGGCGGGTCCATAGGTGGTGGATAATGGAATGACTCTCTTTTGAGTTAAGGAGTATTAATACCCTCCCGAACCAAAACTGGAAAACTTAAAAACTTTAACATTAGTAAAAACATATTGGGAGGGGGGGGCGCTGCCAATCATTCAGCCCAGGGCGCCAAGGGTTCTTAATGCGACCCTGCCTGAAGGCTGAAACGGTTTGGAACGGCCTTTTCCGATTTTCCGCATGGAAGGCGGAATAGCGTCCTCCGTTTTAAACGGGATTTAAGTGGCTACTGTCCAATAAACCTTCTGTTTCGGTTCAATGGAATTCTTCAGTTCCCAAGGAACATGTTGAAATACACAAATTTTGTTGTTCCCGGCCGAGGGATTTAGATTTTAACGAATTGGACATCGCCGACGCCGTGTGCAACCTCCTACGCCATTTTGGTTATGGAAGATTATTTAAAAGGTGAAACCCTCTTTGCGAGGTAAGTCATTGAGAAAACCTATTTTCATTTCGCCGAGGTATAAAACAGTATTTTCTTTCCTTCATAGGGTTTCAGGATGGGTTTAAGAGCCTCAATTCTTGGAATTCCATCGATAATTTAATTGTAAAACTACCAAGTAACATTTAGAATGTGCCCCGCTGGGTCTATTTAATGGATTGTGTGTAACCACACTTTTGGATGCTCAGGCATATGGGTATGCCTTGTATATAGAAATGGATAAGGGACTGTAATTTATTCAGAACTGGGATTTATATGGATTTTTACATGATTATGGAGTTGGAATCGTAACTACTATGGGTTTGGTTATGTAACACATGCTGATTTGGTCATAAGAGAAGAAGGCACGAGTGATATGAGTTTGTCAAAATCTTTGAAGAAGCTTCCAGGATAGAAGAGCGAAAAACATCAGAAGTATAGGTACTGAATTATGCTACTGTTCTTTAGGTATTTATAACTAAATTATTTCACTGTTTTTCTGATATCACATTGAAATGGTGTACAGCCACCGCACAGTACTGAGCGATCGCTATTGACTAGTCACAGGCAGTAGCATATGTTTCTGATTTTTCTTTACGTATATTGTTAACATGTTTATGACAGTTCCTTGGTAGATACAAGGTACATTCGACTTATTCTTATTACTCACTGAGAAAAGATTTAAATATCAACAAGAAGACATGTCCTTTTGACCTTCTCTTTAGTGTGTTTCAGGTGTAATTTCAGATACAATTTCAGGTGTAATTTCAGATACAATTTCAGGTGTAATTTCAGATAAAAATTCAGGTGAAATTTCAGATATAAATTCAGGTGTAATTTCAGGTATGAATTCAGGGGTAAATTTAGATGTAAATAAATGTAAATGTACATAGGGGAACTCTGTGTTATGACTTCTTATTCCACTTTTCAGGTGTCTGGCAATTGTCATATTTCAGGTGATTATTTTATTATCAGAATACAAGTAAGGAGACCTCGAGCTCCATTGAATTGAAGTAACTCCAAAGAATATTTTCTCTCTCTTTTCTTGGCTTAAAATAAGACCCAGATTGAAAGATATCACAGTCAAGTGGCGCCCTTTAATTTTTGCTTGCTTTCTCAACTCAGATCGTTTGTTTGAACCCACGAACCATGCTCAACCTGCTACAACGCTAACGGTGCAGTGAGTTTTCTTCTCTACATAAAGAAAAAAACATCACAAGTGGCGCCCAACGTGGGGCCCGATTGACTCATTTTTTAGCTAGCAAAAAATATAAATAAATAAAAATATTGAAATTTTCTTTGGATCAATTGCTAGAAACTGAAAGAGGTATTTTAGTCTGGACTCATTCCGTTGTGTACATTTTACAATTACATCGAGAACAATTAGAATTCCTTTCCATTTTCATGTATACAAGGTGATTCAAATATTTTTGGCGGAAGTGACCTTTTGTTTTGTTGCATACAGGGTGTGCAATTTATCTAGTGACTTTTGAAATTTTTAATAGGAAATTTTGAATTAAAAATAAAATGGAAGACACTTTTAAACCAAACCATTTGTACTTAGAAGAATTGATTTATGAACTGGCAATAAGGGGAATTCATACAGTAAGGAATCAGGATGATAGACGAAAAATGTTAGCCCGTCTACTTGAGAAAGAGAAATTGAATCCAGGCTATTTGATACAAATGAGCAATTATGACTTTACTTTTGATAATGAAAAAAGTGCTATAGATAAAACCTTATCGTCAATTAAACTTGCTGTTCAGGACTTTGAAGGCACTGATTCAGATTCTTTATTTAAACGCCTGAAGTCCAGGTTAGCTCATGTCACAGGTAGAGTTAAGCGCTTACCAGAAACCGATGATGATGTCAAAAACTATAAAAAAGAAACTGTAGCGGACTGTTTACTTGCAGAGGCAGATTTGCATGATAAAGTTCGTGTTGATAGTAGTTCACAGGGTGCAGTGCATAGTAATGTTCCTAATCCGGTCCTTAATATACCTACTCCAGTTGTCCACTTCAATACAAGACAGATTCCTATTTCCGATTGGGGTTTAAAATTCAGTGGGAACCCTAAAGAAATCTATACGTTTTTAGACAAAGTAACGGAATATTCATCAGCACGTGGAATAGACCAATCAGATCTTTTCAAATCGGCTGCCGAGTTGTTTACAGGTGACGCGTTTTTGTGGTTTTTACAAGTTAAGCCTAGTCTGACGGATTGGGATAGTTTAACTGCCAAATTGAAAACTGATTTCCTACCTCCTTATGAGGAAGATGACCTGTGGGAGACTATCAAAAGTCGAAAGCAAGGTAGAACTGAATCGATAGTGGTATTTTCAGCCATTATGGACAATTTGTTTAAAAGACTTCCTCGTCAACCTCATGAATCTACTAAAGTAAAAGTTCTTCGCAAAAATATTCTTCCAGAATATATTTCTCAACTGGCTCTAACTGAGATCAACACCATTGCAGAGTTGATTCAACTATGTAAAAGACTAGAGGAAGCGAATCACTTAAAGAATAGATCTTTTTCGCGAAATAAGGTAACAGAAATGGCTTGCTCTTGTCAACATTCAGATAATCATGTTTCTTCTCTCCATTCTAGTAATTCTTTGCCTTCTACTTCCAAAGTTGAAAATCCGAAAGTAGGTCAGAACAAAAAATTCAATTTCCGAAATAAATTTAATCATACCAATTCTCGCCAAAACCAAAATTTCACTAAAAACGTCAAGAGGGGGTCTACACCACTTGAAACAGCAGGTAACGAAAGCGCTGCAAGTGATTCTAAAACTTTGATTTGTTGGAATTGCAGGTTTCCGAACCATACTTTCCATAATTGTACATTGAAAAGAACCACCTTTTGTTACAAGTGCGGTAATCAAGGGGTCACCACCAAGTCTTGTAAGTCTTGCTCGGGAAATTAACAAGGAGTGAATGTTTTAGAGGCCGACATCTCGCTCCATTATCACAGGCCTATAGGGTTAATGATCAAAATAACATTAAACATGATTCAGCTTCATGGATAGATTGGTTGAAGTTAGTTAAAAAATTTTATTTAGGTTCTACGGTAACCGATTTAGCTCCATTATTCGTTGAAGTGAGGAATGACAATAGACCGTTCATTTCTATCCAATTATTAGATAAAATGATCACTGTTCTTTTTGATTCAGGATCTACTGTTAGTTTAGTGGGAGGTCCAGGTCTCGAGTATGTTAGACAGCTTGGGCTAGAAACGACTTTGAACAACACAACTTTGAAACATATCTCTACAGCAGATGGTACAAAAAACACCGTAAAGGGATTTGTAGATTTGCCCATTTGTATAAGCGACATGTGTAAAATTGTTAGAACTCTAGTTGTTCCATCAGTCAAAGTACCTTTCATTCTAGGCAGTGATTTTGCCAGACAGTTTGGCGTTGTAGTAGACTTTCAAAATCAATCTTGGAAAATTCAAAGTACTCTCTGTAATACAGATTTACAGGTTAAAGAGCGCCCGAGCGACTTTTTATGTAATATAGATCTTTGTATATTGGAAAATCTCAGTCCTAGGGACAGGCTCAATGCGGATACAGTTATAGCTTCTTTTGAGATCGTGAGCGGTGAAGAAAGGTTGGGTCGAACGGATAAAATAGCTATGTTTATTGACACGGGTGATGCTCGCCCAGTACGCCAAAGGCAATACGCCATGTCTCCTTATATGCAGAAAATTTTAATTAAAGAACTTGACGAAATGTTACGTTTAGGGGTAGTAGAAGAGTCGAAAAGCGACTGGTGTTCCCCAGTGCTTCTAGTAGATAAATCTAACGGTGAAAAACGTCTATGTTTTGACGGCCGGAAAGTTAATGAGTTGACCAAACACGATAGCTATCCTCTACCCAGAGTCGACAGAATACTGAGCATGCTCAGAAATGCTAAATACATTTCATCTATTGATTTATCCAAGGCTTTTTGGCAAATTCCTCTAGAAAAGTCGTCAAAAGAAAAAACAGCTTTCAGCGTTGCTGGAAGAGGTCTTTTCCATTTTACTGTTATGCCTTTCGGATTACGTAACTCTGCACAGACTCTATGTAGACTGGTAGATGCTATTTTTGGGCCTAAATACGAACCTAATATTTTTACTTATCTAGATGACATCATTGTCATATCGTCAACTTTAGATGAACATTTAAGATTACTTACGGAAGTTAAAGACAAACTGGCAGAAGCCAACTTGACTGTTAATTTGAAGAAATGCCAATTTCTGAAACCATCATTAAAATATCTAGGTTTTATTATAGATGAAAGCGGTATTCATACTGACCCGGAGAAAGTATCCACCATGGTAAATTACCCTAGACCTACCACGGTTACAGAGGTCAAGAGGTTCATGGGGTTATGCTCTTGGTATAGGCGATTCATCAACAATTTTTCTACTCTAGTTTCCCCAATAACTGCTCTTATAGTAGGACGAAAAAAAGGTCAATCTATTGTGTGGAATGAAGCCGCAGAACAGGCTTTCGTTAAAATTAAAGAGGCTTTAATATCGGCACCAATTCTTTGTAGTCCAGATTTTTCAAAACAATTCACCATACAGTGTGACGCTAGTGACACAGGTGTAGGAGGTATTTTAACCCAGGAAATTGATGGGGAAGAGAGGGTGATAGCATATGCGAGTAGATCTCTCACTAAGACAGAGAGGAATTGGACAGTTACTCAACGGGAGTTGATGGCAGTCATTTTTAGTGTTGAAAAATTCAGGTCATATGTGGAAGGTACTCGATTCATTATCATCAGCGACCATTATTCCCTTCTTTGGTTAAATAACATGAAAAACCCGACTGGAAAACTTGCCAGATGGGCAGTAAAGCTCAGGCAGTATAGTTTTGATCTGGTACATCGAAAAGGGTCCGCAAATGTTGTACCCGATGCCTTATCCCGAATCCCTCATGAACTTCCCGATATATTTTGTATTAACAATAATCCTGATCCTTGGTATATTTCTTTGAAAAATAAAATTGTTGAGAATCCTGAGGAATATTATTTGTGGAAGGTAGAAAATGATAAAATCTATAAGTATATTCCTTCTAAGATTCCTTTGAAAAGTAACTTTATGGAGTGGAAGTTGGTTGTTCCAAAACCTGAAAGGTCAGCTCTTATAGCCGTTTCTCACGATCCACCGACAAGCGGTCATTTTGGTTTTCATAAGACGTTGTGTCGTCTACGCGAGTTATATTATTGGCCGAAAATGCGCCACGATGTGTTGAAATATGTCAAGTCATGTAAAGTTTGCGGTTCACAGAAAATTCCTCAAGTTTCTCAGTCAGGAAAGATGGGTGCCGAAAAATCAGTCGATTTTCCATGGCAGGTAATAGCTGCGGATTTAATGGGTCCTTTCCCTCGTTCCAGGTCCGGAAACGTATATCTTCTCGTTATAGGAGATTGGTTCAGTAAATATGTTGTAGTTCACCCGTTGCGTAAGGCTACCGCCCTAAGTATTGCAAAATTTATCGAAGATAATATTTTTCTAGTTTTTGGCGTTCCTCAATATTTTATAGTCGATAATGGAAGTCAATTTGCTGGCTCTGTTTTCAAAAATCTGTGTGCAAAATATGAAGTACAAAAAATATGGTTCAATGCAAGATATCACCCACAAGTAAATTTTGTAGAAAGGATTAATAAAACTATAGGCACTGCGATTCGATGTTACATCGAAGAACATAAAGATTGGGACTTACAACTTCCCAAAATTTCCCATGCAATTAACACCTCTAAACATGAAGTTACGGGTTATACACCATGTTTCTTGAATTTCGCGAGACACGTTCCATTATCTGGTAAATATTACGGTGAAATACAAACCACTACTGATATGGAAGTTAAACCTGGGGATCGACATTCATATGCATCAGAATTGCACTTTTTGAAAGAAATATTCGAAGAAGTACGACTTAATCTGCACAAATCTTATGAAAAGAATTCCAAGAATTATAATCTGCGTAGACGAAATCTTTCTTTTGAAGTAAATGATAAAGTTTATAGGAGGAACAAAGTGCTTTCAAAGGCTATTGATAATTTTTCTGCCAAGCTGGCACCTAAGTATTTACCAAAGCCTTGCACTGTTGTTAGGAAAATTTCAAATATAATTTATGAATTGGAAAATGCCGACGGGTCGCCTGGTGGCACTTGGCATATAAAAGATTTGAAACCGTATATAGGTTCCAATTCTGACGTCTCTGTTGGATAGACCATCCTCAGAATATATTATCTCATTATTATTTTCAGTGGGACTTGGTTTATTTGTAAATATTTCCCAATTTTTAAGGGAACGCCCGTTTCTTTGTCTAATCATCAAAAGATTTTTTTTACTTTGGATCCCTGTTTTCTTATCTAGTTGATGCCCAAGACTAGTCCGGTGTTCAATAGGTTAGTACCTCTCGTGAGTTTGGGTGGAGTTCTGACTTCCCTCCGTTTACAAATTGCAATTTTGCAGCCTCGGATGTAAGTATTCGGAGAAGGTCGTTAGGATTCCTATCCTCACAACCTTGAGTTGAAAGCTGAAGGTTAGTAGTGCCTTGGTGGTATCGAGACTTATTCCTGATGAGTTGCAGTAGCAGCCTCGGATGTTTAGTTGGGAAATAGTGTCGTTTACTAACCTTGACACGAAAGCCTGCTGTTCACTGGAATTGGTCTGGCTTTAAACCTGCTTAAGAAACATATCTTTTTCTTGCTGTAAACACTGCTGTAAATTGAGTATCGTCTTGTTTGAAAACTTGGAGTAACCTAGTAGAGATGATAACTAAAAGGTGTTACGATCAGTAGCCTAGGATGTTAAGTATCAGAAAGTTGCAAATGCTATCCTCAAGTGACAATTTTTTTAAGAGTTTCGTTCAGACAGACGCGTATGTCTCTACTGACTCAAGAAGGGTTTCAAAGCATTTTAAAACAGAATAGTATTTCCTCAGATGCATTTCTCTTATAGTTAGTTCATATTGCCAAGCATTAAATTGCAACTGTGTGCATATTAGTAAATAATTTAAGGAGAGATCAACTCTCAATTTCTTTTGTAAATATTTTCGTTTCGTGATAATGTCTTGCACCTTACTATTGAATTTCCCCAATTTAGAACTCTAACTGACTTTGACAAAAGCTGATTTTGACTTCCCGATTTATGACCTCTTAGTAAAGACGTTTGGTACGCGAAGATACCGTTTGTGCAGGTACATAATTTCGAAACGCTTGATTGAATTTTAGTCTTCAGTAGATTGGAAAAATCTTCGATTTTTTTCTTTTTGGAACGGGGTGGTGTAACGTTTGTTTTGACGTCATGGTCGCCCTCACTAATATTGTAAATAAAGTAAACTTCAAATTTCGATGAGCTATGAGTTGTTACAAACCCTCGCTAACAGATGGCGCTCTGTTAACGAACAACAAATGAAGCGTAAAGATAGAGTACTGTTTTGATCATGGTTACCTAGCGAATGAAGTGGTTTTTCTCAAATAGATGGAGTTCACTGCTTGATTTTCGATTTTCAATTTTTACTTCTGCGTCGACGCGAAACAAAGCCTGAAGGCTGAAACGGTTTGGAACGGCCTTTTCCGATTTTCCGCATGGAAGGCGGAATAGCGTCCTCCGTTTTAAACGGGATTTAAGTGGCTACTGTCCAATAAACCTTCTGTTTCGGTTCAATGGAATTCTTCAGTTCCCAAGGAACATGTTGAAATACACAAATTTTGTTGTTCCCGGCCGAGGGATTTAGATTTTAACGAATTGGACATCGCCGACGCCGTGTGCAACCTCCTACGCCATTTTGGTTATGGAAGATTATTTAAAAGGTGAAACCCTCTTTGCGAGGTAAGTCATTGAGAAAACCTATTTTCATTTCGCCGAGGTATAAAACAGTATTTTCTTTCCTTCATAGGGTTTCAGGATGGGTTTAAGAGCCTCAATTCTTGGAATTCCATCGATAATTTAATTGTAAAACTACCAAGTAACATTTAGAATGTGCCCCGCTGGGTCTATTTAATGGATTGTGTGTAACCACACTTTTGGATGCTCAGGCATATGGGTATGCCTTGTATATAGAAATGGATAAGGGACTGTAATTTATTCAGAACTGGGATTTATATGGATTTTTACATGATTATGGAGTTGGAATCGTAACTACTATGGGTTTGGTTATGTAACACATGCTGATTTGGTCATAAGAGAAGAAGGCACGAGTGATATGAGTTTGTCAAAATCTTTGAAGAAGCTTCCAGGATAGAAGAGCGAAAAACATCAGAAGTATAGGTACTGAATTATGCTACTGTTCTTTAGGTATTTATAACTAAATTATTTCACTGTTTTTTTTGATATCACATTGAAATGGTGTACAGCCACCGCACAGTACTGAGCGATCGCTATTGACTAGTCACAGGCAGTAGCATATGTTTCTGATTTTTCTTTACGTATATTGTCAACATGTTTATGACAGTTCCTTGGTAGATACAAGGTACATTCGACTTATTCTTATTACTCACTGAGAAAAGATTTAAATATCAACAAGAAGACATGTCCTTTTGACCTTCTCTTTAGTGTGTTTCAGGTGTAATTTCAGATACAATTTCAGGTGTAATTTCAGATACAATTTCAGGTGTAATTTCAGATAAAAATTCAGGTGAAATTTCAGATATAAATTCAGGTGTAATTTCAGGTATGAATTCAGGGGTAAATTTAGATGTAAATAAATGTAAATGTACATAGGGGAACTCTGTGTTATGACTTCTTATTCCACTTTTCAGGTGTCTGGCAATTGTCATATTTCAGGTGATTATTTTATTATCAGAATACAAGTAAGGAGACCTCGAGCTCCATTGAATTGAAGTAACTCCAAAGAATATTTTCTCTCTCTTTTCTTGGCTTAAAATAAGACCCAGATTGAAAGATATCACAGTCAAGTGGCGCCCTTTAATTTTTGCTTGCTTTCTCAACTCAGATCGTTTGTTTGAACCCACGAACCATGCTCAACCTGCTACAACGCTAACGGTGCAGTGAGTTTTCTTCTCTACATAAAGAAAAAAACATCACATGCTTTTTATCGAACGATCTATGTATGGGCAAGACGTCATCAGCACGTCGATAATACAATATTCTGCATTTGTAGTTTCTACAGTTTTCTTCAATCCATCCAATTTTGTTGAATAGTTGGAGTCAACAACAGCTACAGGAATGAGGCGCATTAGTTTTTGGTTAATACGTATTACAAGTTTGCTGTTGCCTATCTAAATTTGCTTCTGCGATCTGTGGACTATGTAATCGTAGTTTATCTCGATAAATCAAACAAAGGGAGTGTTTTTGCTTACATGAACACCAACTGACCAAAAAAATCTCTATATGATATCTATTTACCATAGAATCAACTTGACGTTGCAATTCCCACTAGTCAAGCCTGTCGAAAAGGAAAACGGTTCCCACAATTCCGGCGATATCTAGAGTGGATCGGAGGGCCCGGAGTTTTGGAAAACTACTGTTTCAGAAAGTCCTCCTATAGCCAGACTTTGTAACAGAAAGGAAATGTTGCAACTTTTTCTCTACCTCGTATTTTATTTATTTTGTTTACTGTCCAACTCTACTGATGTATATGCAACCACCATTGCTACGAATACATTTTTTTTAAATTTTAATTCAACGTCGGCCTATTTCCGCTAGCAAGGCCAATCACCGACGCCGGTGAGCACACTTCCCCCAACCGGAAAGTTTGCTGAACCAACTGGTAATTCCAACCAGAGGTAGGAATCTTCTACGAGCCCAACATTCATGGACCTGGGACCGCCAGCCTTACGTCCCCTCCGAAGGAGGGCATATCCTCAATATATCTTGTGCTCATTGATATATGGCCTGTGAGCTATGATATGCTATTTTCTGCAGTTGTATAGGCTTTCGAAACGATATTTCCCCGCATGGGGTCACCCATCCAAGATGGTATGGAAAGTTATTGGAAACTATCACATACCATCAAAGTGGAGATCTGCAGTATATAAAGCAATTAATGAGATTTATGCGGTGGGTTCTAAAACACTCCGGCATGGATTGAGCGACTCCAATTTATGCTCTAAGTGCGATGAAATTGATGACATAATACACCGAATTCGGGATTGTGAGGTCTCGAAGCTTCCCTGGAAATGGTGTTGTGACCGTGTGAAACAAAAGTTTGGGTACAGTAACGATAGCGGTAATCCAAGGGAGATTTTTCAAATGCGCCTTAAGAAAAAAGATGATGCAAATGTTTGGCAATGGATCTACTGTGGTTTATTGTACAATAATCTGGAGAGTTTCAAAGACTTGTCTGGCTTTGTAGATACACTCCGAAGAAGTAGATGGCTTATGATACAATCCGGTAACATTGTGAATTTCTCACAGAAAATATTTTTCTTTTAATAACGACATTGTCATGATAGTTTCTACTATTATTGTACAAATTTTATCTGTTGAATAAAAAAAATAGACGAATATTAAAAAAAAAAGTACTAACCGCGCTCGGCGCTGTTTAACTTCAGATATCGAATGACTGTCAGTCAACCTGAAGAGCTGGGCCGTGATCCTCTCAAAATACCTCAGGCATCGATTCCAGCATTAATTTTTCCAACATGTGCGTATACGTTGTAAAAACGACTTACTGCAGAAATTTCCGAACCGAGATAAATTTATTCTTTCTCCCATGAAATTTACTGGTTCTGCCCTATTTGTCATTTTCCGATTCTCTTTCTTATATGCCCTGAAAGGGTAAGAGTATTTCATTTAGATTCCTGTACCTGCATATTATTTCAGGTGGGTAATCGTTCAATCAATATATCTTTTAATTTGAATTGATCATCATTAATGAAAACAAATAAATCAGGAATAGAATCGTATTTCGTGTAAATAATTCATTAATGAATTGTAAAGCGCTTTCGGCTTTTACGCCATCTTCAGTGCGCTACCTGCAAGTAAGTAATAGTCGTGGAATTAGTTTGAAATTTAAATTTGAATTACTTACTCCAGAGTTAATATAAAAAACATTTCAACTCTGGAGGATCTTCTTGTATATACTTGACAAGTGATTTAAATTCCAAATAGAAACAAATTTCACTAGTATTACTCATTAAGGAATGAAGGTAATGACAGCCGTCGTTAGGCTCATTGGTAAAAGTCTGTTATCCGGTCACCCGAGCTTTATAAAAAAAAATTGGACCTCCTTCCGTATTTTGAGCTGCTGAACATGAATCTGAAGTCAAAACGCGGCGCTTTCTCTTCTTTTCCTAAATATGGCCTTCAAAGGATGGAAACAGGATCATTGTCTACCTCCTTATTTGCAAAATAAACGATCGGAATGCAAATAATTTTATCCATCTCATCACCTCTACAACTAATTCCACCTTCTTCATCATTTTTCAACCGAATTATAATCATTTTACACCACAATACTCTTGAAAAATAAATCTTGATAAGAATTCGACTGTTTTGTTAACCTTGAATTCCTATCAGGATTCATTTTTTAGAATCTTGTAGTGAATAATGCTTACGATTCGGCTGAAAATTGATGAAGAAGGTGAAATTAGTTGTAAAGGTGATGTTCTCTGGTGCAAAAAATAAGTTAGAAAACGCCCCTATTCCGACCTTTCAAGGGCCATAACTTTGGAACGAAGGAGGAGCGCTGCGTTTTGACTTCAGATTCGTGTTCAGCGGCTCGAAATACAATAGGTTGTCCAATTATTTTTCAGAATGCTCGGCTGACCGGATACCAGACTTTTACCGGCTTATTTTTTCACTAATCGACTGACGGTGGTAAAATCCGACATCGCTGACATCATTCATGATCGAAGAAGAAGTTCTTTAGCGCTCAATATATTAATCATTATTCTCCTCGGTGAAAAACTCGGTCAATTCGTGTTCTTGTTTGTGGCTTCAAGAAAATCAGCGTCTCTTCGGAACGAATTCCCACCGTCTGCTCCCGTCGAACGAGCTGCTAATCCCCGGCCCGCTGATTATTCGACATCCCGGTGACTGGCATCGACCGTAAATGGTGCAAATCAGGCTTGATTGGCGGCGGAATCGACGGTAAAGCGAGCGAGTGTCATAATAAATGCGAATGCGATCAGTAGCGATCGGATGGTCACTAATGAGCCAATTAAGCCCGTCAAACTGGCACACCATATTCGACTAAACGTATACGCACACATTAACGTATCAGTCGATACCGATTTCAATTAGAGCGACAGTTTCCCACCCAGAGCAGCGCGATTTCGTACGAGGGGTGTGAGGAATAGCTGAAGAATTTGTCTCAAAAAGGGTGACGTCTTGCGCTTGCTGGCTTATCCAGAACAGCACTGAACAGTGGCCGAATTATCTCCCTCCTATATGTACTTCCACGGACGTTGCTGCCTTTAATTATTACCAATCGTTCTGCTTCTGGCAGTTCCATCACGGCCGATCCCTCTACTGATGTCTTCCCTTTCTTTTTTGTGATGGATTCAAAATGATTTTGTGTCAACCAGAGATATAGTATATAATATACCAATGCGAAAACTGCATCATTTTTTATGAGAAAAATATATTGCTCAACGAGGCAATAACCAAGGTGAGACCAATTTTTCGAGAGAGAAATGTCAACTTCTGCCAAAATTTGTATAATTTTTTATTCAAAATCATTCATGAAATGATTAGGAAATGATTACTTTCAAGATAAATCCCAACATGTCCAAGATCCCAGAGCAATCAGACATAACTTATTTTCACACGGATGAAACCTGAAGTTTTCAGTAGCGTGTCGTGTGCCTTGAATACCTACGCGCTTTGTGGAACTTGCCGAGTGACACCTGGACAGGTACCAGGTGAGAAAGGTAACTAAAAATAAGAATTATTCAACTTAAATTCACATGGCTGATTTTTATATATGTCATGTAGAATATTATTTTAAAGTTATATCATAAGTGTCAGACACTTATGATGGACCAGAGCTTTCATCAGACGCTTTTAAGCTACCCAAAAAATAAATGAACTTTACTTATTTTCACATGTCTCATTTTTTAATATGTTATTGAAGTATTCATTTAAAAGTAATATTCAATCATTAAGACAAATTAGAGTGACCAAACATCCCCTAAGACAAAAATTATTCAGCCAGAAGTATGAGGGCGAGAGTACTATGCATGCGCTTCAGAGTGAATGAGACGTCCATAATAACTCGGTTTCCCTTCTCAAACTCACCATCTGTTTCAATCTACTATGTATGTGCTGTTTGTGTGTAATATAACTTATAGTATACAGTATAGTCAGTGTTGTTTTTTAAGGCACAATTGTGCCAAAAGGGGCACTATGGTAAGCACTTTGAGAAATTGGTCGAAAACGGGCACAATTTTAAGATTCCGTATTTTCGTGGTTCCGTGGTCATTTTCACTTGTCTAAATTCTCACTTTTCATTTCATTTTCCTCAACAATCCTGTTTCCTGTTAGTATGAAATTTAAAAATTATGATTTCTATGCAATACATACATGATTTCTCAACGTTCAGATTGGTAAACATTAAAAAATGGAGCTTCATGTAGTATTTGATATGCAATTGATGGAATTCCGCAGGTTTCTGGGGCCAAAATTGCCTCCTTTGGGGCTTTGGACAAACCGTCTACTTTTTGCGAGGACAAACGCTAACTCGAATGTGACTCAAGTGGCAATTTTTCATATTTATAATATATTATTGAATATATATTTATATTTTTACGATGCAGAAAAACTCAAAGTCGTCTCCACAATTCAATATTTGAAAGATGTTCAGAACGGTGATTCAGTACATGTTTCGAACCTACATAGTTCATCATCAGCTGAATTTACATTGAATTCTACAATGGAGGAAGAGTAATATAATATTAGTTGATAAATGAAGTATAAAATTTACTTACATGGAGATAAAAAAAATAGCAAATTCACATGGTGAAGTTCAAAAGGACATACAAAATTTGGTAGTGACAATTATGATTAATTTGATATTAGGGGGATTTGGGACATCCCTAACACCATAAATACATTGAAGATTGGGGGGCTTGGAGCCCTTATACCCAATATGCAATATTAGAAAAATAACCTAACCTAACCAAATTTTTTATGTCCTTTTGAACTTCACCATGTGAATTTGCTATTTTTTCATATCCATGTAAGTAAATTTTATACTTCATTTATCAACTAATATTATATTACTCTTCCTTTATTGTAGAATTCAATGTAAATTCAGCTGATGATGAACCTATGTAGGTTCGAAACATGTACTGAATCACCGTACTGAACATCTTTCAAATATTAAATTGTGGAGACGACGATCGTAAAAATATAAATATATTCAATAATATATTATAAATATGAAAAATTGCCACTTGAGTCACATTCGAGTTAGCGTTTGTCCTCGCAAAAAGTAGACGGTTTGTCCAAAGCCCCAAAGGAGGCAATTTTGGCCCCAGAAACCTGCGGAATTCCATCAATTGCATATCAAATACTACATGAAGCTCCATTTTTTAATGTTTACCAATCTGAACGTTGAGAAATCATGTATGTATTGCATAGAAATCATAATTTTTAAATTTCATACTAACAGGAAACAGGATTGTTGAGGAAAATGAAATGAAAAGTGGGAATTTAGACAAGTGAAAATGACCACGGAAACACGAAAATACGGAATCTTAAAATTGTGCCCGTTTTCGACCAATTTCTCAAAGTGCTTACCATAGTGCCCCTTTTGGCACAATTGTGCCTTAAAAAACAACACTGACTATACTGTATACTATAAGTTATATTACACACAAACAGCACATACACAGTAGATTGAAACAGATGGTGAGTTTGAGAAGGGAAACCGAGTTATTATAGACGTCTCATTCACTCTGAAGCGCATGCATAGTACTCTCGCCCTCATACTTCTGGCTGAATAATTTTTGTCTTAGGGGATGTTTGGTCACTCTAATTTGTCTTACTGATTGAATATAACTTTTGAATAAATACTTCAATAACCTATTAAAAAATCAGACATGTAAAAATAAGTAAAGTTCATTTATTTTTTGGGTAGCTTAAAAGCGTCTGATAAAAGCTCTGGTCCATCAAAAGTGTCTGAAACTCATGATATTACTTTAAAATAATATTCTACATGACATATATAAAAATAAGCCATGTGTATTTAGGTTAAATAATTCTTATTTTCAGTTACCTTTCTCACCTGGTACCTGCCCAGGTGTCACTCGGCAAGTTCCACAAAGCGCGTAGGTATTCGAGGCACACGGGACGCTACTGAAAACTTCAGGTTTTATCCGTGTGAAAATATGTTATGTCTGATTGCTCTGGGATCTTACTCTATAAGTTTCGACTTCTGAGGGTTGACGTTCATCAGTTGTTTAACGGACAATTTTAGAACGAAAAATTACAACTGTAAATTAGCCGCAATTAGATTACTTACTAATATTTCAGTAATTCGGTATTTTCGACAATAGAAATGGAAAATCTTCGAGCAACGAGAGCGCTGAGAAAAGGTGTAATAGAACGGTAACGTGCTATTATTGCAAACGAATGTGTTAGTTATTGAGGAAGTTTGTCGTATTCGAGAAAGAAACTGAATACCTATATCTTTTCATTTGGTTTGGCGTAGAGATAATGAGTAACAACTCCAATATCGTGTCAGGAAAAGCTCGTTCTGTTAAACTCTGTTGATGTGAACACGTCAGAGGGGATCAAGGTACTTCATGAATACCGATTGGTGGAATGAAGGGAGGTAATGCAGTCAAGAAAGTGCCAAGATGTCGGCAAAGTGTTCCGCCCCGTCCCGTTCTGTCCCATGCCCCTGTCCCATCACCCCTGACCTTTCCTATACCATAATTCTATGATATCCTGCTCTTTCCTATTCTATGATATTCTGCCCTATTCGATCTTGTTCTATCTTTCTTTATCCTATTCGGTCATCTTTCAATCCATCCAGTTTAATTCTATTCTATTTCGTTAATCTGAAGATAGAAAAGGTATATTCTGAGAAATATGAGTGATCATCAAAGAATCTGTTTTCAGATTTTCCAATTGAAATTGCAGATTGTGGTAGCATCTACATAGGCATTCAGTTGACTTCCATTGAAGAACCCCAGGGGCCTAATTTGCGATTCATGCGGATTTATTTTAATTCGAATATAATGACATAGAGCGATATGAAATAGATGTATTGAAGTGCGACACAACACAATGTCTTATACGGATTCATCTTGTGAATATTATTAGAATGAGAACATCCAATTTCAATCTTCGGTATTTACTAACCAGGTTTGATCGTATTTTTGAAATAAGATGCAATGATCCATACACTGTGAGCTCAATAGCGAAGAGTAATGGTTACCAGTATTGTTATAGCCCATATGCATTATTCTTATTCTTTTTGGCGACTGTGCCCCATCTGGTGAAAAATATCAAATGGAAAGGGGGGTCTTGTGATACATCATTTTTAAGCTCCTAACGCATACTTCTCAACCCTAGAATATGAAGTCAATATTTTCACCTACTACAAAATAGCGGAACATATAATAATTACCTGAAACACATCAACACCAATATTTCTAGAAATATTCGTTTTTCTCTGCCATATGACAATCTCAACAAATCGACAAGGTGTGATTTATTATTTTTTGTTCATGTAAAAGACAAAAATGTCATTACGACAACGAACGTCATTGTTCAGTTCGAATATTCCCATTTAGTTTTCGATTTTATACAAGTAGATAGGTACCCCGTAAACTATCTTCAAAATGGTCAATTGGAAAAAATTTAACTGTATTTGGATATGCTGGAAACTACTGTTGATCCTCTGATCACCGAAATCATCGTGAAACCTAATGAATTCGATATGGATATTATAATTACAACAACACATCGTTCCAGTCAAAAGAAAATGACCAGCTCGCTTGCCAGAGTTGACACCTTTAGACTTTTTTATGGAGCCATTCGAAGCAGAAGGTGTACGGAACTAAACCTGCTTCAGTATTGAATATACGGCAGAGAATAATGAATATTTGTGGAAATATCGATGTCGCTGGGTTCGAAAATATTCGACGTGAAATATCGGTTAGGCTGTTCTTATGTCAAGACGTTTGAAGCAACCATTTCGAGCATCTTCTGAACTGAACTCAGCCTATTTCCTCAGAATATGAAGTTAAACGTAGATGTATTCAGGCAATTAATATTCCGCCAAATTGTAGTAGGTAGAGATATCGACTTCATATTTTAGGGTTGTTAAGTATTCGTCAGAATCTTCAAGACCACTTTTCCTTTTATTTTATTTTCCAGATGGCGCTCAGTCGCCATTTCGAAATTTTCATGTGTGAATTCTACTCCAAAATATAGTATTCATGCATCAATTCCATTATCAAGTTTGAATTTTTCAAAAAATAACGGAGGGGAACATTAAAGAAAAGAACTGTAGAGGTTATGTTGAGTTGTTTTGTGTCATAACAGTTCTTCCAAAATTACTCCGTTCTGAAGTTTCAAAATATTCAATTAATCAGTTTACGTTGCTGTTTCTTCACTGGGTTTTCATATTTAGTTGCCAATTACATGATAGTAAGTTGACTTTTCAACCCGCCCTGGCGATAAAGACACAAATAGTTTATGTATTTCAACACTGCACATCAATGTAATAGAACTGATACAAATAAGGGTTCATTCGGGATCTTACCTTTCAACATGAAATTCTTAGTACAAAAGGCAAATGGATCCTTTCACCGATTTCAAGGATTGATACTCTTGCAATCCACAAAACACATTTGGGTATCGCAAGGGATGCGCAGGTTTCATATCAAATTCGGAACCGTACAGGGAAAATCTATGGGTTTCCATCAGCCAGATTAGAACTGGTAACCGATGGTTTGTTTTTAACAATCACATTCTAGGTTAAACATCGGATACACTTTTGTGATGATGATAATGAATGTGAGCTTGATATTTGTGTTTTTTGTCCAAAGAGCCCGCACCTACTTTCATCGCAATTAATGATTTCTATTTTATATCAATATTCGGAACATGTAGTAAGGTTCTCACGTATCTGGAAACTATAGCATTGCCCCCGTAACATTCCACGAATACAAACACGTTTATATCTGCTAATTATCTGTATTGATTGCAAGATCAGAAACCTCTAGTGTTCAGTTATTATTATGGGAGAGGTCATTGAATCCCGCCTCGATTATGCATCGCCTTGCTTGTTCACTACATCGCTGGAAATACTATTGATTCGAGAAGTAATCGTGGCATATTGTATTCTAGTTCAAATACAATGGGAGTATAATAATAATAAATGTTCGAGTGCAGTTTGGATGGAAACAAAAACAAGTTGAGGCCTATTCAGACGAAGTCTGTGTAAGTTTTGATGTAATGTATATGTATATTTCGATATAACCCAACTACGGAACTTCCCATTCAGATATGGAAAGTAGTGAAAATACTGATGAATAGCAATACCTCGAACTTTTTTGCATATTTTTTTTTTTCAATAAAAACGATGAGAATGAAATTCAACGAGAATGAATATGAAACGATGTAGGTTGGTAGCACTGTGACAATAAATATGACTCTTATGAATTTTACATATTGACGACCACCTGCTCCGGTACCAGTAATAATATTATTGATAGTATTAATGAACGTCTCTGAACCACAAAACCTCCTCGAAGAACTTGACCACCTGGGGCCTGTTTCAAGAACGTACAAGTCTCATAGCTACAAGAGAAACACAAAGGAAGACGATTATAAACAATTTTTTTACTCGTTTTTTACCTGTACCTGCATTGTCTTTCTCTTGTAACTACAAGACTTGTAATTTCATGAAACAGGCCTCTGAAAGGAACGTTGAAAAGGAACGGTTATAGCGAAGTCGAATTTTAACGGGTAATACGGTCCAAGAAAGATAACGCCAAAGAAACCGTAGATACGCCTGCCATTGGAAAAGCCTTCATGCCATTCTGACATATCGAATAGGACGAACCCTGGAGGAACACCATGTAAAAGCTATACTGAGCCGACAGAGACAGTTTAAGGTAAAGTTCCAAGAGAGCCGTGGGTAACACTAGGTGCGTATCGGATTCCGTAGAGCTGTGGAACATTGGAACTATCAAACGAAGCATCCAGGCTCTCCGAACATAAGAGAAATTGTCACATAGGACAGACAGATAAGTCGGCAATGGCATAATACGCACTCGGAGAAGGCAATCACGTAATTGCTTTGGACGAAACCCAAGGGCTCGACAAGACTTTGAGCTACTAACCCAGATTACACAGAGATGTAATAGAGATACACAAACATGAAGACAATTTTAATCGAAGAATCAATAAAGTCTGGTTACCTGCATTGAAGAATACACGACCAAAACCAGTTAATAGAAAACCAGCTATGCCCATCCCCGACACACGAAACTTCCGACATGAAATCAGATATAAAGCAAACCAAAAAGTGAACAAAGTAGTTTGTACTTTGAGAACGAGAACATTGCGTCCGTTACCACATAGATATTGAAAATGCCTACCACAGCTGTAGGCGAAACGTCAGGAGTGAAAACCTCTGGCCACGGCAAACAATCCCGAAAATCACCCCAGAATCAGTAACCTCCGGTCGTGAAAGTTTACGTTCTTTGAAAAAAGTATTGGTTTACCAAAATGTGAAACAAGTAACTGAAAGAAAATATTTAGATACAGAGAAAAAGAATGTGACAAACTTCAAATGAAAAGAAGTGGGAAATCGAAGAGCAGAAATTATCAGCACCAGTTGTATTTCTTCTCTAATTTAAAATTTTGGCTAATAGGATAAAAAATTGGAGATATATAAGGTTGAGGTTTCCAATCGAGTAACATTGAATAACCAGGTTAAGCGTGTATCGGTTCGATTTATCCTATATACAACAATACTTTCTGACGAGATCAATGTTCAGTAATTGCACCACAAATAGGTATGGCCCAATGGTCATATGGTGGCGTGAGTGCTGTAGAGCTTATTCTATCGGCCGACATACAGTTATTCCATCAAGAGTTAAAACTGTCGAGGGCACCTATACCTAAGGGCAAAAGGAGTGCAGCCGCCTTCCAGCTCTTGGGAAAAAAACACACTTGCTCCATGAAAGGGAAATTTTTAGTAGATAAGGGAGAAGAAAATATTTATAGGAAAAGAATGCGTTTTCATACCATATTAGAAGAAACTTCTCTCAATCCACCGCTACTTGCCCAGTTGAAGGTGTTCGGGTTGGGTTAAACTGCCCTTTCTCGAACACGGGGATTATACTCAAAAAGCTTCGATAATTGTGGACTGTATTTCTTCTAGATTGCTGGGTTTCAAAATAATTTAACGCTGAACCAATTTCATCAAACCAATATATTCAGATATCTTTAACAGCGACTGATTCGTAGGAACAGGTGACAATTGGACTCTGGCAATTGCGTCTCATGCGATAGTCAATGGAAAATCTACTTACAGGATAACAGGATATTCATTCATCAAAAACACAACATGCACAATGCCTTACTAGTTGTTACTGATTACGGAAAATTCACTATTTTTAATAATAAATTGGAGAAGGACAAACGCCGACAATTACTCGAGCGTCGTGGATCTGACAGGAAAGTTAACAAACTCAGATATCAATTGTCTTCATATAAAAATGACAATTACATCAACTGAGCGCGCTCAGGGACGGCTCGAATATAATTTGAATTGGAAATGAATAATTGATAAACTACACAATAAACTTGTTGGAAGCTGTGATTCCAACATATTCCCGCCCCGTTGGAATCTCATAGATTTCAAAAAATTAAATAGAGGAAATGAAATTGAAACAAACGAAAAAATGAAACAGAAAAACTAATCTAATGACGCCAAGTAAATAACGCCTCTAAACGCGTTACACTCGCTGAGTTCCACTAGGCAACGGACAGACCTTAGTGATAGGCCTGACGAAAATACCTTCTTTGGCGCGGAGTTTCACGGCACGGACCCTTTGGTCAGAAATTGGTTTCGAGGATTTTAACTCGGAAATTTCTTTAGAAAAGTATTGGGACTGTAAGTTACGAAGGACCAGCAATAAAGCAGAATGTATTTCAAATATGGATAAAGGACCGGACAACTTGGTCTCCTTATTTTTAGAATTAGCCAAAAAACGGGAAACATATGCTACTGAATGTAGTAATTTGTTAAAGGAAGAAAATCTCTGGAATATTTCATTCCAAAATTCGTCTTTAACTTGAGTACTTGTTACTAGCACTTGAAGCTTGTTTTACTTTTGTTCAGGTATTACACTTGGAGGGGGTTTCAAAATAAATTTAGACAATTCCAAATTTATTTTGGAAAGGAAATCAGGACCGTGCCACCACAGTTCTGAGTTCAGGAGATCAGAAGCTAATACGCCCCTAGAAAGTAAGTCAGCGGGATTTTTAGAAGAGCGAACATATCTCCATTGAGCTTGTGGCAGGGAAGTTTGAATTTGGGACACTCGGTTGGCCACGAAAGTGTGCCAACGGGATGGATGGGACTGAATCCAGTGCAGAGCTATCTGCGAATCAGTCCACAAATTGATAGATTCGAAAACTAAATCTTCGTCAAAGATTTGAATAATTTTTCTTGTGAGTTTGGTAAGTAATAACATTGCACACAATTCCAGACGAGGAATTGAAACAGTTTTTAGCGGTGCTACTCTGGATTTGGAAGTGACTAAGATAGTTGTGACATTATTGTCGAAATAAGTGGTTCTGAAGTACAAACAGGCACCGTAAGCACGTTCGCTGCTGTCAGCGAACCCGTGAATTTGGATTTTCACAATTGGCTTTGAGGAAAACAAACATCGAGGAATTTTAAGAAATTTTAGGAATTCAATGGAATCGATAAATATTTTCCATTCTTGGAACAATTCAACAGGGAGCGGTTCGTCCCAGGAGATTTTTGCTAACCAAAGTTTTTGCAAAGGGCCCAGAAAGCCTACCGGGTCAAACATTCGAGCAGTTATTGACAACGCCTTGCGCTTGGAAAGGGTATCATTGTAATAAATTTTCGGTAAAGAAATACCTAAATTGTCAGAACAGGGATTCCAAAATAAACCAAGCACCTTGTTAGGGTTGTCTTCCATTTTCATTTCGTATTGAATTGGATCAGGAGATTCACAATATTTTTTCCTGAACTGTGAAGAATTGGATGACCATTTGTGTAGTCGAAAACCTCCGGAATTTAACAAACTATTGAGTTGATGATAAGAATCTTCTAAATCGGAAAGGGAATTTGTGCCATGGAGCACATCGTCCACGTACGTCTGTTTTAATAATGCCTTTTGGGCTAATGGGAAACCTTTCGAATTGGAAGCGAGCTCCTTTAGAACTCTGGTTGCTAAGAAAGAGGAGGAAGCGACTCCATAAGTCACTGTGGAAAGTTGAATACATTTTAGCTCTTCTTGGGGGCAGTTTCTCCACAAGATGTTCTGAAAATGTCGTTGCGACGGATTTATTTCAATTTGACGGTACATTTTTTCAACATCGCAGGTCAGGACATAAGAATGCTGACGGAAACGGCAAAATATATCATACAGATCTGGCTGTACTTGATAACTCTTGTGTAAGATATCATTCAAAGAAACTCCAGTAGAAGTTTTACTGGAGCCATCGAAAACTACTCTGAGTTTCGTGGTTTCATTAGACTCTTTGATTACATAGTGATGAGGAAGGAAATATTTAATCTCAGCGGCCTTGTCGGTGGGATTAAACGGAATATATGTGGCATGGTTCAATGATACATATTCATCAATGAAATTTTTATAAGTGGAAAATAATTCTTGATTATTTTGGAAACGTTTCTCTAAACTGATAAATCGCCTTTTCGCGATATGGAAAGAATCACCGAGAGGAATCTTATCAGTGGGACATTTGAACGGAAAATCTACTTGGAACCTACCACTTTCAAGACGCACATGCGTTTGAATAAAACTTTGTTCAGCAAGCTCTTCGTCTGCTGATAAGGACTTAAACTTTGGAAGTTCTTCGACTTCCCAGAATTTCGAAAGAATTTTGTCTAATGAATCTGTGGATTCGCAGACATTTTGGAGAAAGAGTGAAACTTTGTTTTGTTTCGGAACATTTTGAGGAGGCAACTGTCCTCCAATAACCCAGCCGAGTCTCGTCAGCTGAAGGGTAGGAAGTTTGGGACCTAGCCTGTGGATTTGTGGAAGTATAATGTCGTAATAGGAGTCTGCGCCCAGGAGAATGTCCACATCGGACGGAATGTGAAATTCGGGATCAGCAAGTCTGAATTCTGGCGGAATATTCAAGCTATTCTTGTTTAGAGGAATTCTAGGTAATTTCGAAGTGATTACCGGGAGTACTGCACAAGACACCTTGAGGATAAAGTTCTCATGAGTATTGGAACGGATAACAATATCTAACATTTTGTTAGAAACAGTAGGAGTGCATTTTATGCCAGAAAATTGAAGTTGACTATCGTAAGTTTTATTATTCAATTTTCTTACGAATTTTTCTGAAGCGAAGGAACATTGACTACCGTTGTCTAGGATCAACCGAGCTTTAACGGGATAACCGGTTTCGGAAAGAACATCTACGACCGCTGTGGCCAGTAGAATTTCATGATCTTTTTTATCTACAAGAAGTGAGGATGGCATCGAAGGTGCCGAAGAATGCCCTTGAGGTTCAGGCTCAAGAGCTTGGAAGTTTGCTGTGTTGTCAGCATTTGGGGATGGAGAATTAAGAGGAGAGGAACGCCAATTTTGGCTGGAACTTGTATTTTGAACTGATTTAGGAATTGCCTCCATACTATTTTGAGGTCTGGAACTATCTCTCGGAATATAATTTGAATTTTGGGAATTTGATGGAACATAACCTTGGGAAGAATTTTTGTGGAGTAGTGTGTGGTGTTTTTTACCACATAGGGTACAACCTTTAGACTTACACTCTGTCAGCAGGTGTTTTCCACCCAGACAGTTGAAACAGAGTGATAAGGACTTAAGAAAACTGTGTTTTTCATCAGTACTAATTTTGGAAAATTTAAAACATTTATAAATATCATGATCAGGAACTTTACAGAACCAACAAGCTCGTCGTTTACTTGTCGGAGAACTACTATTTACATGTAATGCCATTTTTGAACTTGCCCTTGAGATCTTTTCTGATTTTAACTCAAGTGACGCGGAATGGAAGGAAGGAGTCAACGATTCTAAAGCACTGCATCTGGCTTCAACGATTTCAAAAAATTCCTTTAAAGTAGGATTAACTCTCAAATCTCTACTGGACTGATACTCTTTTTTAGTACCGTAATCTAACTTTCTCATGACAACATTAAGAATAATTAAATCCCAATGTTCAACTGGGCATTTCAAATTTTTCAAAGCATCTAAATTCTTTCGAATATTTACTAAAAATTCTCTGAGGGAGGAAAAAGTACATTTTGTAATGTTCGGACAATCCATTATGGAATTCAAATGTGAATTTATAATAGCTATACTATTTTCGTACCTTTTTTCTAAAATATTCATAGGAATTCTCTCCTTTCATATAAGAACGCAAATAAATTAATCTTTTCATCAGTTAAGGAATTGTTATTTTTTATCAAAGCAGTGAACAATTGATAAAACGGAGCCCATTTTGCATAATCACCCTCAAATTGGAGTATGGAAATTTGAGGGAGTTTTACTCGTCCACTTTGTTCATTGAAGGCAGGTACAGATTGAATATCATTCGGAAAAGAAGGAGGAGAAAGAGTAGTAGGAGGAACAGTTAAACTGTGAATCTTTTTTCTAAGACTTGAAACGCATAAATCAAAATTATTTTGTAAACTATCTCTATCTTCTCCATCAGATTTTTCTAAATCTAATTCCTCAATTTCATCCTGAGCATCAACATATTTAGTAATTTCAGTTTCTAAATTATCTAATTTAGTTTGAAGGAGAAACAAATCATTTTCGGACTCTAAATTCTGAGTAACCCAAGTTTGGGTTCGTGTAATTGCGGCTTTTGCATTTTTTCTCTTTTTCTTCAAGGACTGCATTATGTGTTTTGAATTAAGAAATCCTGAAGTTATTTATCAATCTAAGTGGTACAACTATTCTAAATAGAAAGAACCACGCAGGATTCTGTGGAGGAACACTATGCTTTGCCTTTCGCGACGTGGATTTAAATTTTCACTTACGGCACAAACTTTTTTCGACACTGAAAATCAGCGTAAATGTTTTTGCTAAATAGGAGCACGTGAAGTTTTTTAGACAAAACAATAAATGCACTAGAACATAGGATATAAATCAACTCAATCAAAAATAAGTATGCGCAAAATAGCAATAAACAATGTATCAAAGAAAATTGCATGGAAGAATTCAAATATGTACAGTGAATCGAAATGTAATAAATAAAAAATGTATAGCAAATCAAACTGGTAAGTAAAGTCGACTTTATTTAAATTTTCATAAATCGCTACGGGGAAAAAAGGGCTGTGAAATTTTCAATATGACTCTGGAATCTGAAATCAATTACTTCAAATTAGTTTTTTTGACGGAAAAAAAATCAACTCTTTTTAGAGCGTTTCCTGGAAGGAATAAATTATTTTAAATTAAGTCGACTCTATCAAATAGGAGAGAGCAAATGCCAAACCAACATGTAGGAAACACACAACAATATCTTAAATCTAGATCGACCTGCAAGAAGATATAATTGGAAGCAAAAAGAAACGCAAAAATGACTTTGTAAGAGTTTTTGAATATTAAGAACACTACGCTGTGCGCGGCGGAAATGCTTTCTGGAGCGAAACGTTACCGGTCAGGTGACGAAATCTTCTAATGGAGCTGAAAACTTGGGAGTTGTATTTTTGTAATACAACTAGAAAATCCGAATAATCGGGAACAAAATGTTCAGCATCCGGCTCGAAGGACCAAATGTTCGGGTTGGGTTAAACTGCCCTTTCTCGAACACGGGGATTATACTCAAAAAGCTTCGATAATTGTGGACTGTATTTCTTCTAGATTGCTGGGTTTCAAAATAATTTAACGCTGAACCAATTTCATCAAACCAATATATTCAGATATCTTTAACAGCGACTGATTCGTAGGAACAGGTAAGAATTGGACTCTGGCAATTGCGTCTCATGCGATAGTCAATGGAAAATCTACTTACAGGATAACAGGATATTCATTCATCAAAAACACAACATGCACAATGCCTTACTAGTTGTTACTGATTACGGAAAATTCACTATTTTTAATAATAAATTGGAGAAGTACAAACGCCGACAATTACTCGAGCGTCGTGGATCTGACAGGAAAGTTAACAAACTCAGATATCAATTGTCTTCATATAAAAATGACAATTACATCAACTGAGCGCGCTCAGGGACGGCTCGAATATAATTTGAATTGGAAATGAATAATTGATAAACTACACAATAAACTTGTTGGAAGCTGTGATTCCAACAGAAGGGTCTTCCAGCCAACTACGTAGAGTGAGAACGTTACTATTGAGTATAACTGTCGAATATCATCTATCAAGATCATGCCTTCTGAGTGTCCAGTGAAAAATAACCCGGTTAGCAGAAATATTCTAAGAATATTCTGACAAACTGCGAAATCATCGAGTTGTAGAATATTCTTCGAAATGTTCATAGATCATTCTAAATCCACATTCATATAAGGCACTATAGGGAATTTATGAAAACATAACGATATTATATTCTGAAAACATTGTACAATAATGTTTTCAGAGTAATTGTATAACAATCTTCATAGAACATTCTGAATTTATTACGAATATTCATACTCACGACAGAATTTGAGCCTAGAGAAGTTAACCCCAGTTTCATTTCAAGATCGTGATAATTTTTCAGAATATTACGTTGATTTGTCTTATATATCTCTTTCAGCAAATATACCTCTGACGACTTCGTGCTAATAACAAGGACCATGAATAAATGATGATCAGCAATCGTGTATTTCTTTTTGAACTAATTTCATTTTCTAAAATCATGCACGAACTAAAAATAAACTATTTATGTGTTTTGTGATTTTTGTGACAAATTATTGAACTTCTAATGGGTGAAACATGCGATATTATGTTTAGGAATGATTTGCAGACACCCTAATCTGGTGTTTTAAATTATCTCAAAATTGAAATACATTCTGCAGGCACTCTAATTATGAACATTCTCAGAATTGAAGTACATTCCAAGGGGGATATGAGAATGCGATTTACAATAAGAATAATTTCAAAATATATACTGAGAATATTCGAAGCAAGATATGGTTATATTCTGAGGATTTTCTCAGATAATCTAGGAATGTTCTCAAATTATTTTCGAGATAATTCTGAAAAGGATCTAGGAATGTAAATCCCTTCAAATGCCCATAGGATGTAGGGTGTGATGAAAATATACAAACCTTGTTTAAAATGCTTCTAGGAATGTTTAGAACATATTTGTACTGTCTGGGTAGTAGGTAAAGTTGTTGACTGGTTCGACAAGAAAGAAGAATAATTCAGAACTCGCTTCTTCTGATAAATACTAGTATCATTATTTTTACTCAAGTTAGAGTTCAGCTTAACCATCTATCTAAATAGATACATTTTGCTCGTTCGAAACATATAGCCTTTTCTTCTCAATCAAAACACTAAGAAATTTACCCTGTTTGTTCATTCTCTATTGGGTTTTTCATAAAAATGTAACTGGAAAAATGTGTTATTTTTTGTAAACCTTCACTATCGTGACCTCTAGTATTTTGGTAGTAGAAATAATTTTTTCTACAAACGTCAGTAAAAGTATAATTTTTGACGCATGCTGTCAGTATCTAAAATGCCATTTTATGCCACTGGTGTTAAAAGTAAATCATTTTTAGCACTTGTGCTAAAATTGATTTATTTGTAGAGAAAATATAAAAACACAATTCAAAATGAAGTGTTCATTCAATTAAACGTACAATTAGTGAAACTACAATTATGATAAGAAACTCCATGGCCAGTCTCATTGGTAGATGTAACAAAATTTATTTTGGTGAAGCTTGTACCAGGGCAGAGAACAATGTTATCCGCCGAAGTTTTGGACAAAATTTGATCCGCAATGTTCTGTTTCCTTTGTAGCGAGTCTTCTATACAACCCTCTGCTACTGTACTGGACTTCCATCCACCGTGTCTTTTAATTGTAGTAAGACTAGCACCAGAGTCCGCCAACAAACTTGCTGAGGAACATCGGAAACAACGTCCAGTATAAAGATGGAAATCAGGCTTTAGAAACTCAGCAATTTTGGCAGGCATCTTACCAAATGTGTTTGTTGATACCAACTGGAGTCCTGGCACATTTATTTCAATGCATTTTATAAAAACTCTTGAATGAGTAATATCCACTGGGCGTAGGGCTATGTACTTTTTGTAGTAGTTCATGAACAATTACCATTTACAACAAAGGTGCGTGGCACATTAGTTTTTGTGTCTGGTATATGCACAACTAGTGAAGTTCCGGAATCCTCGATATTATTTAATGTCAAATCGCACAGTTCCTCTCGACGACAGGCTCCAAAAGCACCAAAAATCGCAACAACTTTCTGCGTTAGATACCTATATTTCAGCCGGGGCTTCTGCGAGAAATTTGTCGATTTGTTCACTTGTCAAAACTTTCGACTTTTTCGATCGTATCCTTCACCCTTTCGCTTCAAGAAAGCCACAAGCTTGTAATATCTGCTTATGTCATGATTATTTATGTTCATCATCGACTTCAACATAGAGTAATTCGACCAAAGCGTTGACGATTTCCATATTTTGGACTTCTTCAAAGTATGCTAGAAGCACTTTTTCACTGGCCTCCTTACCACTGACATTTTTCTGATCACACCGTTTCAAGAAACGATCGTATGAAAACTCGTACTGTCGCTTTGACTTACTAGGCAATAATTCAAAAGCAGCTTCATTGGCAGCTTCTTCATTTTCCGGCGGTAGAAATTCATTTTCTGGATCACTTTCCATCGAGGAACGAAGAAACTAGAAAAAATAATTCGTGATTCATTGACGTTAGTTGTCAACAAAGACAAATCAACAAATTCTGTTTTTGATTACCTTGGCAGCTTGTTTCTTGAATAGATTAGATGAAATTGGATTCAAAACTTGTAATCTCGAGGCTATTATTTTATCAATTAATTAATGTAAAATAGGTTTGCGTTAATTTGGATTTTTAATGGTGTTTGTAGAAAAAAGAGTGTACCTATGATATACCTGCTAGAAGTGATTTTATTCTGTTTGAAGGGATGGAACACTCCGCCTTCAGCATCGTGTCCCAAACTTTCTTTCTCACAAAATAAAATATCACTTTCAGCACTTATATCATTAATAGCTATTTTTAACAGGGTTTGAACTCCGATTACTTCAATCGCATGAACTCATGCATATTCACAGAACATTTCACGTCCAGATTTCATCCAATTTCCTAATTCGTCTGGATTACTCCCATCAGTTGCATTCGTCATTCAAGGACGCTAGCTCCTACAGTAACCCCAATAATTATAAAATAGCGTAATCTGAATTACAT
Organism: Zygogramma bicolorata; assembly: GCA_032362365.1. Lineage (NCBI taxonomy): Eukaryota > Metazoa > Arthropoda > Insecta > Coleoptera > Chrysomelidae > Zygogramma > Zygogramma bicolorata. The sequence goes on along the minus strand of JAVJAQ010003279.1, from coordinate 347,537 downwards.
CAGAATGTTAACGTGAATTGATGGAGATAATTAACAACAGAGAACACTCAATCATTCTTCAATCCACATAACCCGCTCATATTATACCTGTCTAGCTTGCCGTCCCGCACACCTTCCGATGCCGACATTCATTTTTTATTCGCGCGAGCGGCTCCTTCTGAGCCTCCGTTGATTTCGATTCATTGTACTCCGGTCGAAATAAAAAGCTACTGCCCTCCCCACCGTCGATGGGCAGATAAAAACTGCGTATTTGGTATTCTGCCGGCTAATTATGCTTGAAACTCAGGCACAAACTCATCAGAAGCGAAAAGATTCTGTCAAATTCTTCTACTCCAGTCAATGGGGAGCAAAAAAGGAGGAGTAATTCTGATTTTGGGATATAAGGTTGGGGACACTGATGAAATATCCAAGATTAAAGATACGGAAAGTTAATTTTTTTAGCTCTTGAACGGTTGCCCTAACGACAAAAATGTTCGTTTCAAATTTGAAGGGGACACAATTTTCTACAATTTTTGTTACCATACTTTTTTTCGTTAGTCCAACGGATGGCAAGTTACAGATGATGGAATGTGTACATTTTTCCAAAAAATCGGCCAACTCAATCTTTCAACGGTTAATTTTGTAAAAAGGAATTGTTTGTTTGTTTGTTTAGGTTATCTATTAATATGACTTGCATTGTAAGGTAGTGCAACAAACACCTGCAAGGTTCATTGTTCCGATATGGACTTCGTCTGTTACTACTACTCATTCGGATTGTTTTTTTTATATGTAGATTAACACGAAAGGAAAGCCCTATAATGTTCAAAGAACACCACGTGAATCAAGGGACAGGAGATACGAATTAACATTCACTTTGAATTTCTGAAGTTTGTAAGCCTCAGGAAAAACCTCTTCTGGCAAGGAGTTCCAAAGCTCAGCTGTTCTATTGAAGAAAGATACCTTAGCAAGAGAGGCTCAACAGGTTTTCAAATTCACAACAAAGGGGTGGGAATTCTGTACTCGTCGAGTTATCCGTGTAGATATTGCCAAGGGTGGAACAATTGATAACATTTCGGAAGAGCATCGACCGTGAAAGTATCTATTATAGAAGAGAGACAAGTCTCCGACCCGTCTACGATGTTCCAATGAGGTGAGCGAGTCTGTGAGCGAAGAATCACCATCAAGACGAATTGCCTTTCTCAGAATAGAATCGAGAAGCCTCAATGAATGTTTTGGTGCCGAACTCCACACATGAGAACTGTATTCCACGACAGGTCGTATCTGAGCCTTGTAGATCATCAGAAGCTGACGAGAAGTGAAGTATTTCTTGGCACGAAAAAGAAATCCAAGTTTCTGGGAAGCACTTTAGGCGATCGATCTCAGATGGTTTTCCCATGAGAGATTATCACTGATTTTAATTCTTAGCATTGAGACACTTGATTTTGTAGGAATATTAGACGATGATAGATCAGCTTTTCTTGAGAAGAGACATGCCTGGGTTTCCTTAGCATTGCATTCCACCAAGTTCATGCTACCCCATTCTATTATTTTTATCAAGTCGTCGTTAATTTCATTGACGTGAATGTTTCTCAACAATAGCAAGCTTTTCAGTTTATTGTTGTGAAATCAATCGGAATAGGTAGTAGTAACAGACGAAGTCCATAACGGACCAAAAAACTTCGCAGATAGTCGTTGAACAACCTTATATTGTAAATTTAATAAATATCTAACCCTAGTCTTTATATTCAATATCAATATCCTGATGAGACAATGACGGTTCCAGTATCTCAAGAACGACTTTTGGCCAATGCAAAAATAAAAAGTTTGCCTGATTTCTATGATAAAAAAAATTCGAACGGTCTACTTTTACGGTTAAGTAAGATGAAGAAGATGCCGATGTACTGATTGTGAACACAGCAAAGACGTAGATCTTCTGGTGCTGTTGACAGCGTCAGAATGATCGGAGAACAACATCTACCTACGCAAAATGGGATAAGGAAATACTGTTGAAAAAGTGTAGTCGGCGTGGAGTTTGAAGATGAAAAAAGCAGCCGAAAACATTTTGTTTCTACCCGCATTCAGTGGTTGTGACATGATGTCATTCCTCTTCAACCAAAGGAAAACCACATTTCTTTAGCTTTTTTCAAAAAAAACTGAAATGAATTAGTTGCCTCTTGAAAGATCCGAATGCCAAAGTACTAAACCTCGAAAAGGCTGGAGCACGGTTTCTTGTTGCTTTCTTTCTTTGTACGACGGAAATATGGAGGAGACCTTGGAAGATATCACCCTGGCTTCTATACTTCAAACGAAGAATGCGGCATTGTACCACGCGTTCAGGACTTACCATCAGGTCCAAAAATGGTGTGGAATTCCTAAAAATTCAACGGCCTGGTGCTGGAAATCTTGCACGAATGGGCTCACTTCTATTACAACAACGGAAAAACCATCTCCTGACGCGTCTTATTGAACGTCATCTCTCGCATTTGTAAGAAGGGATTCGAATGCAGGAAAGGTGGGCTAAGGGGCATTGTGTGCGGATTCTGCATCGGCGAATCGCGTTAAAATGTACCAGAAGTTGTCCTCGACAGCGTCGATGGAGATGACGACATACCTCCTGCCGTAGCACAGATTCACACGGCAGACAACGGAGACGACTGTGACATTGACAATGACGACGTTGACGAAGACACCGTCAGCCGACCTGGATCGTCAAAATTGAACGAATCAATCTCGGACAAGAATATTTTTAGATTAGGCCTACTGGGGATACCATATATGAAAACAACGCGCTGTTAGCTCTACTTCCTATTAGTGTAAAAATGAGTTAGCTTTGTATTTACAAAATGTTATAATTATTACAATTAAATAACGAATAGCTAGAAATAATTTCTCAAAATGAGAAAAATGAGGATTTTGACAATTTTTCGGAAAAAAATTCACTTTTAGTCCGCCGTAGCTCGCCACTTTTGGAAAAAGTGTGAGTACAAAAATTGTAAGAAACTTCGTCTTCTTTAATTCTATCATGTTTTTTTATCATTATACGATGAATGAGACTGAAAAATGAGCCAAAAAAAATTCTCTTGTACTGAATACATTATTTTCTGTAACTCACCTGGAATTTTAGGAAAAATGAGAGCGTTATGTGAGTCGATTTTAAATGGTGGCAGACTGAATTCTGAAAGAAAAAAAACTGTACTTTGAACAAAAAATATGCGTTGAAAATTTGATTCCGAAGAGATTTTTGTAGTTTGGTGGTTTCAGTCATTTAGTATAGAAAATTACTGGGTTTTTCTTAAAATGACGATGATTTTCCGCGAATTTTTTGGAAACATGGTCTTCATCTACTATTGAATAAAAAAACAGCTCATAATTCAGAAGAAACTATTTTGTTGAAATTTATTTGAAATTTATGATTCAAAATTTCAAGAAATCTTTGCATACCAGATAGACGTCAAAGTCAATTGAAACTATCATAGAAGTCTGCGTTTCAGTATCTTCACTTCTAGTAAAGAGTAGACATTAAATAATATTGATTGGGGTTTTTTCTTAATCAGATTTTATAGTTACGAAAAAATGTCGTTTTGTTTTCGAATAATAATCTCGAAAGCCTCAAGAAAATCGAATTCCTCTGGAGTATCTTCTGATCATCAATCGACCAGCGGTAAGTCGTTATAAGGGAGATAACAGGTAGTGGTAGCTCAAACGCATCCACATCCCGCGGAGATCTAATCAACATTGGATGTCCGCCCTTTGGGGGGTGTTGGCCGGTTACGCGTTTTCAATTATTAAATCTCATAATCAACAACGATCTCTATTACAAATGGGTAATTTGAACATATCTCCTGAAGTGGAAATGTTTTAGCTTCGATTACACAGAGTTTATAGAACAGAATTAAATGTTCGTGTTATTCTTTGTGTTATTATCAAGCGTTGCTTTAAGAAATAGTTAACGTAGGTGTTCATGCAGCTTTTGTTTTGATTTAAACATAATTATTTGGGCCTTACACCGGTGTCCGTATTTATGTCCTTTACTCATGAATGTATTAGAAAAGGATAGACGCGTACCGAATGCAACTCACTCATTGATTGAAATATAGCAAGTTTCAAAGAAATCATTAGTTCGAATTATTTTCTGAACATTGAATTCAAGCTTGCACAATTGTCTTGTATTCACAAGCATTGTCTAATAATCGAAAATTAACAAATTTCCAAGGTTACCCATCAGATCAAAGTTTACGCTTGCGATTGAGCAATGTGTATGAACGGGTGCGTATATTTCAGTGGATTCAATTTTCAACTTACGACTAATATTGAGATTTCGCTTGAGACAAAAATCAAAAGTCGTTCTATAGACCCAACATTAGTATGAAATCTGAACTGAGGGTTTCACCTATTTGCGTCCCAAATGAAGAATGTTTTATCAAATATAATGTGAAAAAAAGAATTTCTATACGCATTCTATCCATTTTCTGAAGATTTCAACCATAGGTGGAGCAACAACCTACAGATAGCGGGCAACAATTTCATACAGAAAAAGGCCGTATGTATGCATATAATTCGTTCCTAGTTTGAGTGTAGTCTGTTTAGTCTGAACTACAACGAACCAAATTGGTTGAAAATTCAAAACAGGGGAGAACTGCATTTTGCCTGTTTTATTCACAAACTGATACAAAAACAACAGCCCACCTATCTGGTGAAAAAACTGCTTCCAAGACATCAGATAAATCCAAGAAATCTTAGATATAATATTAATAATTTTGACAACCCGAAACATAACAGCACTATCTACAGGCGATCGTTCACGTGTCGTGCTATAACAAAATAGAATTCATTTAGTGAACCCCTGAAAAATTCATAACTGCCGCTCTTCAAAACTAATCTCAAAATTGAATTCCTCTGTCAGCAGTGATCTGAACATGAATATTTCTATATTTTTTCTATCATTGCACTAGTGAACTAATGTTATTTTACATATAATACAATTTTATTTTGTGACAACTTTTTTTTTCATTGGAGATGGTTGAGTGGAGATTAGCGTTTCGCTAAAAACCGCCACATAAAATAAAGATCATTTATTATCATTATGTAGCAATAGGTACGATGTTTATATGACTCTTGTTGCATATTCTCTGAAAATATTCATTCGTGTATGAATAAACTTAGGTAAATAAAATGGTTTTTCTTTATCCGTGAATATTGTCATTGGTATTCCCACAATTGATCGAAAATATACAGCAAATGGAAAATGAAAAAGACAAATTGCCTATATCATTCATCATTATTACTGTAAATTCGAACTCACTTGCTAGCATATTGAATTATTGAGGCATCCAACAATGGTTAGGAGTGAGGTTTTGAATGGAGAGCAGGAATATAGGTGTGCGTCCAGCAGGGAAACCACCAATAATGCGAACCACACAAAATACTATTCCGAAATACAATTTTTTTTCAATCGTAAAAAAATTCAAATCCTTAAAAACCACATCAGACTTGAAAATGATCAATTTCACCACCCAGGTAAAAAAAGTTATCAATTTCGTTGTCGGTGGTACTGAGAGTAGAGCATAATTATGCTTGATAATGAATGGAACCTGATCGTACTATTACAATTTATTTTTCAATAAGACAGAGAAATGTATCTTTTGAAATTATTCGAGTAGTATAAAAAAATTGATTTGAATTATTTATAGTTACCACTCATCACTTCTGTACATTATTATTTTTTTTACAGAAAAAAACTGCAGTTTTCTGTACGATTCTTTATTGGTGCACGAAACTAAAATACGTGTTTCGTACACCACAATAGCTCGCGATTTTGTGAGTATTCTGTTTTAAATGTGGATTTTCATCAAGTGTCTGTTAGTTCAATTCAGAAATCATTTTTCATTCGTATATATTCAAAAGATATTTTTATCAATATTCTGTTACAAAAAACTGGAGGAGGAAAAGGAAAATGAGACGGTTTTCACGATAGAATCAATATAAATTGTTCGGAATGTATGGTGTAGGGAAATGTATATTCCCAAATGAGTTGAGAAGAGGAACTGTTGACTGAAAACATAAAAATGTTGAAAGTTATACGGTGCAAAACTTCCCCTTTTCGGCCTCAGAAGGGTCATAACTTCCTTTTTTGAACACGGATGACAACCATCAGAAAGTCAAAACTGCTGCGAGCTCAGGATAACGAAGTCTTACCATTTTACTTGATATTCTTCGCACGAGCTAAAATAAGTAGTGAGAATATATCCAAGATCAGTTAATCATCTAGACCATAACCACCATGAACGTGCTCGACCGGAATACACTAGGCATCTCCACCTCCATATATTCTGTGAATAGCATTACAAATTACTTTATTCACGTGTGTGTGAAAAATTAAAAAATTTAGTGGAAAAAATTAAATTCAGTTTAAGGAGGCAACCGAAAATAAGCAATAGAGATAGTTGCCTTTATAACATTCTCCTTCCATGTATGCAGACATATATTGGTTTGATTTTTTGAATAGTATATCGATCATGAAAAGTTAATATTTGGCGACATTGGTACAATATTTGAAAACAATATAAGATTTAATCACTATGGTTCTTTTGGATACAACCTTGTAAACTATTTATGGCCAGCAAAAAATGGCATCAGCAATAACTTAATTAATTCCATGTCATAATCATTATAATATTAGAATTTCAAGATCGCTGATTTATTTGATTTGAATTTCAAGACAGGCCGTGGCCGTAAAAATAGCTGTTCCAAATGTCCTCTAACGTAAATGTGTGACATTACTAGTGACTGTATGTGGAAAATTCAGTTTTCAATATCGAAACTTTTCAAAAAGTACCCATGATAAATATTGGATTGCCAATATTGATATCTCAATTCAGAAAGAACATGCAATCATCATTTGAATTACAAGGGGGGGGGGGGGGGGGGGTTTTTTTTTTTTTTTTTTTTTTTTTTTTTTGTTTTCTTTTTTTTGTTTTTTACAATATCAGACTTAGATTCCTCATTCGACAATCACGTTATAGTGATCAACTAATAATAACATTCTGATGAATAAAAAAATACAAATCACAACTTCTATGAAAGAGGTAAAATAAAAAAACACTCTATTTTGATAGGTAAGAACGTGTATTTCATTCAAAGGCGTTTGATTCATTCACAAAAAAAAGAAGGTGCATCTAAAACAGCTACTCCCCTCCCTGTATGGTGACGACAGACCCTAGGTTACATAAAAATAACTTCTTGCTCAATTTGCATACCAATCATATGGAAATCGAATCAAATATATAGTAAACAATGGAATATCTGAACAAAGCAAAATAGAGAGCTATTTGTAGAAAAAATCTCACTCACCTCGATAATATGTCATTTCAACCCATACAAGATCTCGAATCGCTCAGATAAAAATTATCTCTGCAGTGGATTGGAATTTGTATGTTTTCATGAAATATATAAAAATTATTATTTCCATGTTTCAATTAACTCTTTCACACAGTTCGAGACAAATATTGGAATTTCAATACTGAATATATATGCGAGCAATATGGAAATATCCATATTGTGAAACCAATATTGTTCAATATAACCAGATATCGTGATTCGGAATTCTGACAAGTTTTTCTTTAATTATTGCACCTACGAATATGAAGTTGAAATCAGTTGAGACAATATTGGGTCAATATCATATCGAAAAATGTTGTGTTGTCAATAAGAACCCATATTAGTTCGATACTAATCTTTCCACCTACGAGCTATTTGTAGAAAAAATCTCACCACGATAATATATCATTTCAACCCATACTAGATCTAATTTCATTCAGAGAAAATTATCTCTTGAGCTCTTCAGTGGGAAAGAGGGTAAACTACCTAATACTTTCACTAAAATATTCATCAAACTTCATTCAAAAAAACATGTACCTAATAATGGAATGTATATGTCCTTGTGAAATGGATAAAATTTATTATTTGCATGTTTTCATTCACTCTTCCACACAATTGGAGACAAATATTAGAATTTCAAAACTGAAAACATATGCGAGCAATATCGAAATATTCATATTGTGAAACCAATATTATTCAATATAACCAGATATCGTGATTCTAACTCCTAATAAGCTATTCTGAAATTATTGCACCTAAGAATATGGAGTTAGACTTAGTTAAGACAATATTGGATCAATATCACATTGGAAACTTTTGTGTCGTCAATATGAACCCATATTAGTTCAACAGTAATCTCTCCACTTAGGAGCTATTTGTAGAAAAAATATCAGTCACCACGATAATATTTCATTTCGAACCATGCAAGATCTCATTTAGGTCAGAGAAAATTATCTCTCGAGCCCTTCAGTGGGAAAGAGGGTGAATTAGTGAATATTTCCACTAGAATCTTCATCAAACTTCATTCTCTCCACAAAAATAGCCATGTACCCAATAATGGAATTTATATGTCCTTATGGAATAGATAAAAATCATTATTTGGATATTTTCATTTACTCTTTCACACAGTTCGAGACAAATATTAAAATTTCAATACTTACTGAAAATTCAGATGAGAACAGATAGGCGAGCAATATCGAAATATCCATATTGTGAAACCAATATTATTCAATATAACAAGATATCGTGATTCTGACTTCTGGCAAGCTTTTCTATGATTATTATTGCACCTAAGAACATGATGTTGAAATTAGTTGAGACAATATTGAGTCAAAATCATATTGGAATATATTGTGTGTTCAATATGAATCCATATTAAATCAATATTATTCTTTTCACTTACTATATACGTATATTATTCCAAACGGAAATTGGAGTTCAGCCAATATAATGGCTGTACGTTCGATGCTGTATGCCTATTCACTACAATTTTGCAATTGATTTTTCGTGATGCAACCAGGATGTGCCAGTCTTCAATTCATGATATAATCAATGATTTTATTTTGTACATTCGTCGTTTGAGAGTTGATCTGCTGTTTTATATTATATAGCTGGTTTAAGATGGATTCTAGCGAAAACCCGCTATCGTTTTTTCACAAATGGAAGTCGAAACTTGTGCCAGCAATAGATTAACGAAGCCTCGCCTTTCAACGTGTGAATCCAAGCACGGTGGTCCGCCGGGGAATTGAACCCCGATCTTGAGAGGCGGACGTGCATACCACTACACTGCCAAGAACCACTTATGTTGGAAGTGTGGTGTATGTATATTGTCATGAAAACATTTCCAAGCTTGTTTTCCGTAACAAAATGGTTCGCAACTATGTGAGCATTAGTCTGGATTCAGACAGATCCGAGATTCGATCGTACGACGATCAGATAACTTTCTGATTGGTCTAAATTTGAATTCAGACCAATTTAGACCAATCAGAAAGCTCTCTGATCGTCGTACGATCGGATTTCGGATCTGTCTGAATTCAGCCTTAGTATATAGTTTCCAACGATATAATGACTCAATCATAACCGACCGATTCGGCTCGTAGCCGTTTTTCACATCAAGTGGATTGAATCAGTGTTACGTTACTAGTGAGTCAAACTTCATTCTCTCCACGAAAATAGTAAAGTTCCTAACGACTGAATTTATATGTCCTTATGAAATAGATAAAAATTAATTTTTCATATTTTCCTTCACTCTCCCACACAGTTCGGGACAAATATCAGAATTTCAATACTGAAATTATATGCGAGCAATATCGGAATATCCATATTGTGAAACCAATATTATTCAATATAACCAGACATCGTGATTCTGACTTCTGACAAGCTATTCTATAATTATTGCACCAAAGAATATGGAGTTGGAATTAGTTGAGACAATATTGGGTCAATATCATATTGAAAAAATTTGTGTTGTCAGTTTGAACCCATATTAATTCAACATACAAGATCTCGTTTCGCCCAGAGAAAATTATCTCTTGAGCTCTTCAGTGGAAAAGAGGGTAAATTACTGAATACTTCCGTTAAAATCTTTATAAAACTTTATTCTCTCCACAAAAATAGCCAATTTCCTAATAATGGAATTTGTGCCCTCATGAAATAGATAAATATTAATATTTGGATGTTTTTATTGACTCTTCCACACAGTTCGAGAAAAATATTAGAATTTCAATACTTCCAAAAATTCAGTTGAGGCGAGCAATATCGAAATATCCATATTGTGAAACCAATATTATTCAATATAACCAGATATCGTGATTCTGACAAGCTATTCTATAATTATTGCACCTAAGAATATTAAGTTGGAATCAGTTTAGATAATATTGAGTCAATATCATATTAACAAAATAGTTCGCAACTACTTATGTGAGCATTAGTATATAGTTTCCAACGATATAATGACTCACTCATAACCGACCGATTCGGCTCGTAGACGTTTTCACATCAAGTGGATTGGATCAGTGTTACGTTACCAGTGAATATGAGCGAACACAACAAAACGACTACCCGAGAAACACCTGAGATGTGAACCTGAAAATGCTCGCCAGGGAGGTCCAGTCACTCACATGCACTGAGTGCAAATTCTAATCGGGCTTCGATTACCCCAATTATGCTCCTGTCAGGATATCTTATCGTATAACAGCTGAATTGGCAAATTAATTAGCTTATTGAACATTATACGTTTACGAAATCGGTTTGTTGGGTTTCGTTTGACCGGTTTTTGAATATTCATACATCGAACCGTTGACACCGGTATGGGATCTCGGTTGGTATCGAATTTGATAGCGTATCAGATTCTCAAAAATAAAGAGGTTTTCTATAGAACGATGGATATCCATCGAATTTGTATCCCTTTCAATATATTCACAACCTGTTGCATTCGACGTTAAAATTCTTTTTTTTTTCTTGTTTTGAAGTTTTTCAACCAACCTCAATCTCAAAAATGAAGATTGAATCAGAATCTATACGAGTATAGAATTGAAGACCTTCAGTTTGTGTCTAGGTAAAATAGAAGGCCGCTCTTGCCTTTAATAGATTCTTACAGCCGATTGTACCGACTTTTAGTTATGGAAGCATTGAGCTAATAGGTTATTTTAGGTCAGTTAACGCACTGCAGCCATTGCACCATAGTTCAAGAGATAGTAGCTTAAACGAGCGACCCATTTATTATGAGGAACTAAACGACCTGGATTTTTTTAGAAGGTTTCGCCCAACAAATATAGCTTTTGGAGCTGATGGAAAATGGACTAGTGCCCTGATGATGGGTAAAATGTGTTCTCAATTTCTTTATTGTTCCCATATATGAATATGCCAACCTGAAATTGAGCTGTGACCCTTTCGTGTAAACGTAAATATTCTTTGGTAAAGCTTGTTTGGAAATGTATAGTGCAACTCATATGGAGTTGAGAGACCAATGAAATCAAAAAGTCCTTTTGTTAATGTCTCATAACAAAAAGACGGTGATATAGGTTGTTGATCATTCTTCATTTCTCAGATTGCGCCACAATCTGGGGGGGAAGAAGCGGGAAAGAAAAGAGGAACTGTTTCAATTTTATCATTTAGTGGTGATGGGTTCTCTCTTCCTTTTTTTTTGTTTTGTTTGTTACTGCCGATTGCGCCGGAAGCATAAGCAAAAAACCGACCAAAATAAAGAGTCCACGACCACAATCGGAAAAAAGAGATGAAAGAAAAAGTGAAAGAAGAGATTGGTTGCCGAAACGTAACAACGAAAAATTTTGATAAATGTTAGTTCAGATTTTTTTGATTGTCAAATTTGATTCATACGTCTTATAGAACACTTGTTTCATTCACAAGGAACTGTTGTCAATTACCGCAGCAACTTTTCGGAGTAGTTTGCCTTTCTACACTTGTATAGAATCCATTATTGATTCTCATTTTTTCAGATTGTGGTAGCTACGAAGAAAATAGTATGCCCTTCTACAGTTGTATACTCTCCAAGGGAATTCTTCATTTTTCATATTGCGGTAAGTGTCATACTCAAAAAAATGCGAAAAGAAGAAACGAGTTTGCCAGATAATTATTTGGCAGAAAATATTATACATAGTGATTTTCCCAACATGTTTGGCATTATACCCACATAACTTTTGTCGAGTATCAAAAATTGTTATTTAGGAGTTAGTTCCACGGAAAAAAACAATCAAGAGTTCTTGACGAGCTAGACAAAAAATACATTTACCAGACGCCAGTTTGAATATCTGACATAATTTTCAACTCATCGAGGATAAGAAAAAATTCAAAATTTTGTTGGAAAGAGATAGACTGCGATTCTCAGATCTCTTCCATTTATTTGACAACCTCATAACTTGACGTTGAGTTGATTGACATTTATTTATTGTGTTACACTAGCAATTTTGTACCCACAAACTTTTTCGGTGAAATTGCTGGTGACAGAAAGTGCGAATATAGACAGAACAAAATCGGTTTCAAAATAGCATTAATCAGAATATATTTTTTGTTACAACTCAACACCTATCTGAATTTGTGACGCAAGAGCTGTTTCAAAATGTATTTTTCGGATTGGGGTAATTTCTCATTTCAGAAAATGTCTGGTTCATGTTATTCTTTCATCCCAATTCTCATCTCACTCTTAGAAGATGTCTTCCCACCGGAAGAGAGGAACCACAGTAGTAGAGACTAATACCACACAATAAAAAAAATCAGTATCCATTACAAATTTCATGAAGAACACCCAATTCAAGGCACCCTGTTCTTCACATACAAACAAAAACAAAATCGAATTTAAATGACGTTGACTCGAGCATAAATACTATTTGATCGTGCACCGACATACCAATTATGAATTGAGAGAAACCACAGAAATAATCGTTCTTGTAACAATACCGAAATATCTGTAATTATTTGTTCTGTCTATCGATTTATGTACAATCTGGTGAAAAGCATCAGTCAGTAGACACGTATTTTCCAGGAGATATTCTTAAATAGGTGAGCTTCGAAGTGATCTGATATGTAGTAGATTCCTGATTTTTAAGAAAGTTTTCGGACGGTGAATTGTTGAATTATAAATAAATGCCTCGTTTAGTTTACTTTTTATTTTCATAAACACGAAACAGATGGAGCAAAATGGGGATGATCTATAATTTTTGTTTCCACCATCACCGTCCCTCATCAAAACACCAAAAGTAGAATGAAACGGTCGAATTTGCCAAAAGTTTGTCCAAATCCGCAGCTTTTTTTATTCTCCTCCTATTAGGGAACTAGACAAACACCTACTCATTTTTCAGAACTCTCAATATCAAGAAAATAGAAATTATTTTCCTCCTCAAAACTCCAACTGATTTGCAATGGTTCATCAGAACAATTCATAGAAGAACCTCGAATATCTCAAAATGGTCAAGGGTGATATATAAAAATCATAATACCGATAAAAACTGAAAACAGATGATATCGTAAACTTTTTATTGCCTCCTCCAAGCCGTTTCAATGGAAAGAATGTGCTTATGCTGGAATAATTCGATAGTTATTTGTTTAACTAGGCAGCAAAGTAGTAGCTAAGGCAGTCAATTTACTTTTCTGCCAAGTTGAACATCCATTTTTTATTCTAGTGTTTATAATGATATATGTAGGATATTGTATTTGCAAATTATTACAATTCTCACAATCTCTCCATCTTTCTTGTAGTGATGAATTAAAACAATTTTTTATTGAAATCGCAAGTGTTGGAATGGTTGGGTTCTATGAAAATGAATATGTTCATAGTAATTATAGTTTGACAATATTATGGATAGTGATAGCGAAGTACTCACTCCCCCAGGCACACATCAACCAGCAAAGTATTACTTTTGCTGCCTAGGCAGGAAAGTCCTTAGGCAGCAAAAGTAATATTTTTATGATTGATATGTTTCTGCAGAATTTATATTTGCTGTCAATTGGAGAAATATTTTTCCTCAGATTGACAGCAAATATTAATTTTGTTGAAACATATGTCAGCGAATATTACGTTTGCTTGAATGTGGTTGACAATGTTTCCTACTGAATGGTAAAGGTTTGGACTTCCATTGATTATATTATCAACTCTATTGAAACCTGTTGCTAAGAACGAAAAGATAAAAAATTCATTTCAACCTTTTGTTTGGATTTGATTACCTTACTTGATTTGTATTGTTATCCTTTCGTTCTTAGCAACAGGTTTCAATAGAGTTAATAAGTTAATACTATAGGCAATGGAAATTCGAATCATTACCATTCAGCAAAGTATTACTTTTTCTGCCTAGGCAGCAAAGTGAAGACTTTCCTGCCTAGGAAAATGATTAGACTTCTGCGGCAACAAAATCAAGTCAATATTTTTTGCCACCTACGTTATTTCTGGAGGAGTAAGTACTTCTAAGTTGCTATCACTATCCATAAATGAATATAACGATATTTTCCACCGATATTTGTTAGAATTGTTATAATTTGTAAATGTAATATCCTACATATATCATTATAAACAATCGGAGGAAAAATTATATATTCAACTTAGCTAAGTTCCAAGCCTCGTTACATTTGGCTATGAACTATCAGCTGCTGCAGTCAATCTACTACTTTGCTGCCTAGTAAAACAATAACTAAAGCCATCATTTTTTCATATTTTGCCTAACTCAATCAATAACAATCGAGAATCTAATCACTACCTCAACCATAACCTTTGTGTTATGCATTACTTCTCCACACAGAAATATTCGAAACCAAAAATAATATGTATGGAAGCAAACATAAAAACCAACCCTCACTAATGCAGGATTTCAGTCGGCTTTGTGCTTATTATGGTGACTGTACCGTCAACACCAATTTGTTTTGCGGTATACCTCCTAACGTGGCATAGAAACGAGAAGATTGTGAGCATCCTAAAATCCACAAGAACCGTGACCAACTGTTTGGAAAGGTAAATAGAATTATAAGTGATTTGTTGGTTATCAATACCCGTCTTGTGGGAAGTCATGCAGAAACGGTTGACTTTTTCGTTCAAATGGTCGATATACTATTGTAAAACATCATCTATCTTGATACCCAAATATCTGTGTATACTCATTGAAGGTATAGAATAACTCAGATTTTTTTTTATTGGGCACCAACTCTTTCTGATATTTCCAACAACAACATATCCAAAATTGGACAAGATATTTCATAAATTCAAGCCACAAAATATGCAGTGCGTGGTATTCACTATTATTTTTTGTGTTGGTTTCAGTGGAAACATTGATCAGTTCGAACAACTATCATAGCACTCTTTGAATGAATGTCATTTTTGTGGCGTGTACATTTTTAGTGTTGCAGTTTTTTTGATTTGTAATTTACAAGAATAGGAAGAAAAAACTGCAACGCCAATTAAAAAAGTTTCTACTGACAATAGTATATACCCAACCTCCTAGCAACTTGTCGTTGCCTCCAAATACGCATTATGAAGCATTCAGATTATATATGAAATTTCTCATATTCCATTTGGTCCCTTTCGCTATCAATGATGAATATATATCAAACCATCATTAACCAAAGTTCAAAGTAATCTACGGGCGTTTTCCTTTGCCGACATCTAGAAAAAAAAAATTCGTTGACTACGCTATATATAGAGCAAACACATGTTCAACAGGTGAAATAGGGCACATTTTCATCTCCCAGTGGAAAGCAAAGAACATGTGAAAAATATGAAAAAGAGAATCTGTGCGGAAAGAGTTTCTGAACAGGATAAAAACCGTGGCCACTGAATATTTTTTCGACTATCATCTGGAATAAATCATAGTAATTGTGTGAATTATCACTTACTGTTCAAATCATTCAGAGCGGTGGTTCCAAAGTTGTCTGGACTACGACCCATCAAAAACAAGTTACAAAATCCGGGACCCACCTCTAGGAAATTCAACCGTTACTAATATTTTATTTATTTATTTATTTATACATTTCGGGATACAAACAGGTCGGGACCCAAAGCAGTATCCTCTAAGAGATACAATAAAGATTCAAATTACAGAATGAGTGGTTACAACTTAATGAGGTAGTGATGTTAATGCTAACAGTCATGTTTAACAATTCACAGTTCAGCAATACTATTTTTCTAACGCATCTTACATGCTACGTCTTTTGTAATAACAATAAACTATCATCATCATTTTTTACATTATCCAAATAACAGATAGTATGTGATAAGGTAAATCATACATGTGTTCTTCCATTGTCTATAAAAAAATGACTTTTAATTTCGTTTTGTAGGATTGAAGTGGAAGACATAAAATATCCACATTATTACAATACTTATCGAAAGTTTCTGGAATCCGATTTATAACAGAATTTTTGCCTAAATTTGTGTTGAAGTGTACTGAAGAAAATAATCTTTTATTGCGAATGTTGTGTGTAGGTACATGGAAGTTCACCAAAGATAATAGAGGAGAATCAAAAATATTGTTTACAGTCTTGTAAATGAAGATTAGATCAGTAATTGTTCTGCGTTGTTCCAATAACTGAATTTTGTATTGCCTCCGAACAACATTGATACTGTCAATAACATATGTATTCGATACCCTATAATGTATAATTCTTATGAATTTGTTTTGGATAATTTCAAGCCTTGATTTATGTGATTCATACATGGGGTTCCATATCGTACTTTCAAAACACAGCTTACTATAAATGAAGGCATAGTAGATCGATTTGATTGCATGCTCGCTCTTGAAATTTCTACAGACTCGTTTGTAGTATCCCATTATTCTATTACATTTATTAATTACATAGTCTATGTGGATGGTGAGACTCATTTTACTGTCGAAGATAGTAACGTAACAATCACATATTGAGTAATTGAATTGAAAGGGGTTGATATTTTTGGTAAAAGAAATGCAAGCACATTTATCAATGTTTAGTTTAAGTTTGTTGTTAGCACAGTACTGCGAGAATCTGAATAGGTCTGACTGAACATTATAACAATCCTCTGTGCTCATGATTTTTGTGAATATTTTGAGGTCATCGGCATACAGTAATATTGAAGTAAATTTAAAACATTTTTTTATATCATTAATGAAAATAGAAAATAAAAGTGGTCCCAGATGAGAGCCTTGTGGGACACCTGATGTAACAGTGAAAGGCTCTGATTTGAAACCGTTCACTACCACTACCTGGGTCCTGTTAAAAAGATATGAAGAAAGCCATCTCAAAATACTTCCCAGAACACCCACCCCAGCAAGTTTCGACACAAGCAGATTATGATCAACCTTGTCAAAAGCCTTGCTGAAGTCGGTGTACACGGAATCAACCTGAATGCGCCCATCCATAGAATTTGATATATACTGTGAGTAAATGCTCAGGTTAGTTTCTATTGAACGTTTCGAATAAAATCCATGTTGTTCCTCGATAATGAAATTTTTTAAACAGTTGAACAAATAATCATACATTAAACTTTCAAGAAGTTTATGAATAAAGAATTTTTTCTAATAAGAAACAAAGTTCAAATATAATTTTTGATACTCAATCGAATAACTACATCAAAAAGTTATTCCATTGAGAAGTATGGAATTGTTTACTATGTTCCCCTGTTACAGTTTTGACATCAACTTCAACTCGAATCAAGTCAAGCAGTCTTGAGAATGGCTCCAAAGTGGGAGCCGAAACGTCGAAAGAAGAAAAATTCCAGACGCGGTTCAACTGGAAGTGTGAGGTTATTTTTGTTCTCAGGCAATTTATCATCCACCTTGATTACCATAAATTTAGGACTGCATTTTGTTGTAGAGTCTGTGTGAGGATATTTCAACTAGATGGCTCCTAGTGTTATGATTACTACGATTTAGTGTCCTGGTAGATTTAATTTAACATGTAGTAGTTATTGGTAGATGTATACTGATTCTAACATTACCCAATTCTGTGAATAATTGTTTTCAGCTAGTTCTTCTGGTAACACCAGCGATTCATCGAATAGCCCTTTTTTGGAGCACTAAAACTCCGTACGCCTTATGGGATTACAGACTGTATTAGTTATCCATGATAATTGATGGGCAATACAGACTATTAGGTGTGCTACGTAACTGATAAATGGGAGCTAGTTCTTTGCATATCCCATCAATTTGTAATCTCCAACTGCAGTTTTCAGATAAGTGCATTCCCAAAAAATTGGTTATTTGTAGTTTTTTATTAGCAGGCTGTCGTCAAAATGTTTACGAGAAAGATGAAAACGAATGAAGACTGTTTTTTGAATTTAAGACTAGCTGACCCGTGTCCACTTCGTTTTATGTTAATTATTTTTGTGATACAATTATATTGTGTAGTTCCTAGTACCAAGTTTTATGACGTTTATCACAGCTCTGCCTTCTGGACGCACTCGAAAGAGTGTTTGATAGAAGTCGAAAATGTTATAAACTCATTTATTACCCAGTTTAAGCTATGCGTTGATCAGCCAGTCAGTTTTTCAGGATAAAGCATTTTATATGTATAGATCACAAAAATATCTTTCTAGTGATACAAATATAAAGCTTGCCATATAGTACCATGGACTTTTTGTAGAACTAATAGAGACTAACATTTTCGGTGAACATTATGTTCGTCTATACCGAACGATTCAGTCAGCGCACACCTTTGAAGCATCACATCTCGTCCGCTTTTCTCTTGATTTACATTTGTTTTTTCAATCATAAAAAAAATATATTCAATATCACTCCTGAATAGTGTAGCTTTCTGTTAGTGAAAGAATTTCCATAATCGGATCGATATTTTCGAAGATTACAAACAAACGAAGTCAGAAACGAACCTCTTTATAATATTATAGATGAGGTGACCATTTTGGAACGACGCACGTGCATCATTGAGAGCTTGATAGGGTTTATCTGAGGTTGCATTGACAGTGTTCGATGTCACTGATTCGCGTTCATAATGGAGTTTTTGCTGTTAACAATGTATCTCGGCTCCAGTCCATACACCAATATATTCTCTTATCTTTTTTATTTTCACGATCACTCGAAAGGAAAACCCCATAATGCTTGAAAGAACACCTTCTAAATCAGATAGGAAAACATACAATTTTTGAAGGCAAAAAACACCATTGGTAAGGAATCGCAAAGGCTATAAATCAAGAGAGAGAAAGGTCATATAGGTTTCCAGACCCACAGCATTGGGATAGGAAAACTCCAATTGTCGGATAAACCATAAATTAATGTACTGACAAGGACGGAACGTTTGATGATATTTCACGAGAGCAAAGACCAGGAAAAGATCCCCAGGAATACAATAAGTCGCCAACTTGTCTACGATGATCTGGAAAAGTGAGTGTAAATGTGTTGTAGTACCAATAATAGAGAAATGGCGGAATTTGAAATATTTCTTGGCAGGAAACAGAAAACCAAGTTTCTGAGTACCTTCAGCAAACGAGCTCCTATATGGTGTTTCTATGAGATAGTATATTCTGATATCTGATCTTGATTCTCAGCATAGAAATGAATTATTTCACAAAGAGTTTTGACTATATTTCATGGAGTGAAGACGCATGAAGTGAGTGTAAATGTGTTGTAGTACCAATAATAGAGAAATGGCGGAATTTGAAATATTTCTTGGCAGGAAACAGAAAACCAAGTTTCTGAGTACCTTCAGCAAACGAGCTCCTATATGGTGTTTCTATGAGATAGTATATTCTGATATCTGATCTTGATTCTCAGCATCGAAATGAATTATTTCACAAAGAGTTTTGACTATATTTCTTGGAGTGAAGACGCATGAAGTGGGTGTAAATGTGTTGTAGTACCAATAATAGAGAAATGGCGGAATTTGAAATATTTCTTGGCAGGAAACAGAAAACCAAGCTACCTTCAGCAAACGAGCTCCTATATGGTGTTTCTATGAGATAGTATATTCTGATATCTGATCTTGATTCTCAGCATCGAAATGAATTATTTCACAGAGAGTTTTGACTATATTTCATGGAGTGAAAAGTAGATATCTGTAAATACCATCGTATACAAAAATAATAAAAATATGAAAACGGAAATATGGACCAATTCTTCTTGACCGATTGAACTTCAATCATGATAAACTAGTATTGTTTCTTCGAAGGCATAATATGAAGAATTAATTTGAGAAGTATTTATTGCCACCCGATCTGATAACAATTTATCGAGGTCAAAACCGAAACACTTCATACTCAATTTACTCTTCAAACTTACATTTATCGAAAACGACATCAATATCCGCTATTCACTTGTAACTCTACACGCATCCATCCCGCATTTGTCTCTAGCCATCGAACCGAAATAAAAATCTGGAATAATTATTAATATGATTCAGTAGCTCTGTGACATTCGTCAACAAATCGTGTGAAATCCAAACTTAAAATACCGTGTTTTATACGTTGACCTTTCAGTTAGTTCGTCGGTTGGAAACTGTAACGCGTGAAATTCGATTAAAAGCACATATCGCATTTCTGACGAGTCAGACCTCCAATGTAGATACTAATACGTAAAAGAGTTGATCACTATAACGATTGATCGGAAGTACATTCACTACCAATCTGTCACTCAGCAGTCGTTGAGATGGTCCACTGTAACCCTAGAGCTACCACCTATAATGTTTATACTAGCTGTTCGATGCTAAGAGTTATGTGACAAAACTACTTCGGTTACTAGTTTTTTGAGCACCCATGGTTTGTTGAAATTCGATCAGTCCTTTTTATAATTGGTTGTTCTGATTCTGAATTGGATCATTATCTTTCTTTGTCACTAAATCTCCACGCGGTCAACATTTATGATTATTTCCTGTGCTATAAAAACTATCGATAATGTTACTGATATTTCAATCACAATAGCATTGAATTTGAGGAAAGGATTATTTTTATACATTTATAAATCACAATTGATAATTTCTCGTGGCTGATCTTCGAGAAAAAGTTTTAATAAATTATTTCTTTCATCCACCGAACGAGCACTCAGGAGCAATCGATCCAATTTTTCCTTTCTCTACTAGGAAGATTTGGAACGATATGAGCCCTCAAAAATTCATCAATCAACATCTAAATATCACTAAGGATTTTTTCCCATTATTTTCATACGATTTATCAGGTTCTGATTTTTTTTGGTCAGTTGTATTTATTTTTCATATTGTTAAATTTTTTCATCTGATTTTGTTTCTCCCAATAATTCACCACAATATTTTATCCTAGGATACATTAACTATCGATCATCTATTAATTTAAATTTCATCTAATACCACTATTGCATGACTTATTTCCGGAAATTATTTCGAGATCACGAATATTTTGAAAATTAATTTTTTTTAAATATTCGTGACCAAGAAAAAATTTCCATAGATAATTCCAAGTACGCGTGGTATTCGGTAAGGAAATTTCACTCTCAAAATTATTATAGTAGTAATCTCGATTCCACCTACAGTAAATATAACCCCAAAATTCGATTTATTCCAGGTTCACCCGATTGGAATAATAACAAATTCTCTGCAAACATTGAGTGAAATAAGTACCACAGAAATTTAGCAATAACGCCCAAAACGGTCAGTAATGCAATGAAACAACCAGATTTCACGAGTGGCGTGTTATGTCAAACAAAATATTATTCTCTGCTTACGTCAAAATACGTCCACTATAATTCGGTATAGGTTACCCCTACGGAAAAAAAATTGATACCTGAGTTGTCATGGTAACGAGAGACAAAATACGCATTTCGTTGATTAAAAAAGTTAAATTTTCTATATAAGATATATGGCAACTATTCATTGAAGAGTGAGAAAAAATCTTCAAAAACGTTTCTCGCGATTTGCACCATTTGTTCGCCAAATTGATGTCATATGTCCTTCCTCCTTTCCCAGGAAGTTCGCTCTTTGATTCTTTTATATCCCTCTGTATGTTGATCGGTATGAGTTCATCTGACACTATAACATAAGTTTTCCTGCTCTGGTGTATTCCACTATTTAATGAAATTGATTTGCAGACGACGATTTGTACTTTCCATACCGTGCAACCAGGAATGGGTGTAAACGCGGTTGACAAGAAGAAATTTTGTAAAATTCAATGCTAGCAAAAACCATATTTTTTTTAAATAGAGCCGATCTGACGATAACCAGTACTATGATAATTTAATTTAGTTATGGTGTCGATGATATTTGTTCTATGCCTTAATTCAGTGTATTGACCAATTCAACTATCAGTGATGTATCAATCATTTCCGATCCAGATTGTGACTTCAAGCTCATTGCAATAACCATTCAGCCTTTTTATGTAATATCAACAAAATGAAAATAAAAATCGCACAAACTTCCAATATGGAGCCCAACAATGTTTGATGCTGCGAACACAACTATTCAACTTGTATATCTCAGATATTCATCAAATTATCACTCATACATATAAACACCACTATGCAGATGATACTGTTTTTTTCTCTTCCACTTGAACTGATCAGAAAAAAATACTTCGAGATGCTGTTCAGATCTCAAAAGGAAAGAAATTGTAAAGCATCCAGTTGCGGTTAATGTGAATTATGATCCACTTTCATAAGCTGACTCATTTCCAAAGTCACCCAATGTACAATGGAAAAAGCATTAAATGAGAATTCAGAACAATTACCCTTCTTTAGACTGTAGGAAATCCAAACTTCAAGAGGCAAGTCACACGTTGAAGAACAAGAAGGCACCAGGTCCGACTATTTGCCCCTGAAAATTATCAATCATGCGGTAGTATACTGTAATAAAAAAAAGAGCTCACAGACCAATACGTGTTATGTTCAGCTTTACGAAACTAATGAAACAGATGTATATAGATATAGCTGAAACTAAAAACGTACATTTCCAGAACGAGGGCAACTGGTTGACACGCAGTTGGTATTGAAAAATGGTCGATCCACTATCGGAGCCATCGAGAAAGAAAGAGTTAATTTATTTTATTTATTTTATTATTTAGTTAATTTAGATTTATTAAGCAGAAATCATTTATAAAGAATGATATCATTTTTTTTGTAATGGAATCTGATATAACGGACCACTTCTCTCCAGCTATCCACTGTATTTTTCCTGAAAAAAAGACACTTCCATTATTCACAAAATAAAAAAGTTTGTGGATTTCGAAAAGTATAGAAATCTCATTGAGAATGAAAACTTTTCATCGGTGTATTCAGCCCCGGATATAAACAAGGCTACAGAATCATTCATAAACATCCTACAACTAGTTGGAGAAAAGTGTACGAATACCATAAAATTCAATTCTAAAACCAGTAGAAGGAGTCCCTGGATAACTCAAGGTCTAGTAAAATCAATAAGGACAAAATACAACCTATATAGAAACTTGAAAAATAATTGTACGGAAGAAAATACCAGAATTTATAGAAGCTATAGAAATAAACTCAATGATTTGATCAAAAAAACTAAAACAGAATACTATATGAAAAAAATCGAAGAAAATAAAAAGAACAATAAATCACTTTGGAAAAACCTTAATGGAATGATCGGTAAAAAGAATACGAAAGATATAATAAAGGAAATAAAAAATCATGGAAATAACATAAAAGACCCAAATCAGATAGCAGATATTTTTTGTGAAACATTCACTAATGTGGGAAAAAAAATTGGCAGATGCTATCAAAAAGAAAACCAAAAATAACAGAATAAATAATTCGCGAATCAAAAACAGCATAACCAACTCTATATATATATATATAGAAACAACCAACGAATCAGAAATCATCCGCATAATTGAAGAACTGAAGGATAAAAAATCTACCGGTGCAGATGTAATTAGGTCAGAAACATTAAAACATCTGAAAAATCAAATAGCTAAGCCACTCTCTTATATCATTAATAAGGCAATAACAGATGGTGTTTTTCCGACATCATTCAAACTGGCAGTAATCACATCTATAAAAATGGCAGTCATACAGATCCATTAAACTACCGCCCAATTTCAATAATATCCAGCTTGGCCAAAATATTTGAAAAAATTATTAAAAAACGTCTTGAACGGTACTTGGACAAATTCAATATCCTCTCAGACCAACAATTTGGTTTTCGAGAAAATAGGTCGACATCGGACGTCATTGCCAGGTTAATAGGTAACATAAACAACTCACTTGTCAAAAAATTATCCTCAATGAGTATAGTCATAGATATGGCAAAGGCGTTTGACACTGTCGACCACGACAAACTGCTTCAATATTTGGAAGTCATTGGAATTAGATGGCATTCACATAAATTGTTAACTAGCTACTTACGAGAAAGACAACGATGCGTACGAATCGGAGATCAATTTAGTCGATTCAGAACAGTTGAACATGGGGTGCCCCAAGGCACAGTCGTGGGACCTCCACTATTCAATCTTTACCTCAACGATATATGTGGTAGAAGTCCATTGTATCTCAAAGTGGAAGGTAGTAGATTCACGATGCAGAAAAACTCAAAGTCGTCTCCACAATTTAATATTCGAAAGATGTCAGTACGGTGATTCAGTACATGTTTCGAACCTACATAGGTTCATCATCAGCTGAATTTACATAGAATTCTACAATAAAGGAAGAGTAATATAATATGAGTTGAAAAATGAAGTATAAAATTTACTTACATGGAGATGAAAGAATAGCAAAATCACATGGTGAAATTCAAAAGGACATAAAAATTTTTTTAATGAGAATTATGAAAAAGTAGATATTAGGGGGATTTGGGACATCCCTAAAACCATAAATCCGTTAAAGATTGGGGGGCTTGGAGCCCTTGTGCCCAATATGCAATATTTGAAAAATCCACATCAAAGGATACTTGGAAACACTACCGTTCACAGATTGAGTAGGAAATGGAGGAGAATCAGCTGACAGAACTGTCGAAAATTTTTCCAATTGTCGAGATGGCATGGAAATGCGGCACAGGGTCTGGCACACACGGAACGAGAATCAAAGAACTGACATTTCGAGTCATGTCCCGGGTGGACAGATCCAACACCCCACATACAGGCCCTCTCGTTACAAAAATCAAAGTGAAATATTATAGAAGATTAATTATGAATGGCATACAATATGGTAGGGAGCGCAACAACCATGATTAACACTGACATCTATCATTCATTCTTGGGATGAACAAGAGTTGCCAACCATCAGGCAAACATTATACAGAGTCCATGATAATTATTTATGGAAGATCAAGGCAGGGGGGGGGGAAATTTTTAGTTGAAATTAAGGGAATTGAAAAACTTTCTGCAGTCAAACTGTACTTGCTCATTAAGAGAAACAACATTAGGGTTATTAGCAGCGGAATTGATTTCAAAAATTTCGAGAAGATTGAGTAAAAAAGGTACTTTACTTGCTATTTTTTCATCTCCATGTAAGTAAATTTTATACTTCATTTTTCAACTAATATTATATTACTCTTCCTTTATTGTAGAATTCTATGTAAATTCAGCTGATGATGAACCTATGTAGGTTCGAAACATGTACTGAATCACCGTACTGACATCTTTCGAATATTAAATTGTGGAGACGACTTTGAGTTTTTCTGCATCGTAAATCAACGATATATTCCAACTGCATATCAAAGGAAACATAAAAACATTTGCTGATGATTAAGCAATATTTTACGAAGCGGCAAATTGGCAAGAACTGAAACAAATAGCTGAAACTGATCTAGGACTAATTTTCAATTTTATGGACAGTGAAGTATTAACAATCAACATGAATAAAACATTTTTCGTACCCTTTTCTTCTTACTCCAACTACCTACCTGAATACACAGAATTGCACGTAAAAAATGATTCCAACGAGTGCCTCATAGTGAAATCAACTAAAGACATAAAATATCTTGGCATATACATTGATAACCATCTCAGATGGGAAAAACACACTGAATATATAATCAAAAAATTGTGACAAATGCTCTATAGGTTCAAATTTTTAACAAACATTCTACCAGTGGAATTTCTCAAAACATTGTATTTTGCGTTAGCGGAAAGTCATCTTGCATATGGAATAATAGCTTGGGAAGCGGCATCCACCAATATCATGGGTAATTTGGAGACATTAAAAAAGTACATCTTGAAAGTCATTTATAAGAAGCCCCGCCAATACTCCACAGAGATGCTCTTTAATGAAAGCCAAATATTTAACATCAACCAACTCTATGCAAGGTCTATTTTAGCAACACAAAGATAGGAACCTTTCTAAAAATACTGACCATGCATATAACACCAGAGAAAGAACCAACAAAAAGTTGATTGTCCCTCGTCCTACAAAAACAATAGGATTGAAATGTTTCACTTACCTTGGTCCAAAACTATATAATGAGCTCCCCGAGGGGATAAAAAAATTAAACTCGAGCAGTATGTTCAAGAACAAAATAAAAAAATGGATCCAAATAATACCCAGAGAACACATTCGTGAATTTTTCAATAGTAATAATACCACATTCGTTTTGAAAACCCAATATTAGTTAAGACATATTCATTTTATAAGTTTAAACTCGAACATTGTAACAGCTACCACATTAGACAAATAACTGTACAAAACTGAATATCATATAGTTGCCCATGCACAAGGTTTCTTTTATGGGCTCACTCTGATATTATTCATCACAACAGTACACCTAATGTATCATCTAGCTAGAATTAACTCGTATCACTAGGGATTTGTAGAACGATTTTGATCTGAAAACTATGTATTACACTAGTCGAACTCTACCGAACAAAAGCACTAAAATCACTGCACCTATTGTAATATTGTATTATCTACTCTGTATTTTTTATTGTTGATGAATAAATATTATTATTATTTCTACTTTAACTATGGAACATCTAGAAGGCAGAACCCTGTGCGAGTTAATTATCTTAGGTGTCGAAGTGCTCTGGGATAATTAATTTTATGGTAGTGCAATTGTTATCAAAAACTGTAGGAAAACGCAAGAAAACCACAGTGTTACCGAGTCGGTTAGTATATTCGATCAAGATATCCCAGCTTCCAGAATCGGTACCCAGGCAACCAAGAATTGACTAATGAGAAGCCAATTCGAATATACGACAGCGCCGTAGACCGCTTGGCCACCACCGACTATGAAAACTGTCACGAACGCAAAGGGAGCGTCACCTATGTGTCCTATTCATGATGGACGTGAAAATGCGTTCTACTCTTGGCAAAAAGAAGGTTGCACCTTACCTGTATTATATTCTCCAAAGCTAGCTGGAGACAGTATTCTTTCAGTATGGTAGTCACCTCTTCCCGAAATACTTGAAAATCAAAGGCTATTCGTAGAAAGATGCATAGATCAGATAGTATTGTGGGCATTGAAGGAAGAAAGCTACTCGATTTCATGGCTAGCAACTATTTACCACTCCGAATCGTATCAAATTGAACTGTAGGG
The DNA here is from genome assembly GCA_032362365.1 of Zygogramma bicolorata. Classification (NCBI taxonomy): domain Eukaryota; kingdom Metazoa; phylum Arthropoda; class Insecta; order Coleoptera; family Chrysomelidae; genus Zygogramma; species Zygogramma bicolorata. The sequence goes on along the minus strand of JAVJAQ010003279.1, from coordinate 320,306 downwards.
ATTTTGAAACCTTTATGAATCCATGAAATGATTGAAATGCACGTTATTGTCAATCAAATCAATCAAAACTGTGCTTTAATGTCCAAGAATACATTTCTTATCGACAAAGCATTGAGGTAGATAAAATTATAAGATTATTGTGTATGTCCACAGCGTCCTTATACAATTTTACATAAAAATACATTAATACGTCAAGAAAACAAGTACAAGAAGTGAAATAAAATTAATTTGAAATCGAGTTTGCACAATATATACCAAAAGATCTAAAAATATATACACATATATACACACACATCAATAATATATAAAATTGGTGTCAAATATGGGAATTTTAAAATTAGAGTTTCAGGCCGCATTACATTACATCAGCTCATATGGATCTCTGAAATCATCATCATAATATTCCTGCAGGTTATAGTATGCTTTAGATAAAAGAAGAACTTTTACTAATCTTCTGAAGCATATCAAATTGTTCACAGCTCTAAAATGAGACGGCAGATGATTGTACACTTTCTTGCTTGCATAAATGACAGAGTTTTTTGTAAGAGTCATTTTAGGAATTGGCAAACAAAGTTTATTGTTGAAAATCCTGATTTCTTTTCCAAATCATTGAATTGTGTAACGACGACGACGACGATGAAAACATTTATTTTGAATTTATAACCATACTTTCATCCATACATTTTTTCAGTATTGTTACTGAATTTAATGTATTATCTGTATCTTTTTTAAGGATTTAAACCATTATTTTTGTTTTCATAGAACTCTTACATATGTTTCCTGAGGCTCACAACCTCAAACAACTTAACATGACTTCCTATTCTTTTATCTTTATAAAACCACCGTTAACAAGAAACAGTCTAAAATCGTACTCTGATAACCGAAGATCATCGGGCTTTCCCCTGTATACGAGTTGGCATAACGAACAGCTGTTCGAAACCTCTAACAATGGAGTAATTGGTCCGTGTGAAACACACCATCATTAATCAGTAATGGTTTCCAAAAATTGGCCGAAATTTAAATTGAATTACTTTGAAACTGTTGGCTGCCCTTCGGGATTTTAGCGTCTAATGAAGTGTTAACATGTGCGGGGTTATTAGTTCTGCTTCGGAAATAACGCAGAATATCGAGAAATGACAGCCGAATTGAAATCAGGATATCCAGGCGATTGGTCCTATTGTGGGCATATTTGAATAATGAGAATATTGATTATCTTCTTCACGGGTTGTTTCATTTTGATCACCTACTTGATTATCTGATTTCTGAAATACTATAGAACTTACGATAGCAATACGTTATAGTCGAAGTGCTTCGAACAAAAATTACAAGTTACAAGTTAGTATAGATACATGTTCTCCACTGGCAAGGTCGACCAATGAAGCATTGAGGTTATTCAAATTATTATTCATATTAATGTGGTGCTATAGTCGGGCCGTTCAAAAGATAGAATTCAAGGACGCGTGAACAGTGAATGCCTGCATCTATATATAGCCTGCGCGGCGTAGGCACGCCTTCTAAACTGAAATACATGAAGAACTGTTTACACTGTACTGTAATCATTTGTGCTTTGTATTTACGTGTGTTACGTTAATTAAATAATATGGATAGAAACACTCTTTCATCCCCAACAAAAAGATCAAAAAAAGACATTTAACTGTAGAGGAAAAAGGTGTAATAATGAACACTTATAAAAAATCATCCCAAGAGTTTATGGAAGAACAGGGAAATGCGAAGTTTTTGTTGAGTGGTGTTAATCAGACTTGTAACATTGGGGGGAGGAACATTCAAAGAGTGCGTGCCGTTCACGTGATCATTCTATCTTTTCAGCGGCTACACTATAGGTGCTAACATCATTGAAGACCTTCCTTGGCCCAAAAATGCGACAAAGGTCATTCACTAGTGACACCTAACCTAATAGATTGCAATGGTAACCGTTACTACGACAAAGGTTGCCAGTGACATATTTTTTGGACCAATTTTTCAGTCTAACCATTATTTATAGAGATATAGTTCTTCGTCTGTGTAAAAAGGATTTGCAACGTTTTTGCTGCGCCATCTACATTTTCGTTCACTTGATAATGTACGACAAAGTTTCCTTCGCTGAGGGGAAAATCTGGTGCAGTTTTTTCTGTCAGTTCCAATGGAATGTTGGAAGAGATAATGAAGCTTCAAAATAGAGTTGACGATAGAAGTTTATGAAAAAAAATGAAAGTTTAGGCATTAAATCAATCTTCAAAACATGGATGATATACGAGATTGACAGAAAATTCCATCTATCTTTCTTGATTGATTGCCACCTTTTGGCATTACGACGTCGCGTCGGTATGAAAAGAAACTAGGAAACGAAAACACTAGTTACTAGTAACTTGTCATCTACCCATAGTACCCAACCCTTCAAATGATATTTCCATAAGGTTGGCTAACTATATATCTATAAACAATGGTCTTACTCTGGAATACTTGAATCATAAAACTGCCATATTTTTCAAAACAAATGGTAAATTCCAAAAAAATTGAGAGCTGTAGAGTACTTATCGTTAACGAATTAATTTTCTCTCGTTAAGTGTCAAATCACGAAGGCATAGTGTTTCAAATTATTCAGGGTGACTCAAAACTTGCACGAATGAGTTGCGAAAAATGCAGTTAAAACAGACGCAATTTGATGGTTTCACAAGAAGCAACCCGGCATATTTTTTTGCAGATTATGATTGGTTTCAGCTGCAACTATTTACTTTTTCAAGGGCAGGCTGTGAAAAATTAGGACATAAAATAATTCACTACCGCCCGGTGTATTATGTTTCACTGATTTCAAGATTCAAGATTTATTCATCATCACAACATACAATGGTTATCATTAGCACCATTCTCAAGTTTACTAACCTTACTAACTAATATAAAGGGCTTTTATAGACGAGTGGACAGTTGTATGTATTTCAAATGACTCACTGGATAGACTCGCGCTAGGCTTTGTAGCCTGTGTTGCGATGTCTAAATCAGCAAGGCATTCGTACAAAACGTATATTTTATGTGCGAATGCCAGGTGAAGTTGACTGGAATTTATGTGGAAATATAAACAGAATGAGAGAGAGAATGATAGAAAAATATATATACATACATACATATATTCACACACCTATATATAACTAAAGTTCAAAAGCGATTGGACAATTTGAAACACCTGGGGATTAACTGTTTTCACAAAACCTGGTACGGTATTATTGTTAATGTCTGGTACTGTATACGAAGAACTTATGTTCACGATGTATGCAACTGTAGGTCGGTATATGTTTCAATTTGAAAATGAAAATTTTCCTGGGTGATTATGAACATATTTTTTCACTTCTTTTTTGAAAAGTTTAAAGGATGTTATATCTTTTAGATTTTTTGGTAAAGTACTGAATATTTTTGGACTATAAAAAAGAAAGGAATTTTGAGTGACAGTTCATTTATTATGATACTTCGAATGTTTGTATATTCATTTAATATATTTTCTATCAGTTATATTCTAACCATAGATATGAGCGTATTTCCAAACTTTGAGGATTATTTCTGTTTCCGATAAAATGTACATGAAAAGGACGAGTCGAGTACATTTTTTGAAGTATTTGGAATGCAACGTGAGTATTTGTACTTGCAGTAGCAGTACTGAATGTAATATTCATGCTTTTTTAGGCTTCGTTACTGACTGCCTAGCCTATCCTCGCAAACTTGTCAACCAAGAAACGCGGCATAGTCAGTCCTCAATTCCACAGAGACAATTCTATTGTCAAAAAAGTGTTCCTGATTTGTGGATCGAACCGATGACCTCGGTCATGGGTCGGGCAAACAGCCACTTGTTCCAATTTCATTGTCTTGGTGGTATATAATAATAATAATAAACGTCTTTATTGTATTAAATGACATATGATATACAAATGAAATGAAAGTGTTGACGAAGTCTAGCTCAGAGCTATTCTACTCAACCAACAGGGGTTTGAACCCCGATTTGAAAAAGAAAGTTCACAAGTTAGGTAAACGATAATTTTAGTAAATGGCTGTACTTAGTGGATTACAAAAATAATTGAGGGGCGCAGTAAACATAAATAAGTTATACAGATTGATCACCATCACATATACATTATTGAAAACTTACTAGCCTGAATAATTGCAGTCAACTAAAAGGTAAAATGTCAATATACAGAATTTGCTATATTACATTATTGTGTGAGTAATAAATAGTTCTTCAATTTATATTTGAATTTATTTATGTTATATAACTTGAATTGGTCAGGAAGAAGATTGTACATTCTAATGGAGTTAAAAATAAAAGATCGTTGAAATATCGCAGTTTTGTGCTGAGGCATGGTCAGGGCAGATCTGTTTCTGACATTTTTTGAATGTATTCTAGAACGTGGAATGAATTTATACAATAGAGCTGGTGGGTTAGGCTTGTTTAGGAGTCCATGTGTGAATGAACCCAAGTGGGATTGACGTCTATTCTCCATGTTCAGCCAGTTGCACTCTTTGAGTTTATGGGAGATGGAGTCATATTTACGTATTCCATAAATTAGTCTGCAACAACTATTCTGCACTTTTTGTATCCGATTACTATCACATTATTTTTTAAAAGAATTTTATTATATCTGTTTCCAAAATACAGTACTTTAGATTTGTCAGGATTGATCTTTAAGTTGTGCTCATTGAATATTTCTTTTATTTTATTCAATTCATTGTTTATAATATCTTCAGTGATATCTAGATTTTCGGTACGAAAACTGATATATACCTGTGTATCATCAGCAAAAGCTTGCACTTTACAATTATGAATATTCTTTAGAATATCAGCTGTGTATATAATGAAAAGAAGAGGTCCCAATGTAGACCCTGGGGGACTCCCGAAATTATGTCAAGCGTAGATGAATATGATCCATTATTCGATATTTTTTGAGAGCACATCAAAAAGAAATTCCATACAAGAAATACTGAAGATTCATCAAAGCCATAAAATCTTAATTTAGCACAAAGTAGCTCATGATTAAAAGTATCGAATGCTTTGGAAAAATCAAGCAGTATCAAAGTGCTAGATAAGCCTTGATCACATGCAGTTAATATGTCAGTAGTTACGGTTGCTAGAGATATTTCACTATTTCTACCCGGTCTGAAGCCACACTGGCAATCAGGAAGTAAGTTATTTGAAGTAAAATAGTCATAAATTTGGGAGTATAAAAATTTTTCATAAATCTTTGATATTGCAGGAAGCAGACTAATAATTCTCAAATCAGAAAAGTCCTTGGGGTTACTTTTTTTTGGGATCGGTATACCAACAGAGGTTTTCCATAGCACTGGAATGTGAGATTTTTCAATGCAGCAATTAATAATGTGGGCAATGTATCGATCGATAAAAGGGCTACAATACTTTGCATTTATATTATCAACTCCAAAAGCATCAGTACGGATACTATTGTTACGATTTATCCCCTGGAAAAATCTCACTTCTGACAACACTGTTACGATATTTCCTTTGGGGTTCGTCGATTGAAACACCAAACAACACTAAACTACTTTTATTATAACTCTCTATCACAATACGATACAACACAATCACTAAAATCGCTCTGATAACTTTCCAATGCTCGCTCGCTACTAAAACTCTCTGAACTAACAATTCTACTTTCGCACAAAGCTCTGCTCCACGTAGATCTCAACAACTCTCGTCACTTAGCTCTGAATACAAATTCTCGAATAGCCAACTCTTTGACTAACTGACTCTGTCCCTCCGCCGCGACATCACGATGCTTATATATGCCTGCGTTACCATCGAGAATTCTCCAGAGAAGCTCCGATGACGTGTCTCGAATTCTCCCGGCGAATCCACGGGTTCTTGGAAATGACGACGATACGGCGCGATCCTTTCGCCGTGCGTTTACGATATGGTCAGGGCCGGCGCTAGGACGTAACATTATCCCCCTCTCAATTTTGATCGTCCCGATCAAATAACATCTCGTTCAGTCTCTTTAGGTGTACGACTTTCCTTTTTGTTCTAGGCTTACGTTGAACATTGTACACCACATCATTCATCCTAAGACGGGAGTTATACAGCCACACTCGATCTTCTTCTTGAAATCCACCAGTATTTGCCTTACGACCGTGCCGCGCCTTCCTCCTGTCAATTCGCTCTAGCATCTCTTGTCGCTTAGGGAATGGAACTCTTCTTGATGGTTGTTGAATCAAGTGCACTTGGTCACTATTGACTTCTTGTTTGACCAAGTCAGCCGTTCCAGTTGTTTTCCTCTCGGAGATGTTACTTGTACCTCCAACGCGACACCTGGCGGCTCTCACAAGGACGGCTTTTTCTGTCTTCACCTGGACTTGTCCGGAATCCGATGGCTGGACATTCTCTGTGACACGAGCTACTTCCTCCGACAGTGCAGGGGTTCCCGCAGTTTTCAATAATCGCAGTTTGGCATGTTTCGTCCTTTCTGTTGGAGTTGTAAGGACAAATTCTTCATCTCCGAACCTTACGATCTTTTGCTCATTGTCGAATGAAATTCCATGGTCACTGATCAAGTCCATTCCGAGTATGACTTCATCTTCTATATCTGCGACGTAGACTGTACCTGTGATAGTGAGTCGCCCAAGAATCAACGTAATTTCAGCTTCTCCTCGAATAGGTGCGTTTTCACCAGTGACTGTCCGAATCACGACGTTGGAAGAAATTGGCTTTACGTTTCCAGGCCGAAGGATGTCGCTGCGTACCAAGGAAACTGCAGCACCGGTGTCTATGGTGCATATTACATCCATTTTATTCAATTTCCCTGGGATGGTGAGGCTCTCAGATGTTCTTTTCAGCCTGTTAATACAGATGACCCTCGGTGACCTTGACCTCACAGGTGATTGCGAACTTGGCGGCGTCCTGGCAGGTGAGTTGTATTTTGGTGGCATTCTCACCTTGCAATATTTCTTGAAATGCCCTGATCTTCCACATCTGTAACATTTTCTTTGTGGCATTCTCTCCCTGCAGTCTTTTATGAAATGCCCCGGCCTCCTACATCTATAGCAAATCCTCTGTGGCATTTTCACCCAACAGTCGTTCATAAGATGTCCTGGTTTTCCACATCGGTAGCACGTTCTCTTCTTCTGGGTGCTCATTCCACTTATCAACGATTTGATCTCCTCCAGAAATTTTTCAAATGAAGCACTCGTAGCGCCAGATCTATGTTCGGGACCGTCAATTGTTACCGCTCGCACTTTCGGCCTCGAGGTGTTGAAGGCCGCCTCCACTTCTAGCGAACGTACCAAGGCATCACTACTCCTTTTGAAACTTGTAAGTCGCAGAGTTCTTTGGATTTCGGGGTCTCTAAGTCCGTCAATAAATATCTGCACAGCCAACTGCTCCTTGAAATCTCCGGGTGCCTCTGGGTACGCCAGCTGGATTAGGCGTCGAACATCTGCCTCAAATTCTTGCAGACTCTCACCTGATTTTTGTGTGCGAGTCTTCATTTGGGCCCGGTACAGCTGTTCTCGGTGTTGATCGCCATACCTCAACTCCAGTGCAGAAATCAGGTCCTGATATTGCTTCTGCTGTTCTATGGGTATCGTTTGTAATATACCCAAAGCTGGCCCTCTCAAAGCTACGATCAGTGCCGTAGCTTTTTCCTCGTCGCCCCATCCATTAGTTTCTGCCGCAGCCTCGAATTGTCGACGATACATGGACCAAGACGACTGTCCATCAAAAGTCGGCGGTTTTACGGAAATTCCTGATGTGGCAACCCTGTCTTGACGATCTTGGTTCTTGAGAAGAGCTATCTGTTTTTCTAGACCTCTCATTTCATTTTTTATTTCATTTCTCATCTCATTTCTCATCTCATCTCGCACTATATCCACTTTCTTATTGACATCTTCCTTCAGTTCTACCTTTAGGTCTTCTTTCAGTTCTACCTTTAGGCTTTCTTTCAGTTCTTCCATTTGAACTTTGGTTTCATGTGAAACATGCTCGAAGAACTTTTCCTGATTTTCTAGAACTTTCTGGAAGTCTTCTTTTTGTTGTTTTTCTATTTGCTCTAATTCATTCTTTTGTTGTTCTAGAATTTTCTGGAGGTCTTCTCGTTCTTTTCTCTGTTGTTCTAGAATTTTCTGGAGTGCTTCTTTTCTATCTCTCTTTTCATCTTCTCGTTCTTGTTTTTCCTCCTGCCGTCGCTTTTCCGCCAATTCTTTTTCCTCCAGTCGTCGCTTTTCCTCTTCTTGTTTTTCCTCCTGCCGTCGTCTTTCATAATCCGCAAATTGGTTTTGAATTAATTTCAACATGTCCTCCATCGTATCGTAAGATGTACTTCTCGTATTCACCATAAATTGTTTTTATTTACCAGCAAAAATTCCACTTCCGACACCACTGTTACGATTTATCCCCTGGAAAAATCTCAATTCTGACAACACTGTTACGATATTTCCTTTGGGGTTCGTCGATTAAAACACCAAACAACACTAAACTACTTTTATTATAACTCTCTATCACAATACGATACAACACAATCACTAAAATCGCTCTGATAACTTTCCAATGCTCGCTCGCTACTAAAACTCTCTGAACTAACAATTCTACTTTCGCACAAAGCTCTGCTCCACGTAGATCTCAACAACTCTCGTCACTTAGCTCTGAATACAAATTCTCGAATAGCCAACTCTTTGACTAACTGACTCTGTCCCTCCGCCGCGACATCACGATGCTTATATATGCCTGCGTTACCATCGAGAATTCTCCAGAGAAGCTCCGATGACGTGTCTCGAATTCTCCCGGCGAATCCACGGGTTCTTGGAAATGACGACGATACGGCGCGATCCTTTCGCCGTGCGTTTACGATATGGTCAGGGCCGGCGCTAGAACGTAACACTATGTAAAAATGTGTTAACTTCTTCGACGGTTATCAGTTTAAATGAAAATTTGATTGAGGGATCATGAACTGAGTTGTTGTAAAAATTGATTTCATTATCACAAATATTGGATACTTTCTGCAGAAAGGTAGAAAAATAATTGTTCAAATCGTTATATAACTTTTTTTTAATTATTCGACCATACGAAGAGACCAAAAAAAATCCAGAACTTTCTTCTTCTCATGAGAGCTCAGATCGAATACACTTAGAACATACATATCATTCAATTGTAATCATTTCATATTATTTGGAGTGATATCAATATTGAATTCACCGATTTCGAAGTGTTGATATGAATTACACAATTTGTTAGTAGTAAACGTGAAGACTTGTCCATTCTAGTGGAAAATAAACCATTTAACGTTTCCTTAGGCGGTATTTCTGTTGAGTGCGGCTTTTTTCAAAGTACCGCTAATAACAGGGTGCCAGGGGGTCACCCCGGTCACTTCAAGAATCATTTATCAGCTTCAACTCTAATTGACTCTTTAATAGTTCTCGAAAATCTCAGTAGGCTGAAATGCTTTCACTATGTTACGTTGGTGACCTATGAATCCCCTATTTTGATTCGTTCGTTATTGAAAACAGAAATATTAAATGGAAGTAATTAACGGACGAAACAGGTGTCCGATGTATGGGATGGAAGCTAATAATTCTATAGAAATCGATGATTAAAGTGTATTATTCGGTATTCTTGTTGTGTAGGTAATGTGGAGATTCAATATTTTTCTGTATTCGCTACTCAATAATAATGATGATAACGATAACTAGCAGTGATGAAAATCAATCTGTGCTTTTTCTTGTCAAAGTGAAAGATGAAAATCGCACTATAAATTTATATTTATTCACGTTATAATGATCATAACGCAAGGATGGAAAGTCAAGGACATAACTGAGAGAGTGTTGCTATTTCAACTTTGAGAAAACCTGCTTGGAATGAAAAATGGTCAACCAGCATTACACCTTGGCCTAAGAGCTAGCCATGCGCATTTTTCATTTCACCAAGTCAAACGGAATTACACCGAGAAGCAGGAAATGCCATGTTCTATCGAAAAGTTAAAAAACACTGCCTATATTTTATTTCTATTGAAACCTGTTGCTAAGAGCGGAAGGATTCCGATCAGGCCGATCATCAGCTCCAGGAACTCAGCAACCCACAGGCTCGCGAAATTTCTACTTCCCATCCTACAGCCACAACAAGGAAACTCCTCGTCCTTTGTGAAGAACTCCAGACATTTCGTCGAAATTTTGGGAAGAATCGAGGCCAAAGAAGAAGACCAGCTAATCAGTTTCGATGTGGAAAGCCTCTACACCAACGTTCCCGTCAAAGAGGCACTCGAGATCATCAGAGAGTACGATACTTTGGAAAATAGAACAACACTACTAATAGTGGACATCATGTAGTTGCTGGAATGCTGCGTTCAGAATTGTTACTTCCAGTTGAAGGATTGTTTCCTCAGCCAAGATGAAGGACTACCAATGGGATCACCATTATCACCGGTAATAGCCAACATCTACATGGAGTGGTTCGAAGCATTCGCCATCGAACAGGCCAAGAAGAAACCCCGCGTCTGGATGAGATATGTTGACGACACATTCATAGTATGGAATCACGGAGATGCAGAATTGGACGCCTTCCTAGAACACCTGAACAACGTGAGACCCACCATCAAGTTCACAATGGAAAATGAATCTCAGAGCAGACTGCCGTTTCTCGACGTGGAGGAGAAGAGGACCAGAAATGTATGGGAAACATCAGTCTACAGGAAACCAACGCATACCGGACAATACCTGAATGAGCAATCCAATCACCATCAATCTACGAAGCGAGGAATCGTCAAGTCTCTGATTGATCGGGCAATCAATCTCTGTAACACCTAAGAAAGTCTAGACAAGGAGCTGGGCAACATAAGGAAGGATCTCCAAAAGAATTTCTACTCAAAGAAGCTGGTGGATCGAACATTGGCTCGGACGAATCAAAGGAACACTAAGGAGATACTGAAACAGCAAATTCTTACCATCCCCTACGTGAGAGGACTTTCAGAGAGGATCAAGAGGATAGGAGGGAAATACAACGTCAGAGTCTGTTTTCGTTCAGGGAACACAATACGCAGCCAGCTGACAAAAATTCGACCACCGAATAAAAACAGCGACACCAACAACTGCGTTTACCGGATACCATGCGAGTGCGGCAAATCCTGCATCGGAGAAAGCAAAAGACCATTGGAAGTGAGAATAGGCGAACACAAGAAAAGCACTCAACGAGGAGAAACAACGAAATCAGGGATAGCGGAGCATGTTTGTACAAACCATCACAGCATCAAATGGTCTGAAGCCGAGTCATACACAAGGAGGATCACTGGTTCAAGAGGAAATTCAAGGAAGCCGCCTACATCCTCAACAACGACGCATTCAGTCATGCCAGCGTAGAGATCCGGAATGTGTGGAGGTCGCTTATCCAAGGCATGGACCGGCTGCGGCTCGATGAGAGAGAATCTCGCGCCAATACATCCATTTCCCGCTGAAGAGCGATCGGCACACTTCTAGTAGTAGCACCCGCTCGCCTCCTTGGTAGTAACACCCTTTCCCCCATCATAGGGAAATCAAGGGCTTTATAACCGACCACACCTCGAAATATTGTTAGTCATCACCCGAAGACGATTGCGGATACCAGCACGTCGTGAGTACACTCAACTTGAATCTTGGTTTCAACATCTTTTCATTATATTTCATTAAATTTTTTTATTTACATTTTTTGACTAGTAGTTCATATTCGATACCTCAATTTTCTTATCACATTATTATTTCATTTATTTCGTTATTTGAAATTCTTTTTTGACTCACATTTCATATTCGAAATCTCGGTTTTTTGTAACAAAAGTATTTTATCTACACCCGTACTCTAATAATACACTTATGCCCACAACCCGTTTCATAATGAAATTCATTACGATACAGATTTTTCATTATGATACAGATTTTCAACCAATAGAAACCCATTATTTTTCAATCAAGCATGATGTGCATGCTCTGCATTTGACATTTGTCAAGTCAAAATCGGTATAGGTATTGAACCTTTGAAGAATATAGCCAAACTTCGATAATCATAACAAAATATCTGATACCAACGATATGGGAGAATCACCTTCCCACCTTCACCCACAGAAATACAGTTAGAATGATTAAATTTTTCATTTGACAAATGCATGATTCATTACTTATATTTTCATCAAGCTCTATGGGCTCTCCGTAGCCGAGCCGTCTGTGGCGCTGACATTGGTTATTCTAGCTGGAGGAGACATTGGTTCGATTCCGGTCTCGAGTAATCTTTTTTTTTTCTTTGATTTTTGATCTTTTTTTCACATCTCGTTTCATTTCTCGAAGTAATACTATTAATTACAATTCTGTGAAATTTTTCAAAGAAATTCGTTAAATTAGTATTATTGTGTGCAATACAAATGTAAATATAATATTTGTAGTTCTTCACTATTTATCGGGTGTGGATGAAATAGCGTATGCAACTCTCATGTAATGGTTATCAATACAGTCGCATAAACCATACGAAACTCACCTTCGGCTCGTTTCGTATCCCGGTTTATGCTCATACATTAATAACCATCATTACACGATCGTTGCATAATATCCTATTCTTTGATCAATGAACCCCTTATTTCATTATTGACCAAAAAAATTGATTTTGATTTGATTTTTCTCACTTGATTTGCATTTTGATCCTTCCGCTCTTAGCAACAGGTTTCAATAGACTTAAAAACATAGACAATGGAAATCCGAACCATTACCATTCAGCAAGGAACATTGTCAACCACTTTCAAGCAAAATATAGTGGAGAAAATTGAGAATTGCCAAAATCTCAGAAAGGTGAAAAATATTTTTCATCGGAGAAGCACATTATTGCACTCTTCGAGCATTCTTTGATGACGCAAGCTTTAAACGGATATAAATTCAAACCAAGAAACAGCTGTTGTTTTTTTTCATTCGAGTTTGTATATATTGATATATTGTATGAATTTTTCCACGTGGATGTTTACGAATTATTTTTTTTTCTGCTATGTATATCCATGCTTTGTCAATGAGAATTTTCAATTTATGACAATGAGGTGTATTTGACTTGACATGACTTAATGTGCAATTGTTTAATTGTTGAAAATATATACCTTAATGAACCATTGAGATTTCAAGATGAGCGTTCTTGAATTTTATATTTGAGAGTTCTTTAATTGTGGAAGGAAGATGGTTATATATTTTGATTCCTGTGTACAGAGGTCCATTTCGGGTTTTCTCATATGTATATTTGGGACAATTTCATTTGTTCTGGTTGAATAATGATGTTGATCACTTGAGTATTGAAGTGTTTCTTTTCTTATGTATCAGGATGGAAAGTTTGTATATGAACGTATTAGTCATAGTGAATATTCTGTTCTATAAAAATGATCCCTACAAGAATCACGATATTTCAAATTGAATAGAGTACGAATTGCGCGTTTTTGTGTTATAAAAGTGGATTGAGAAGCAGGTGAGTTTTCCCAATGTTCAATTCCGTACTGCATTAAAGTGTGGAAATAAGCAAAATACACGATTTTTACAACGTTGCCATGTGTGTTTGCTCGTACCGTTCTCATGGCAAAAATTGCTTTGTTGAGTTTGGCGTTTATGTCTTTTATATATTCGATTCAATTTATTATCGATTATTATTCCTAAAAATTTGGTTGATTCGTTGGACTCAAAACAATCGTCATTTACAATTATTTATAAGTTATTGATATTTTTATATGGATTGAAGATTATGTTGTGAGTTTTGGAAATATTCAAAGATAATTTATTAGCCAAGAACCAGTCTGCTATTTTGTACATTGTGGATTGTGATTTACTCGTAATCATCTACCGAGTTACTATTGATTAACATGCTGGTATCATCAGCAAATATGGAAAAAGTAATGTCTGCAAAGTTGCACACTATATCATTAATGTATATTAGGAATAATGTTGGTCCAAGAATAAAACCCTAGGGAACACCCGATTTCATAAGTCCCTTTTCTGAACGATAATTTTCAATTTTATTCTGTGATTTGCATTCTATTCTGACCATTATTTCCCGATTGTATAAATAGTTCTCGAATCATTAATTACTTATCCCTCTGATACCATACCATACACCCTCTGGTGAAAAGTTTCCAACAATGTCAAAGTGGTGCTTATTGAATCGAAGTAAATGAAATTTTACGGTTTCAAACAACGTGAAAATCCTAACCTTAACTAGCAATAGTTTTCTCTCGATGTGGTGTAGATTAGTTGGAGTTTTTTTGAATGGGGCACTGAAATCTTAATTTGAAATCCCAATACTCTCAATATCGAATTCGAATTTATAGCCTCACAAACTACTGGCTAGAGCCCTGTACAATTATGTGGTTGTCACTCAGTGGTATATCACATAACTCGTACTTTCGAAAAAAGAGAAATTGACAAAATGAATATTTTTCCAAAGAACGATTTTGAATTATCTCAGGCACTGGCCATGAAATAAAAAAAAATCGCAAATCTTCTGATTCAAGTGTAAATGAGCCGAAACTGGCAATCATCGGCCTTCCGTTATTGGGTAGACGGCATGTTCGATATGATTGACACTGATTGAATATCGCTGAATAAATGGCGTTTTCAATACTTTTTACGCGACCTCGCTAATAGGCTCGAAAAACAAGATATTTGTCGCCGCAATTGCGCGGATTTCTTACTTCCATGGGAAAATTTCAATCAACCCAGTGGCTTCTGCAAATCGCAGATGTTTCTGAATACTTGGCCGCAGTCACGCATGAAATCGATTTTAAATGTCTAACGCAGAAATTAATGTAGAACTAGTTTTTTCGTCGCAGTTCAGCTTAAGGACAAAGATGAGAAGATAAGGTGATGGAATAATAATAATAATTAATGATGTGTACCCGCTAGATTGAGAATTCATGACCAAAAACCCAACATGATTGGGATTAATTGAAGTGAACTGGCCCATAGTTGATGAAAATCTATGTTAACAAAAATATCACAGTTTACTGTACTAACAATAGTTATACAAAACCTTTGATGAAAATCTATATTAACAAAAATATCACAGTTTCCTGTACTAACAATAGGTATACAAAACCTTGTTACGCTTTTTGCTACGCAATAGAATCAAGACGAAGTTTGAAAAATGCATCTGAGAGACCCCAAGTGAGGAAATAAATGGACTGATAGATTTAAAGAATAGCTAGTTTGCATGTGAATTCGTGTGTATGTATACAGTACGTTTATGAAGTGTGGAAATGCTTCATTATCCCAAAAGCCTATACTTTTCGGCAGCAAAGCTCACACAAGTCGATTTCATGTATTATTTCCCATCTTTTTTTCCATTTATTTCCTCACCACTTTACGAAATATGGCGTCATCCATATTGTTTTCAAAAGAGAAGATCAGAGAGGTATTAACATCTGTTGGAATTTAGGGCTAGAAAAACTCAGGAATATCTCTTCTCAAAGAAAGCCGATCTATCATTATCTAATATTCAACTGTCAGGAGTATCTATTCCTACAAATTCAAGTATCCTGATGTTAGGAATAACGATCAGTAATAATATCTCATGGGTAAACCATGTAGATCGATCGCTAAGGTGCTTCCCAGGAGCTTGGCTTTCTATATCATGCAAAGAAATACTTCACTTCTCGTCAGCTTCTGAGGCACAGCTACTGCCTGTCCTAGAATACAGTTCTCATGTATAGATCTCATTGAAGCTTCTTGATTTTATTCAGGTAAAGGCAATCCGTCTAACTGGTGATTCGCTCACTTCGTTGGAGCATCGAAGTGTCGAACACTTTTCTCTCTTCTATAGATATTTTCACGGTCGATGCTCTTCTGAATTGTCGCATAAAGGAAACCAATGTCGATATTTCTCAACATTCATTTTACTATCTATTTCACGATGAAAGCCTGGGTATTCTTTTCAGTTGATTCGAGTATATTGCCAAACTGATAGCACCTGAACTAATTGCTTTTACAGGTAAAAAAGTAAATCACTCATATCAGTTGGAAGGTTAATGATAACGGGTAACTACGTCATCGTATAGTTAGAAACACCTTTAATCGTTCTTATCGAGATAAATCATGAAATGATGATGTTACTGGTTTGGAAATTTTGCTTATACAGAATTATTGAAAAATAAGCAATGGTCCACAAATCAACTATCCGACGACCATCAATAAAAAGGATGAATCACATTTTCTGATTGGAGATATTTTTTGACATTCAAAATCATCCATGAAAATGAGGTCAGTGTGGTAGAGTTGTGGTACAGTGTGGCTCGTGTATTTCCATAAGATTTCTTCAGTTTATTGAAATTCATTCATTCATATTCATTTATTCATTTTCCAAGAAACATACATTATGTTTATAGTAGGGAAAGAAGTACAATAATATAAATAAAAAATGGAAAGGAAAATAAAGTAATAAAATCGGAATACTTCCAAACATCACTTAATCGAAAAAAACATTCATTACTAAGAGTAACCTTATTACAAACTGGTAGATATAGATGTTTTGAGAAATGACAAGAGAAATAAAAATTGAAAGTAAACGAATATAAAAATACAATCACAAAAAAAAGTCGAGCCAAATCGCACCAGGTCATCCAGAAAAACCCCCGCCGTTACTACGTATTGAACCGGCAGTAAGAAATCTGAATCGTATAACAGTCGGCGCTATAGACAACTCGGCCATTAGCCAGCCCACTCACGATGTATTTGATTTTTCGATTCCATTTGATTCATATCTCTTTTCAAATTAATTGTCATTTTTTTCCCATGGATGATTCACAACTCCGATAGTTTTTTATGTCCACCAAGTTTATTTTCCATGATGATTTTCGAACCTCTCTCAGAAAGGGCCAATTCAGACATCCTGGTCCTTATCCAAATTATTTTCGTTATATTAGTCCCAGTCTTCATAAACAATGAGATTGGAACCTTTGGTGTAAAAGTTGAAACTTTTTTTTAGTGATCAATTATCCTAACATCAATTTTTGCACTCGACGCGCTTCTAGTTGACAAGGTTAGCATTTTCAGGAGAAGAAAATAAATACTAGTATCATCGAGTATAAAAATATCAGTTTGGTGTTAGGGTATTTGATCCCTAGAATAAGTTCTTCAGTCTTCGTCTCGAGAAATTATGTATCACTCATTTATACTAACAACTTGAAAAATGTGAACAATTTAGGGATGGTAATCATAATAAATATAACCTTACTTTTGCTTATTGGTTATGAAGATTTCCATTGGGTTGGTGCATATTCTTATGTCTGATATCAGTAAACCTGAACTCATTTCACGAACTTTGTCTGAAGAAACAAGGTTTGATAGGATATTTTGAAATTTCCAATGTCTCAATATCATAAGGGAATAGTGATTATGCGCACCCACGACGTTGTCTTCATCCTAATATGAAAAGTTGAAATTTGGGAACCCTGAATATTTTAGGATTGGGACAACAACAAAAAAACTAACAGTTGTATAAATAGTCTTATGGTAAGATACACAATCACATTATTATTGAGATTGAAACGTAGACACATACTAAGACTAGAACAAAGAAAGAGATGGATAAATTAGTCCTGATAGTAAACTGTTTCAGCCATTATCAGTAAACATATGTTTATGACAAGGACAAAATTCCATAACAGATTTGTATGAATCATTCGAACAATCGAACCGATGCAATGAAGAAATTGAATATAATCCATTTGATATCGATTATTTTTCTCGACATGGATAACCGATGAAAAAGTTGAAGGCTAGGCTGCTTATACAGAGTTTTACAGCGTTTAATTGGACTAGACCTGTTTAACCTACACTAAGCTAAATCGACAAAAATGAGTGCATATCCACAATTTTCGAAATTTTGCTCTTAAGCAAAATCTCTCGTGTATAATAATTTGAGATAAAATCCCGACACCGCAGATCAAGGAAATTACTATACACTCAAGTCAAGCAAAGTTTCGAAAATCATGGATGCGTACACATTTTTACAGATTTTTTTACGGGAGATATCAAGGTGGGACAAAGTTCACGTCGTTAACTAAAATGTATCACAAGATCCATTTTCTAATGGAAAAAAATTGATAGCGCCCTCGAATGCAGGACATTGACATCATGTCCGTTCAAAAATTAAGGGAGAAGAGGGACTCATTTCCTGTCGCACTGTTGATTTTTTGTTCATTGTCAAAAAATTACATTCGATAATGTCTATTTGCGTCAACTCAAATTGATATTTTATGTGTACCAAACAACGAAAAGTTGAAAATGGCTAATCTTCCGTCTCTGATTCAACTTACATATACCAAACCTGACCCGCAAATATATCATTAATGGAGAATGTGTCATCAAGATTGAATCAATATGGATGTTCGTATGAAACTTAAAATAGATTTAGTATCGATTCGCAGGTGATTTGCTTTCATGGAATTTTTCACTTCTTTCAATTATATTCATGAAGTAATTCAAAATGATCTGTTCAGTATTCATTCATGAATGCCTACCGTAATGAATATGTATATTTATACTCCGTTCAAGAAATATTTCCTACACATGTAGATTCAATATAAAAAGGTTGATTGAACAAATCAATATGTTTTATTGTTTCTCAAAACCATAAAAAAAGTAACATAATAATATACATTCGTGTCATATCATCCTCAAATTTTTTATATATCTGCCTATATCAAACAAAATTCACACTTATAGAATGACTACGTCTCAATTTAGATCATAACAAAATTGTGAAAACAAAGGAAGACCTGGATTACTAACTCGACTCACAGGCGACAAACCAGATCCGCAAACAATTTATTAATTCAGAATATGTGATCAAAACCGCAATCAATATGGATATTCGTTCGGACCATAAGTTCTGGGTGGATGAGGTCCATGCCAGTGTGGTGGTGGTGGTCCATGCGGTGGAGGTGGAGGAGGTCCGTGATGAGGAGGCCCATGATGAGGAGGCCCATGATGAGGAGGACCATGATGAGGAGGACAATGATGCGGAGGACAATGATGCTCTGGACAATGATGCGGAGGCCCATGATGCGGAGGTCCATGGGGAGGCCCCCAATGAGGTCCAGGAGGTGGTCCATGCCCATGATGATGATGATGACTCATTTTGAACGGTTATTCGATGTGTTTCACTAAACTTGTCTCACTCGAGAATCGAACTGTTGCTATACCTTGAAATGTCTGTTAGTTAAATGAAGTGCTATGTATTTATATCGAAACTGATACCAATTCGTTTATTATCTCTGTGTAAACATACACCCTGAAAACATCGATGAGTGTTCCGAAAATAGGTATTATCCACTCACAGGGTATTATTAATCGATTTATCATAATCTATTTTATGAAATTCAATCTGAAGGATGTCTCATTCGATATACACATAGAAAAATGTGTGGTGGTCTTTTTCCGATATTTCTTTTTGGATGAAATTCCTTGAATCAGGAATAACAAAATCATCGATTTGCCTCCTTCCTCTTCAGGAACACATCCTGAATCACTTCTCTCTTCAACAGGAATCCAAAACATCATCACCCATTACAAAAAACAATTATTTCAAAATATTCTTTGCCGAAATCCGAATCAACAGGATTTCAGTAGCGATAGCATTGAAGTACATTTCCATGCAAAATTATATATTGTATTTTAGGGTGAGACCAACCACTAAACGTTTTCAAAAACTTATTTTTCTCAGACTACTCAAATGATAAGCACATTACATATTGCGTGAAGTGAATAAAAGTGAGCATGAGTTCTAACTATAGATCCGTCCTTGTCATATCTCAAAAACCCGTATGAGTTTGTCCCAAAAAATTTGAGTGCAAGCATTTGCTTCAACTTTATTCACCCTATTAATTATACCCCCACTTATTGAGGAAAATTCGGTAAATACCACTATTTTATCGATAAAGCTAATTGACATGATATATAGTGGGGAGCATCTCGTTCTACCCACATTTCGTTCTGCCCACAGTCTCCGAACATACCCGAATGATTCAACTTTTGCAAAATTCATCCTTTTTGTCGATAGGTCCCCAATGGATGTGTTAGGCTGGGTCAGGTTAGTTATTAGATTGGGTTAAAAAAAAAAGTGCAGAATATTCGGTGAATTTTACGAAAGGCATCATTCGGGTATATTCGGAGACTGTGGGTAGAACGCAACGCACCCATATAGTGCAGACGTAAAGAGTCCTCTCCTTCTCTTGAATTTTAAACAAAATTTACGGGAATAGGGATCATTTTCAGCAATTTTCTGTGGAAAATTGAATATTGGACTACCCATTTCTGAGTAACCTATTTCCTGCATTTAATTTTTAAGTATCTTCCAAAGAAAAATTATAATTTCAGTAGGAACACATATGATGATAACCTTTTTTTATATAAAGATTGATTCAGTATTCATGACTTCCGACTGTCACCAGAGTGTATTGTTGTCAGTACGTATCGTATTTTCATGAATTTGGAGAGAAAATTAATTAATAGATGGATATACTTCCTCTTGGTAACGTTTCGGAAGCTAGTCTGCCTCCTTTGCCGAGTCTGACCCCTTACTGGAAGATGACTGGAAATCATTGTTTCATAGATTCGAATTTGTTTATTGAGTTTCTGATTTTTATTTTCTCAAATCATTCATTTTTAGGAGATATTTGCTATGAACAAATATTTGGCATATCTATGCGTTCCACCATTACGCCTTACTTATTCAATTTCGTGTTGGGTGGCCTTCAGATAGAGAGTGATCAACAAAAACCTCACGGAATATTTTTCTTGTGAAAAGATGCCTGAATGCCATTTATTTATCGCTTTTCCCAAAGACAAAGTTGAATAGATACTGCGGTCTTTCAATCAATACGATCCCAAAATCCAGTTTGTATGAAGCTTACAACAGCGCTGTTTTTTGGATTTGAGAAATCCCAGAACTCAGGACAACATCTTGGATTTGAATTACTTAATGAGCTCAAAATCATTTGACGTTGGAGAATTCCTTCCCAGACCATCTATTGAATATTATGTCGTTCAGTAGATACTCCTACAAAACTGATTATTATCAAACTAAATCGAAGTATTTAATATTCGGGAACCATCTGGAAAAATTATGAAGAAAGAATAAAACTTCCTATTGGTGTTGCATTTTTAACGGTCATTATGGAAAAACGATATTTTGAAAATAATTCGAAATTTCAGAAATAGTGGATGAATACACTAAAAGACTCGCTATAAATCGAATCATCTAAAGCTTAAGGAACAATTTCTTGATACCAGTCCCGACTCACCTACACAGTAGGCTAATGGACTAACACCCGTCGGAAAAACTGCTCCCCAGCTAGTACAACGACGGTCATTGAGTTATAACCGACAGGGCATCAGTGATGGATTTTTCAAGAAAAAATATCTGCATATTCTTCTGCGAAACAACTGCAGTGGTGAATTCTTCAGAAATATCCACATACGCTTTTGCGATACAACTGCCGCAATTAATTTTCAATTATTGGAACAGGCATACTTCTAGACCGATTTCAGGCTAATTTTACTCTCGTTAATATAACGTAATTGCCACTTACTATAGGTTCTCATAATTGAAACTCATTTTCTTATAGACTATGATATCTTGAAAAAGGAGGAAGATACCTGTGCACATGCACCTTTGAATGATTTAAATCGATTTTTTTTTCCAAGCTAGTCGTGTATTAATTTTTGATTCTCTCAATGTGTCAATTTGAACTGTTTCTCTTCATATGGTACCATTCTTCAGATTCCCAGATATTCGAACTCATCAGTTTATGGGTTGAAACGGGAATGAATAAAACTGTACTTAGAGTCGGAAGATCATTTTCCATCGAACATAAGCTGACATGATATTTTTCTACATAAACCGCAACCCCACGAAATTCTCTCTCTTTTTCAAGTGGGGGAGAGGGTCCAGATCAGGTTGTACATCAACATTCATCGATTTGGGCGGTTTTGGACAAGTGATAGAAAGACTGGGTCATTGAAATATCACATCAATCAACTTCGACCAACGATGGTCAGGAGAAAACGAAAACAAGTGAAATTCCGCCCAAGTCAGTATCAATTCCCAAGGACATTAGCTTGATGCTGTTTTTTTTCAATTAAATGATGTCGAGAACATAAAACTCTCTAGTGCTCGATTAAAATAATAATCTTCTCTCAGATATATAGCCAAGCAAATAGAGAGGAAAACGCACAGACTCACGGATAGTTACATCTCACTTACAGAAACAGATCCTTATATATTCATAGAGATATATGACTGTATTTTCTCAATAATGACTCCAGCATGAGAGTCGAAACGTCAAACATTCAACATTCTGCATACGGATTAATACCCGAAAGGACTATTTTCTATATTGCAGCGTCCGTGAAAAACATTCGTTTTAGATCCTACCCTTTTATTACACAACTTGGATGAATAAGAATATAAAACTACGGTTGACCATAATTTTTCAATAGTGTTTTCCCATTCTGTGATTGGCTTAGGCTGTTGAATGGTGTACCAAAATGAATGAAAATATTAGTAGTAAACGCGATTCATGGTATTACATACCAAACGCCATCGACATCTTCGAATTCCTTCAGCAGGTAGGCTTGTTACTAACTCCCTACGCTATACCTCAGGAGCAGCATGGTTATTCGCGGACCCGTCAACCATGAAACGTGGCAGAGTCATTTCCCAACACGACAGAGAGAAATTCTCGAAAAAATGAGTGCCTGTTTGGGAATCGAACCCGCGACCCGAAATAAATATATATAAATGAAACAAATTATACTTCACCGAGCGGTTGGAGGATGAAAATTAGAGTGGAATCCGTGTAAATTATAACAACTTGAACGTCATATTGGAGCGAGCTGTTCAGAATCATTAGTACGTATCTTTGAATT
Source organism: Zygogramma bicolorata (assembly GCA_032362365.1). Classification (NCBI taxonomy): domain Eukaryota; kingdom Metazoa; phylum Arthropoda; class Insecta; order Coleoptera; family Chrysomelidae; genus Zygogramma; species Zygogramma bicolorata. The sequence continues at coordinate 297,416 of JAVJAQ010003279.1, read as the reverse complement.
CGAAAACTAGTGGAAGTGATCATTTCCAATTATCTTTCAGTACTCCAAGAGTATAACTACTGCTCTTCGGGCTTGAAGGCCGTCGTTCTTTGGAATTTCTTCCTGACGTTTCGCTAGCGCGAGTGGCCAGCTTCTTCAGAGGCTTATTCATCTCCGATGACTAAACAGTTCGATTTCTCAAGGCGTATTTATATTGATGCAGGTAGTCTGGAGTGTTAATTACTTCTGTGTAGCTGCGAAAAAAAAATTGTTATTGACTATTAACACCCTGGTTCAGGTAAGATATAGAGAAAAACGGCATGATCTAATTCAATACAAATTTTATAAAAAAGTGGTTTACCTATTAATAAGTAGTGAAAAATTCATTCAAGTTTTGACAATTATTGCCGATGCATTTGCAAAGGAAAATACAATTGATTTCGCCTTTTTGCAAGTGCAAAACATTGTCGGGCGCACAGCATTATATCTGCAAAGCCTGATCAAAGAATTTGTCATAGGTAGTTTTGCCATTTGCACCGGGTACAACTTTCCATCTCGTCTTTCATAACCGAATTGGAGTAAGTTCGGAGGCCCATGTATTGCAGCCCTTAAGCAATGTAAATACAAAACATCAAAAGTTCTAATAATTTCAGATACATTTGAATCGAATCCCAGCTTGAAAGATATTTTTTGGCTGATCCTTCAAACCAAATCCCTCAAAAACTACTATTCGATAGCTTATGCTAAAAGTGGATGTTGAGTACGAAAACATCGGAATCTGCACAATTTATAAAAACTTGTTCGATTCCTTCACGAACAGCAACAAAAATATGGCTGAAAATGCTTCAATCTGCTTCTGGAGAGATGAATGAACATATTTGGACGGAAAAAGGTTTCATTTTCTTTTTAATTATTAATGTAATAGTTCATCAATAATGTTACGAAATTTTCTAGCGCCGGCCTTGTCGCTCGTAAAGCTCAGAAGACCTATAACCTTGGAGCTTGAAGATTTTTTGGAGTCTTCATATCCACCTGTAATGGCCAGCTGGGATTTTGGTTGAAGGACTTGATATAAATATTTGTAGTCAGTTTCAGTTAGTTTCGGTTCAGCAGTGTCTGAGGTGTTCTCTTTTTTAAATGATTTATTCAAAACGTCGGCCTGTTTTCCCTACCAAGGCCAATCATCGACTCCGGTGACCACATCTCCCCCAACCGGAAATTTTGCCGAACACTCTGGTATTCCAACCAGAGGTAGGGATCCTTTACGAGCCCAACAACGTTGGACTCAGGACCGCCGGCTTTACGTCTCCTTCGAAGGACAGCAATTCCTCAATATATCTTGTGTTCATTGATATATTGCCTGCGAGCTATGATATAATACTTTGCTGCACTTTTATGAGCTTTCGACGCGGTCTTTCCCTGCTGCTCAGCTTCAGATATCGAATGACTAGTCAACATGGAGAGCTAGGCCATGCCCGTGAGGTATTCTTTTCATCATTCTTTTGTTGATTAACTATCATGATTGTAACGGTCATAGAATCTTCGCCACTCAATGTCCCCTTGAAAGTCATTGTCACAGTGTCTAAGATTTTTCAACAAACATATGTTTCCCTTTAGTTAGGTTGGTGGTGAATGAATTCGGCTAGAGCTGTATGTTGCGGTGTCTTTCTGTTCGTTACACTGATATATATCACTAAACACCGCTAATGCTTCATGGAGTGTATTGCCTGACAATTTTAGATTTTGACTGCTTAATGAGGCTTGTATAAAAGTCTTCCATTTCGGCGTGAATGTGCATTTCTTCGCGGCATCTTCTATAAGAATTTCATCACACAACTTTTTCTCTGGTATAAGTTCAGTAGTGGATAGTTCCTTCCGTAATTCCTTAGCACACATATGACGATTTTGCTACAGTCTAGCCGACGTACACGTTCAGCTATTTCCTTAATGAACTTCCTGCCATGAAAACCAAAGAAGATTGCTTCCTCTTAGTAATATATGAGAATAAAACCTTGTCACCAAATTTATCGATCAGCATCACTTTGATATGACGATTAGAACTACATCCTCTACTTCAGCGAGTACAGTCATGCGTTGAGCCAAGTATGTCAATTCAAAAGCGGTCGTCAGAACACCGTCTTTTATATCCGCCATTAATTTGTAAAAGGCAGCCAGTAACTGTATTTGTGATATTTGTTGTTGGTCGACCTCTTTCGTTACTAGAAGATATTGGCAATGAAACGTAATTTCTTTAACACGACGTATGATATTGGAAGTTTCTGCAAACAAATCTTCCGGTGTTTCGTATAACAAATTTTTGTGAAAATTTCATAGTATTATCAACGCATTGAAAAACAGCAAAGCTGCTGAAATTTCAGTTGAAAGATGCCTTTTTCTTCATTTTGGTTTTTGTCGTATACCACAAATGGAACATCATGAGTCACTCGACGAATCGCTGTTGCTTCTTTTTGATTTGCAGGTCAGCTGACGATCCAGCTACTTCCTGTGTTGTTGATGAAGCTCTTTCTTTCAGCTTCCTATGTAGTGACGACGACGAATTTTTTCTTCGCTGATATAGCTGGCCATGCAACTTTTATACCACGAGAAGTGTTCTTCATCAGCATTCGGATCAAACAACTTCTCAAATTTGTCTGAAATTTCGTCTTTGCGTCGTCTTGCTGCATTTGAATAGTTTCTTTCGGTTCATTCACCAGTTCAGCATGATTTTTCGTTCGCCTTTTTTTTAATTTAATAATTGTAGCGATATTTATTCACTTTAAAGAAAGTTATCCCAAAATTCAAAGCACTGCTATTTGAAATATTGGAAAATGTATCTGTTATAATAATGGATGAAGTTCAGCTATAACTGAAGTCACAAAAACTGTTGAGAAAAGCGCCGCCCGTTCCAAAACTCGAGAGAAGGTATGTGACACTGCGAAGGAGATTTATGATAAAACTGACAACGGGCTTTTCTGGCAACTTTCAGTTCCAGGTTTGGAAGGATCTTGCAAAAACATTCCAGTCGAGAAATAGCGGTCAATGGTTTTTGCATTCTATACAACATTTTTTTTCAACAACTACAGCGATGGAATGGAAAACTCCTATTATAGGGCCGAAAAAAAAACTGGACCATTATTCCGTCCGGCAACCTCCACAATATCATTAATTAAGTCTTTCTTAACTCAAATCATCAATCAGAATGAGGTCATCGGTTTTTTCAAACGGAATGTTTCGTAGCGCCCGCTCTAATATCAGGAATTTATAAATTATTGTGTGGTTCATGTCCAATGTTTTATGTCGGTCAAACGGGGAGAACATTCGATACACGCGTAAAAGAACACAGAAGTAGTTTCCAAATATGCATCTTACCTCATTACAGAGGGACATGAGTTCAACCACGAATTTGAAATCCTCCATTTCCAAGGGAAGGTTTTGAAACTCAATCCCATGGAGAGTTTGGAAATTGATAAGTATGAACATTCACAGTTCCTAATGAATGATCAGACAGAGTTGAATAATTCGCCTCTGTTGAATATGTTCTTTCCAAGAAATTGTACTAATAAAGATGTGACATCGGATCATTAATCTTATTGATTAGTTGTCGGAGTATATTCTTATTGACAGTCTGATGTGATGTTGTATAAACTCGAAATGCAACATGGTTGAGATTAGTTTGAAGTTCCTGCTTGAGGAAGCTATTTTATAGCGAAACACGTGTCGTAGTTTAGTGAACCCTAATATGTGAAAATCTTACGAGCCACTGTATATTATTTGTTCTTGTATTATTTTCGAAAGGCAAATTTGAGTTGCTGACTAATATAACGTGTTCCACACAGAAAGAACAATTTTCAAAAAACGCAGCAACTTTTCGGAGTATATTAGAAAACTGCCCTTTCATACTTGTTTGGATTCCAATACTAAATTTAATTTTTGCAGATTGTGGTAGGTTAGAAAACTAAGGGGAACGTTCTTCCTCCCCCACAAATCAGAATCGTGTTCATTTTGTGCTTTAGCTATATTGACGTCCTTGTCCGATTCAATTTTGATTATCATCACCACAGTTGAGTTTCACTTTTACTGCTGCTGATAATGAAATCAATTACTAATTTGCCTAGTCGGTAAAATTGACACTTCTTGGTTTTATTATAAAATCAAAATAACTGCATTCGTTCGAACAAAAAATTTCAAATATAATTTAGAAAAACCATTTTTACGGCTAGGAATGATCCATATTATATCTATACCAAAACGCCACTGGAAGTCGCATCTAACAAATTCGAAATCTAATTTTCTTTCATTTTTTGCGACGCATACGTGTTTTTCCCCAGTGACACTCCATCTCATTCCTGCGTCATTATACAAGCGGAACAAAAGTAAAAAGAGGAATTTTCTCATAACTGAGAGATACGACGGTTCGTTGATCACAATTCCAAAATATCCTCTCGGTGTGTGCTTCTCGTTGAATTCCAATTTGACATTTTTATAGAGACAGTAATAACATCATATTACGATTGGTTGGATCCCCATAGAGTTTGGTGTCGCTGATTGTAATGCTATGCTGGCTACTAATACGACGATATCGATGAATATTTGTTAGACAGTGGCGCACATATTTTGGGTAGAAAATCGTGAAAAGGAAAATTGAAATTATTTCTACAAATGAAAAATCGCAGAACGTCATCAGAGGCGTGATCGAGTACCCTAGCCAGATTGTCATCATCATCACCAATCGGCTAAGAGGCTAAATTTTGGAGTTTCTTGAGTCTTACTACAACCTTCAAAAAGTAAATGCTATTTTTTTTTTCTCTTATATATATATATATATATATATATATATATATATATATATATATATATATATATATATATATATATATTTTAGAGAGAGAGAGAGAGAGAGAGGGTAGTCTCTTGACAGGAAATAGTTGAAAAAACCCCTTCTAAATTCGGAAAATCCTCATGAAATGAAATTGACCTTGTGGTTGCGCAATCATGAAATGAGTTGACCTGATATAGTGAAACTCTTCATTGAATTGTTGAGCTTCCGAAAATCTTTATTTTCTTTTTCAAGACATCTCTAAACAATGGTAGGTGTTAAAAAGTAACGCTAAGAACATGTTAAAAAAACTTACTGATGTGGGATTGTGTATTAATAGCAGAAAGGAAAATCCTTGTCCATCACAAACAGAGACTTTTTTTTCTTATCCCAGGAATTTACAGGTACTGCATACATATTTCAAAAATATCACAAAGAACAACAGGATTGATTTATCCATACAAAATTTAAGTGCACAAATTGCAAATGATTAACAAACTATTTTTGAAAACGTTGATGAATAACAACCACTACTTACTGGAGTGAAAAAAGTCCATGGCCCAGCGTGAGTATAGCGCACATAACTGCAAGGAAAACAGAACACTGAAAGATGGTTGATAACACCTTGTCACCTGTCAATGTTCAACTGTTCCGCATCCAGACAAATATGCCAGCCATCTTACCCAGTTAGGTGCAATTTATTTCATCTGTTTCGTGGGGCATCAACAGCTTTCTGAAATGTCCTTGTTCAAAGTACTATCACTAGTTGAAATGCTAGACATTACAACTAATGGACTGGATTTCATGACAGTTTTCCATGAAACACGATGCGGAATACATCCCTTCTGAACCTCTCTTTATCTGTTACACTTTGAGAAGAAATTCGTTCAGAGGTTTTACTTGAATTTTCGACAGCCTTCAATCTCAAACAAAAACCTCAAAAAATGTGTTTAAGTGTAATAAACATTAGACTGGTATCATTTCTTATTCTGCTATCAAAATGCATTCACCTATTCACTAAAAATCCTGGTGATTCATAAACCATACATGAATAATCATTCACAAATAACCAAACGTTATAAATTGCGATGAATCAGTTTTGGCACATTTGATCGCCTTATATAGATTTTATAAAGGGCAATGAATTCTATTGACATTAAATGTGAAATCAGCAACATCTATAGAAAAATTGTTACGCCACAAATATTGAACCTATCAAATACCAAACGATGAGATTGAAAACGTTGGTGAAGAAGTTGAAAAATTTTGGGGAGATCAAAAACCCTAATACCAAACTGACATAATTTGCACTCTATGCGCGTTTCGCTAACAAAGTTAGCATCTTCAGAAAAAGAAAACTGATACTGAATCTGAATAACTAACCCTACTCTTCGGCCAAATGGGTAACTACCCAAGGCCTTAAAAAACCCTACTCTGCAGATTGAGTATCAGTTTTCTTCTCTCGAAGATGCCAACCTTGTTATCGAAAGGGGCGTCGAATGCAAATAGTATCAGTTTGGTGTTATGGTAATTGATCTCTTTAAAAATTTTCGTCTGGGTTTCTGTTACTATATCAATGGAAATTCACTTCTGAGAATCATCATTCGAAAACGAATAATATTTAAAAACTATGTGATTTTTTGCTATTGTACAATAACCAACTTGAAATAATTTGGAAAATCATATAATTTTGAATGAGTGCAAATAATAGTATAGCTAACATGACTTATCTCCCACCATGTGGGATAGGTAGCGACTGGTCCCAAAGCGGGTCAAAAGTAGTGGAACAGTGACCACTATAGCTGCGTTTCAATTTAGATTTAAAGAGACTGACAAAATTTCCACTATCTTGGAATTGTTCATCATCAGGTACTGTAACCAAAAATTTCGAGCTTTCTCGTTCTCACATGATTTCTCGTCATTTATAGCTGTCAGGTTCAGTTTGGTCATTTCGATAACATGGTTGTCATCTTCGTGTAATCTCCAGAAGGAATATCAAAAAACGCATGGGCATCCTGCTGTTACCATACAGATTTTTAATCATTTGGAAATCCTATTCTGTGGCGGAAGGCTACATTACAAATTCAGTTCAGAATAAAATCAGCATTTTCAATATAATATTGAACTCCATTGATTGAGACTAGCAATAATGAAATAAATGTTGATATTCTGTCCACCTCAAAATCATATGTAATACAAATATAAATATAATATTGATAGTTCTTCATCATTTGTCGGGCGTTGAAAAAGTAGAGTATGCAACTCTCATGTAATGGTCTGAAATGCACTCGCATAAACCACACGAAACTCGGCTCGTTTCTTATCCCGGTAAATGCTGGATTTATAACCATCATTATGGAAAAAAAAGTCCACTCAGTTGTTTTATATCAGTCACAAAACGTCATTCATTAATCTCAAGAAAAATACTTTCACTCCCTCTGTAAAACCTTCTCGTCCAATTTTTGTTCATATTCGGAAATACTGAAAAACTATCAGCCGCCAATGGCTTTGACTGTCCCCTTTTTTACACGTCTAATTACCATAACTACCCTAATACATATAAGTATATTTGAGTTAATAATTCAGTATAGTATAGCGCACATAACTGCAAGGAAAACAGAACACTGAACGATGGTTGATAACACCTTGTCACCTGTCAATGTTCAACTGTTCCGCATCCAGACCGGAGCATGTGTTCCGTTCTCAAGATTGATGTTATTTTCATTATTGGAATATTAACATTAATCCTCAAACATTATCATCATACAATTATAGAACTCCCCCATACATCAAATCCTCATACTGAAACTCACTAACATCTTTGAATTAAATAACTTGAGAATAGTCAAAAAGGACTTGAGATTAATAAGCAACCTTCATACTAAAACTGAGACACCACTTTCCTAATCTGAACACAATATAACGTCATTTACAAGATTCCGTAATTTGAATGTGAGAAAGTTGACATTGGGCAGAAACTTGTCAGGACCATCACGTCCCACGAGAGTGATTGTAATTTTGAGAAGAATAGATGTGCTCTGGTTGAACACAACAATAATACAAATCATATGATTAATTTTGGCAACCCTTTTGGAGATTGTTCATATCAATAAACAACAAAATATTTTGAACAAGAGCTTTGATATAGCCAACATCTGTATCATTCACAATTATATTCTGAATTTGGAGTATCAAATATAATCTTTTTTTCAAATTCAAATCAACTTTTTCATATTTAAGTAGCATTCAATAATATTCAATATTTCCATCTTGAGAACGGAACACATGCTCTGGTATGGATGCAGGACAGTTGAACATTGACAGGTGAAAAGATATTGTCAAAAGTCTCTCGATTCTATGTGTTCTCTTTTCTATGCAGTTCTGTGCTCTGTAATCACGCTGGGCCATGTCTTTTGTTTACTCCAGTAGTAGTTGTTTTCAAAACATAGTTTGTTGATCATCTGCACATGTAGCAATTCATGCACTTCAAACTCGTATCGATAAATGAGTCCATTTGTTCTTAGTGGTATTTTTGGAATATGTATTATCCAGCACCTGTAAATGCTTGGGATGCAAAATGTTTCTGTTTGTGATTCCTTTCTGCTATTTTTACACAATCTCAGATCAGTAAGTTTTTTAACATGTTTTTAGTGTTACTTTTCAACACGCACGATTGTTTTCAGATATCTTGAAAAAGAAAATAAAAATTTTCTGAATTTTCTGAGGCTCGACAATTTAATAATGAGTCTTAATATATATATATATATATATATATATATATATATATATATATATATCAAATACCAAACGATGGGATTGGAAACGTTGGTGTAGAAGCTGAAACTTTTTGGGGAGATCAATTACCCTAATACCAAACTTATATAATTTGCACTCCATGCGCGTTTCGCTAACAAAGTTAGCATCTTCAGGAAAAGAAAACTGATACTGAATCTAAATAACTAACCATACTCTTCGGTCAAATCGGTAACTACCCAGGGCATTAAAAAAAACCTACTCTTCAGATTCTTCTCTCGAAGATGCCAACCAACCTTGTTATCGAAAGGCGCATCGAATGCAAATAATATCAGTTTGGTGTTAGGGTAATTGATCTCTTTTAAAATTTCTGTCTGGGTTTCTGTTACTATATGAATGGAAATTCACTTTCGAGAATTATCATTCGAAAACGATCAATATTTAAAAACTATGTGATTTTTTGCTATTGTACAATAGCCAACTTGAAATAATTTATTTTAATAACATGACTGATCTCCCACCATGTGGGATAGGTAGCGAATGGTTCCAAAGCGGGTCAAAAGTGGTGGAACAGTGACCACGATAGCTGCATTTCAATTTAGATTTATAGAGACTGACAAAATTTTTCACTATCTTGGAATTGTTCATCATCAGTTACTGTAACCCAGAATTTTAAGCTTTCTCGTTCTCACTTGATTTCTCGTTATTTTTAGCTGCCAGGATTAGTTTGGTCATTTCGATAACATGGTTGACATCTTCGTGTAATCTCCAGAAGGAATCTCAAAAAACGCATGGCCATCTTGCTGTTCGTATTCCATTGTACAGATTTCTCATTACCATACAGATTTTTTATCATTTGGAAATCCATTTCTGTGGCGGAAGGCTTCATTAGCAGTCTTTACGAATATATGAATAATAAAAAAAATCAAAAGTCAGACATCGATATATTTTTAGGAGACATAAATATTGACATTCTAGATATCAATAATGAATATAGAGATGAATATTTAAATTTGTTGAGTGAAATGGGATACGTTTCTACGATAAATGAATACACGAGAGTTTATAAAAATAGTAAATCATGTATAGACCATATATTTGTGAAAACTTCGAGACCCCATAGTCTCTTAACTCCGATAGTTCTACACATAAATATCACCGACCACTTTCCATGTATTCTTCACCTTAATTACCCATACGAAATAGTTAATAACCCAGATAATGGAAAAACTACAGGTCCATATTAAATGAACATAAATTAGTTCAAGCATTAAGAAACGAAACTTGGAACCATGTTTATAATGAAATAGATTTAGATGTTAGTACGGAAAAATTCATTGATACTTTACAAAAAAGAATATCTGAGTGTACTATTAGAGAACGAGTGAGTAGAAAAGAAATCAAAAGAAGCGAATGGATAACTAACGCGATGGTAAAGTCTATAAATACTAAAAATGAAATGTACAAAAAACTACAAAAAGATCCGGGTAATGAAAATTTTAGGAGAGAATTCAAAACATATAAAAATAAACTGGAAGAATTGATTAAGAAAAGTAAAGCTGATTTTTACAAAAAAAAACTTTTCGAGAACAGAAATTGTCCTAACCGGTTATGGAAATTCATGAAAAGCGTAACAAATCGTAATAAATCGAAAGAAAAACAAATCAAAAAAATTAAATCAAATTCAGGGCAAATTATTGAAGATCCTCCAGAGATGGCAGAAGCATTCTTAGATCACTATACTTCTATAGGGAAAAAACTTGCCGAAGATTGTAAACATGACCCCACTTTCAGTTCCCCACAGACTTATATCGAAAACTCAATATACATATCTGAAACGGATGAAGCTGAGGTAGCAGAGATCATTAAAACAATAAAATCAAAAAAATCCCCTGGTCCGGATGGACTGAGATCGGAAACTTTGAAAGCTATTGGCAGTTATATATTGCAACCACTAACTTTTTTAATAAATTTATCTATAAGAACTGGTAAATTTCCAACAGCTTTCAAAAGTGCTATAATAAAACCTATTTTTAGAAGCGGAAGTAAAGAAAAAATTATTAATTACAGGCACTTATAAGTAACATAGCAAAAGTATTCGAAAAGATTATCAAAAAGAGAATAAACAGCTTTCTTGACAAAAATAAAATAATTTCGGAAAAACAATATGGCTTTAGGCAGGGTAAGTCAACAGAGAATGCGATTACATGCGTAACAACACGAACCTATGAGAGATTAGACCAAAGTAGACCTTCCTTATGCATATTTATTGACTTAGCAAAAGCCTTTGATACGGTGTGCCACGAAAAATTATTGATAGGACTGGAAAAAATTGGGTTTCGTGGAATTGCATATGATCTAATGGAGAGCTACCTTCGAAATAGGCTATATAAAGTTAAAGTGGGAGAGCAAATCAGCTCTACTAAAACTATGGCATATGGAGTTCCCCAAGGCACTGTATTGGGTCCGCTACTTTTCAATTTATATATCAATGATCTTTTCAAACTCGATGTGTCTGGAGATATAGTCAGCTTTGCCGACGATACGGTGGTTATGTATCATGCTGAGACATGGCTTGAACTGAGAGAAAATGTTCAAAAAGACTTTCCGACCATTTTAAAATGGTTCAATAGTAAAACTCTCACAGTTAATGCCGATAGGACATTTTTTATGCCGTTTTCTCATCTCTCCAGTAATTTACCCACTTACAACACTTTACAAATGTCTGTTTTGAAAACGATAACGGAAATAAATTCTGCAAACAAGATCAAATACCTAGGCATTATTATGGACAACCACCTGAAATGGAACCATCATATTGAACATATAGTCAAGAAAGTAAGAAGCTTAATATATATGTTCAAGTTTTTGAGGAGGATTTTCAACCAGACTCATCTCGAAATACTTTATAATGCCTTAGTGAAACCTCATATTAATTATGGCATTTTAGCCTGGGGAGGGGTGACCAACAATCACTTGAAAAAACTAGAGATAACACAAAAGTGGATTCTGAAGATTATTTTCGATGAAAGTTTCACATACTCAACTGAGGTACTATATAAGGAAACCAGAGTGTTCGATGCAAGACAATTATATTACCAGCGTATAATACTAAACCATTATAGGTTTAGAAATACATTCAGGCAAATAGAACATGGTTATAATACAAGACACAAAACCAAAACAACGGCTATACCGAAAGTTGAAAAAACTCTAACCCAAAGATGCTATAATTACCTTGGTCCCATTCTTTATGCCAAAATTCCTACCGAACTGGCACGAATAAATGCGTATGGTCTATTCAAAAAAAAAATTACTCTCTGGCTTCAGTCTGTCCCTAGAAAAGAAATTCACAGCTTAATTGATAGAAAAAATACCTATTACTTATAAATTCACTTAAAAAAAAAATTATAAAAATAATAACACTTGATCTTACTGATAGTTGATATTGATATGACATAATGCTGCCTCTGCTCGCTTATACCTATATGTTATGTTCAAATTATTTTTCAAATTTGTTTATATATTTATAATGTATATGTGTGAATGAATGTATATATTTGTATACGTGTGTGTACTTATGGATGTATAATATAATAATGTGTATATTTAAGATATATACCCACGCACAGGGATTCATCCCTTTGTGGGTTACCTGTATTTGCCTGCTGTACTGATATTGTCTCATATTTTATATCATTTTATTGGTAAATATATTATTATTATTAAAAATTCAGTTCATAATAAAACCAGCATTTCCAATATAGTATTGAACTCCGTTGATTGAGACTAGCAATAATGAAATAAATGTTGATATTCTGTCCACATCCAGTGGGACCCATATTTATGATTGAGAAATATAATATTTAGTTCTTCATCATTTGTCGGACGTAGAAAAAGTAGAGTATGCAACTCTCATGCAATGGTTTGTAATACAGTCGCATAAACCGTACGAAACTCGGCTTGTTTCTTATCCCGGTAAATGCTGGATTTATAACCATCATCACATGATGGTTGCATAATATACCATCATGGAAAAAAATGTCCACTCAATTGTCTAATGTCAGTTGTCAAAACGTCATTCATCAATCTCAAAAAAAATACTTTTACTCTCTCTGTAAAACCTTCTCGTCCAATTTTTGTTCATTTTCGGGAATACTGAAAAAACTATCAGCCGCCAATGGCTTTGACTGTCTCCTTTTTTACACGTCTAATTACCATAACTACCCTAATACATATAAGTATATTTGAGTTAATAATTCACGGCGAGACCATATCCGACCTCCCCAGCAATAAACATCTATTCATTGTCAGATTACTGTTTTGAGTGGAGAATAATAGTAGGGTGGCGAAATATTACCAGCAGGGAGCATCGAAAAAACGAATCTGATAGTACGGTTATATTTGGTGAAAGCTGAATTTCACTTCGAACTTCCAATGGAATTTGGGATATTTGCGAGCACATCAGATATTTTTCCAACTCGCCATTTGCTATCACAACAGGCGATATTATTTGGAAAAATGTTCGCTTGAATGGTTGACAATGCTCTTTGATTAGTCGTATTGGTTCGGACTTCTTTTGTCTATATTATTAACATATTGAATCCTGTTACTGGGCAGAAAAAGACTAATGACTCGTAAAAAATACAAATCGAATGAGGCAACCAAATCCAACAAAAGTTTCATTTTGACCAAAAAATCCATTGCAAACTTTTTTTGTTTGGATTTGATTGCCTTATTCCATTTGTATTTTTTTAGTTTTTTATTCTTTCATTTTTTTGCTTAATAACAGATTTCAATTGTTAATAATATAAACATTGGAACTCCGACCAATCCATGAATATTTCGGAAAGAATTCTCAATCTAGCAATATCAATGATATTTCAAGTTCCACCACTGAACTGAAATTGGGAGATATTTGTTGGTTATGCAAGGATTTTGTTGATATTTGTTTCAAGCCAAATAAACTCGACGTTCTTAATAATTTTCGAAGTGTAAATCTAATGAATGGATTCCATTTAGAAGAGAAGAGAGAGAATAAGATGAATTTTAGTGCGAAGAAGTTGTTGAAAATGAATACCAATAATTGAAAATGTCGCGAATCCGTATATAAAAGATAAAATCGAGAATTCATTTCCTCAAATGATGAATATGAGCATCAAAGAGACTATTCATCGAGTTTTTTGTCTGTTACACTTTTTTAACCTGATTTGTAGCCATAACAATTGAGTTTTTGTCGAATTCAATACTCCATTTCACGAGGAAAAAAACCTTGCATATTAAAATAAATAATATCATATTTGCCGTGGAATGGCAAATGTCTGAAAATTGGAAACATCTCTTTTCCAACTTCCATACAGCATTTGACGTGGGTACTTTTCAATCAGCAATGCGAGTGAGGAAAAACCTATTTCTCATCTGAGCAAGTTTATATAATATGGCTTTGAATAAGATCCATCCGGAGATAGGAATCACTTTCAGAAAGAACGTTTGTAACATAATAGCAACATGTCTGAAGAAATCCAATTAAATTATGATTCTTCATCAGTTATGGAGGGATATATTCGGTCCATTTTTTTGCAATTCACGCCATTATTGAAACATTCAAAATCGTGCATTATCACATTACGAATTATGAAATGTCAAAGCCTTGATATTTTGGGAATATATATTTGAAATATCGAAGTTGAAACAACAAAATAAATCTGAATGTTTCCATAGAAGCGTAGGAGTTAAAGCAGCCCATTGAAACTATTTCCAGAATAATGCTGTTCTGGCTGAAGAAACTGATAAATTCTATCTATGTCTTATTGGGCGAAACGCACAAAAAGTGGGGTAACTCTTTGTAGCTGGCAACTCAGAACAATCACAGGTTCAAGGGCACATAAATCTGATTGTATTTCATCACGAGATAGTGAGTGTACTAGAAGAGAGGAAGACCAGAAATAAACTCCAATAGACTCAATCTGCTGGTGTCCAGGGCTCGCGCCCTCCAGATTGAAATAGTTAGGGAAGGGAGATAGAAAAATGATAGAAAAATCGGGAATTCTGCGAGAGAATGTTATTGGATGATTTCTCAGCAGTGAAACTGCAAAAAGGCTCTGACTTGATGATGGAAAAAAATGCAAGGGCGATAGCTAGTGTATAAAAAAGATTCGGTCCGCGAATCAGCGTAAGTAATCTTATGCCTCCCAAACTGGGAGTCAGAGCCCGTGTTACTCGAAGACTATAAACTTTGGATTATGAGAAAGTCAAGTTTCCTTATAACAATTAAATTCATTTTTCGCTCAATGAACAATCGCTAAATACCCTGACGGTTAACAAAACAAGCCCTTGTTTAAGTAAACGGATCCTCAACTCCGGCTAGTCTGTCTTCCTTTGTGAATGTTTACAGTTGCTTCTCGAAGAATTTAAAACTATTAACGAGTGTGTGAACGTTTATCCGCCGTGACCAGAACGGCCGTCTATGCTGTCAGAGAACCGCAACACGATACTTCGTGTCATGAATATCACTCATGAACGAACGAGATCAAATTCCGATATTTGATTGAGCAACCCAATTACATGATATGGGAATTACTTGCAAATTACGTCCCATAACAGCGGGACTTGCAGCGTTACGCTGAATTACTACAGAGAGGCTGACGATTATTATGAAGGAAAATCAAGCGATAAGCAGCGTGTGATTTGATACATGGCTGGCAGTCAGGAAGACATCGTTGGTCAAAAAACACTGACTGCTACGATTGCACCCATTAGGCGAGCAATATACGGCTAACCAAGTGACCAATGCGTAGAAGTCTAAGAGATGACGACAATACACCTCAAAATTTTCGTAATGGTATATTGTGCAATGATCATGTAATTATGGTGATTGATTTTAGAGCATGAACCGTCATATGGTTTATGGGAGTATATTAATAACCATTATATGAGAGTTGCATACGCTATTTTTTCTACACCTGATGAATATTGAAGAAATACAAATATAATTTTTCCACACCCCTACTATAATAATACACTAATATGTCAATAATGCGTTTCATAATGAGATCCATATGATACAAATTTTCAATAAAATGGAAATCGAATTTAGTGGCCGAAAGCTACATTGAAAATTGGGTTCAGAATGTTATCAGCATTTCCAGTGCAATATTGTATTACTGTTATTGTATTCAATACAAATATAAATATAGATATGCAACTCTCATGTAATGTTTATTAATAGATGATCGTTGCATAATATACTACTATTGTGCAGTTTGAAGAGTTTATACCAGGTACCACTGATCTGAAACATTCACATTTTTTTCAATTCTGCTAGTCTCATTAGAGTTCAATATTGTATTGGAAGTGCTGATTTTATTCAGAACCGAATTTTCAATTGATGGATGGATCTCATTATGAAACGGATTATGGGTATATAAGTGTATTATTATAGTACGAGTGTAGAGAAAACGTTCAAAATGCTTCACGCAGCACCACCACCGTTAGGTTCCACTGCCTAACTTGCGAGTTCTCGATACCGCATCATATTGGAATATGAGCCTTTACTTTACTTCGATATCTGAAGTTAGGCAGCGCCGAGCGTGGTTATTACTTGGATGGGTGACCTCATGCAGGGAAAAACGCATCGAAAGCCCATACAACTGCAGCAGAATAGCATATAATAGCTCGTAGGCAATATGCCAATGAGAACTAGATATATTGAGGATATGTCATCCTTCGGAGAGGACGTGAAGCCGGATGGATGTTTGGCTCGTAAAAGATCCCTACTTCTGGTTGGAATACCAGAGGTTTCGGCAAGATTTTCGGTTGGGGTATGCTCACCGGCGGCGGTGACTGGTCTTCGTAGCGGACATAGGCCGACGTTAAATGAAGAATTTAAAAAAAATAAATGAGCCTTCACGATAACGGTTTCGATATCAACCAATCCAACCTACCAAAAACAAAAATTTGTGCTAAATCCATATCAATAGCATCTTACCTTCAATTCATTGGATTCCGATTTCACATGGAGATATGGAAGCTCCAGAGGAGTGAACAGTCTGAAAAGTTCTATTGTTAGTTTAACTATGATTTGATGAATTTGAAGCAAAAAGGCTCGGACACGTAAAGTTTGTTCTCGAAGGAGAGACTCTTAGACATATTTTCTACCTGTGCCTTCCACTCCCTAGGAAAGGGGTGTCACAACCCTGAAATTTTTAATGAGAAGTGGGGTCATGCGAAAAAGGCAAAAAATGATACGCTATTCATTAGAATTTGAGTGATTGATATATTGATCCCAAGAAATATTTCTGTTAAAAAAATATAATTTTCCCCCGGGGGGCCCCTTTTTGGGGCGAAAGGGCCCCCCCCCCGGGGAGGGGGGCCACGGGAAAAAAAAAAAGGGATTTTTGATTTTTGGTTTTTTTTTTTTTTTTTTTTTTTTTTTGGGGGGGGAATATTTTGGGTGTACTCCGACACCCCTATTTTTTTTTTTTTTTTTTTTTTTTTTTTTTTTTGGGGGGGTGGGTTAAAAAAAAATAAAAAAACGAAAAGTGGCAAAGAAAAAAGGGGAAAAAGGGAAAAAAAAAAAAAAAAGGGGACAAAAAAAAAAACTTAATTTCCCAAAAAAAAAAAATGGGGAAAAAAAAAGGGAAAGGGTTTGGGGGGGAGAAGAAAAAAAAAATTTGAAAAAGGGAAAGGGGGGGGGTTTCCCCCCCCCCCCCCGGGAACGGGGTTTTTTTTTTTGGGGAAAAAGAAAAAAAAAAAAAAAAAAAAAAGGAAATTTTTGTTTTTGGTTAACCTCCGGTTTTCTTTAAAACGGGGGGGAAATTTGTAAAAAAATTTAAAAGAAAAAATTCCAATGGGAAAAAAAAATAAAAAAAAAAAAAAAAAAAGGGTATATAAACCCGGTATTTTTTTTTAAATTTTGGAAAGTAAAAAAAAAAATTTTGGTTTGAATTTTAACTTTCCAACCCCTTTTTTTTTTTGGTTTTGAATTTTTTTTAAAAAAAAAAAACCAAAAAGGGAAAACAAAAAAAGAAAGGGGAAAGAAAAAGGCCCCAAACGGGGAAAAACCTTTTTTGGGGGTTTTTTTTTCCCCCCAAAAGGGAAAGGGGGAAAGGGGTTTGAAAACCCGGGGCGGGGTTCCAGGAAAGGAAGGGGAATTTTTTTTTAAAAGGGGGAAAAATTTTAAAAAAAAGCGGAAAGAAAAAGGTAAAAAAAAAAAAAAACCCCGGGCCTTTGGGGGGTGGTCCTTTTTTTTGAAAAAACCGAAAAAAAAAAGAGGGGGGATGGAAAAGGAAAAAAAGTTTAAAAAGGCTAAAGGGAAAAAAAAAAAAAAAGGTTAAAATTTCCAAACCTAAAAAAAAAGTTTTTTTTTTTTTTTTTTTGGTTTTTTTTTTTTTTAAAAAAAATTTTTAAAAAATTTTTGCATTTTTTCCCCTTTTTTTAAAACCCGGGGTTTTCCTTTTTCTTTTTTTGAAAACCTTGGAAACCGAAAAAAAATAATGAAAAAAAAATTGTTTTTTTTTTTTTTCTAAAAAAAAACACAAAAAAAAAAAGAGGGTTTTTTTTGGGACCGGGGGGGCTTTTATATAAATTAAAAAAAAAAAATTTCCTGGCTTATGGTTAAGGAAAAAACTAAAAAAGAAATAACTTTATAAACCACTTTTTTTTTAATCAATTTTATGAAAAAAAGTATTCACCATAATTTTAAATTCAATAAATTTCCAGCGCGTACCGCAAAATTAGATTGGAACCTATGTACAACATCTCGTAGTTCCTCGAGAGTGACGTCACAGCGGCGAGAGGGGGCGATCGTTGTCGTATTTTCGATAAAACGAAAATCTTAAAATGAACTGAACATAAATTGGCGTTGAAAACATAAACCCGATAATTTTGGTACTGATAAAGAATATAAATGAGTTTTGGGATTCAAGAATCAGAATAACTACAAACATTTCAGAATAACTTCATTTCAACGAAGGCAAGATTTCAATATTGAAATTTTTCATTACAATCAAATTCACCATTTATCGTTTGGTTTTTTTTTATGGATAACAAATGACTGAAATGACTGTAGGGATATAATTTAGGCAAACGTTTATTTCCGTCTTGTCACTGATTTAATTTGGTTTCTTTGAATATTATCACATCCCCACCATGAAATATGGTTTATTCCTTTCCAGAACGAGTTGAAATTGTTAACCTTCATTAAAAAAAAAAAAAATCTTACCAGACTTACTGTTTGAATGTTTGAAGACATTCATCCTGATAAAATGATTAGTATGTTGCCAAGTTAGTTGGGAAATTTGTCGATACCATTGGATCCTTGGCCAAAATTTCTAGCAACTTGAAGTGTAAACAATGCATTCGGGCCAAAACACGCCTTTGGACCCAATAATAGTGACATGCTAGAAATGATAATCTACCAGAATATTTCTAACATATTTTTCAAAGAGAAATACACCAGTGTTCGTGCCTATGATATGCTATTAGACAAATTCATGAACTTTTCAAGCAACCAGCGTCGTTCCGCCAGAGTATTCTGTGCCATTTTGGATAACTAGCTAGATTAGGTAAGGCTTGGTCTCAAAATAATCAGTAAAAAAAAACTATACCTTTCACCTTGTTACCATATTAGATATTTGACTATAATATTCCATTCACAAGTATAGATACCAAATCATCTTTAGAACAATTTGTTCAGGCCACTCTCAAATTACCTACACAGTAGGTTTCGGCTAGCACCTGTTAGAAAACAACTACTCCCCTGGCTAATACCACGAAGGGCATTGAATTATATCCGACCTCGCAGGAGGAATGGGCGAGTTCGGTTTGCTTTTGAAATACCTCGTCCATTGGTAAATGGCGCAATGACTTCGTTGTTCGCATCAGCTTAGGTCGGGGCTTGACACTCTGAAGGATTTTGATTTTTAATTATGGGAAGTCATCGACTTTATGTTGATGATGGCACTGCCTTGCACTGACGAGTGGCCAAATAGCCCGAAACCGGTCTGCAAGTGTGTCCGTCCCTATAATTGAAAATCAATTCCTTCCTTTGTATCGACGAAAGCAAATGCAGGATTTACTTCTGTGAAGAAACCTGCACTGGCACCGGTCGGATATAATTCAGTGCCCTTCGTGGTATTAGCCAGGGGAGTATTTGTTTTCTGACAGGTGCCAGCCGAAACCTACTGTGTAGTTATTTGAGACTGGCCTGAACAGATTGTTCGAAAGATGATTTGATTTAACGCCAGTCTTCAAGTATGCCCACTGACTAAGTCAAAAGTATAGATACCCACTGTGTTCTTCCAAAAATGTGTTGACAATGTATGTATCGATACCCATATAAAAATGCAACGTTGTCTCAAGTCAGTTGCTTCCTTTATATGCTTCGCAATATCAGCCGCGAAACACAAATCTGAGGTCAAAACTCGACGCTCTCTCTTCGTTCTGAAATTATGGCCCTTCAGATTTCGAAAGAAGGGTATATTCCGCCCTCTTTTTGCAACAAAAAAAAGGGTTCATTCGTTAGGTGCCTGATACACATAATTCCACTTTCTTCAACACTTTTTACCGTTTGTCAATATAAGACTCGGGAAGTAATTCCCGATACGAGTTGAGGTTAGGTTAGGCTTCAGATCGGATCGCAACACAAACGGTATGAAGGTGAAATTATGTGTACTGGGCAGGAAGAAGAACGTGTGCTTCCTTTCGTTTCCTTTTGGTGTGAAAAAGAAGGCAGAAGTATAGATACCCACTTTGTTCTTCCAAAAATGTATTGCCAATGTATGTATCAGTGCCCATATAAAAATGCAACGTTGTCTCAAGTCAGTTGCTTCCTTTATATGCTTCGCAATGTTGATCCCGATAATTTCGACTGAAACGGTATCTCATCAAGAACATCGAAACTCACTGGGCTTGCCATTAAAAAAGCTCGAGAACCATTTCAATTACGGTGAGTTCAGAAAAACAAATCGACCGATTTAATATTTAATACAATCGCACCAGAACTCGCAGTGAATTCTCAGCTAATGATGTCAATATCGATGTCTGTCTTTTTGTTAAAATAAGTTATTACCGGTTTAATGAATTTTAAGACCGCAGAATTATTTTCTCATACATATCTTCGGTCGATATTATCTGTTCACTTTTGTATTTGGTTTTTTCCCTTTCGGATGTATTGCATTCCCAGGTCGTTTGCGGCAGCGAAATGCGTGTTTGTACATACCCAGATAATGGCGAATGTTTCATGTGATTGTAATAATCGTCGATGATATTACAGATTAATTTCTGCATGCCTGACAGATCGGATTCAATCTCGTTCGCAAATAACAGAGGAAAACTACTTTGTTCATGATGCAATTCGTCGCATACCATCGAGAATGGAATTAGAAGTTATCTTCCGCGTAATGTTCTAGAATTTATACCGGATGACAACGAATTATTTCACAGTAGAAGCGCTATAGGTACTATTTCACAGGAGTGATAGAAATTAGTAGTTATCAAAAAACTTTGTTAGAACCGAGGTAAAATACAAATGGGATTAGAGCAGGAAGTTAACGCCGGCTCAAGTTCAGTGGGTATCGAAATCGATTGCTCTGATTGATCAGTTTTTCCAGTCAGGAATAAAGGAAATAAACTCAACTATTTCAGTGTGTTGCTTTCCTGAACGAAATTGTTTCTTATGAGTTACCAAGGGGTATCCATTGTAAATTATTGAATGTCACGTTTGATATATGCATATTTTCAGTTGGGTTGAATAAAGTTTATTTTTCGATTTGTACCGTTTATTCTTAGGCCTGGCAATTCTGTGTAAATTAAAACAGGTTATGGGCCCAGGGCTGTACAACTAAGAATAAACAAAGTAATCAGAGCAAGTTTTGCCGAATTTGTCTCCACATCAGGATCCAAGAAACCCAAGAGGTTTCCCACGAGTGAAAATGGAGGTTCCAAAGTTTCTAGTAGACAAACTAGAAGGTCAATCGAATTAGGTCGATTGGAAATTCCAACTAAAAAATCCAGCTGCAAGCGCTTGGTGCAATGGATGCAGTCGAGGGAAAGTTGAAAAATCCTGTGCTCAAAGAAGGTGCTTCTGAGAAAAAGCAGTTAGAGTATGATAAATCGAGACAATCGTACAATAAAACCGAATACTCAGCTCAGAATATCATAGTATCCAGCCTCAGTTCACAAGTTAGACAACTAATCAATATGTGTAACTCTTCGATGGAAATGTGGGAGAAACTACACAGCATCTACGAGCAGCGGACTGAACAAAGGAAAGTTAGACTTTTCAACCAGTTTTTTGGAATCAAAGTAAAGGATTCTTCAGAAACTATTGCCAGTATTATGGATTTACTTGGGGGTTATCCCATGAATCACCTCCTCTAACAGGTCTTCCCGAAAATAGAGTACTAGGAGGGTATAAACCTGCGAGGGGAAAACTCAGGGAGTGGGTGGACGTTCGATTCAAACTCGTGAATATTGTAGAGGATTATATAATTTCTATCACCTATACTAGACCACTTCCACCTAGGTTATGTTTTTCGTATAGTAAAGAAGTTACTACTTAGTAATGCACTCCAAGTAAGTAACAGTACAACCAATAATTATTATGGATAATAGTTAATCTGTTTGATGTGATTCAGTAAGATTTCCCTTCTAGGTATCGATACCAAAAAGTGCACAAGTACGTATATCAAAAATAAGCATAACTAAATCAAAAGGAATGGTTTGCTTGGAATGGGATGATATAATTTATTTAGGTACGATACGGCTCACTTGATTTGGTGTCTTTCCCAACGAGACCAGAGTAAGATGTGCTTCTACTCCAAGAGTTCGTCCGATTACTCGTGTACAGCTCAAGTGTGAGGTTGGTATAAGCCTTCTCGTTACCTTGAATGGTATCAACCAGCTCACCGTAGGAATGGTGCCCTGGGTGTGGTGATTCCCACTAGTACGTAGAGCTGCCCTCTCAATAGCGACTGGAGACTACTATCGGCCAGGTAATCAGATCACATTAACCGTAGTGAGTAAAGCGATGAAGAAAAAGAGACCCTCGATGCTGGGTGGCCTCAAGTGGCAACTACTACGAGTTGAGTTTTGAAGTACTCTTGTAACTTGGGAACAATCTGCTTATTATAGTCAATGGACTCTCCTTTGACTGAATTTGCCCAAATATTACCAGAGATTTCCAGAAAAATCCGCAAAAGAGCGTGACACGTTATTACTCATTCTAGGAAAAACGCTGAAAGAACTTCCTTCAATCTCTACCTTTTTTTTCAAACCTCAACAAAAAACCGCTTGCTTTTGATTTCTGGCTACTAATATATTTCCTTTTTTAGGTTTGCAACCCTGACGGATATTGCATCGGTAGTTCAAATGAACCCTGAATTGAGAAGATATAAGTGAGGTTATGTGAGTATGTTATGATTCCTGATTTGATAAATCCAATACTACCCAGTTTCTTCGATAGCAAACAGAACATAGGGGCAAATCTTCCCCCCTGGTGATGAACTCTTAGGACAACTACTCAGCTGGATTTATTTTTGGTGAGTATTAATACGAGGTGGATATAAAGCTCATACCTGATTTGTTTTTCTTTGCGTTCTAGGAATGGTCTATATTAATAATTGCTGGTACGAGAAATAATAAAGTTACCCAAATGGTTGAAACAAACTGTATCCTTTTTTCACTGTTTTATTGCCCATTTCATCCACAACTTTAGTGAGAGCCAAATATTTCGTAACACCAGACACATAGCTAAACTGGAAAACCTATGGGTCGAACTGCAAGACGAGACGTGGAAAGAAGACAAAGTTAAGCTTCCAGAGTCGTCGTTCCTGAATAGAGTCTTGAACACTTTGCCATCAGAATATTTTGAATTCACGAACGCATGGGAATCAGTGCCGAAAGAACAGAGAACAATAATGCTTCTCCGAGAAAGGCTTTGTACCGTCGAAATACGTCTGAAGGAGCGTGATTCTTGTGAACTTCAGAATACCACCGCATTCGTAGCAGGAAATGTACCGAAGAAGTCAGTTTTTACCTATAAAGTGAAGAATATCAAGAAAGAGGAAAAGTCTCATCCTTTCAAGTGTTATTCTTGTGGTGGAAAAGGTCATTTCAAGAAAGAGTGCAAGAAGTCTGTAACAAAAAGTAACCATAAAGCCGAAAAATCTGATGGGTTAGCCTTTGTTACAATCGAGGACTTCTTGTGTGATTGAAGCCATTTTCAAGAGGTAAATGTGACTTCACGCTGAGGTCTCAATCTGCTTACTCCTCAGGTGGTGTCACAGGGGGCAAGGGTTTGTGACTTGACGCCGGGGCCTCAATCTGCCTACTCCCCAGGTCTCGTCACGAGTTCTTTCTAAGGTCTCAATCTGCCTACTCCTTAGACCGAGGTATCGAGGGATGTTGGGTGGTATTTATAGCAGCGGGTGCTGCTAAAGCACCGTCGGATGTCTTGGTGGGGACTGAGCATCTGGAAATTAAGGGTTTCCATGCAGTTGGAAGTCTCTGACCGTCGTCACGTTCATTTAAGCAGGAAGGTCGCTTCTCGATTTCGATGGCCTCGCGAATTATACGAGCTTGTAGTGTTTTTGCTGTGGCGATGGTCTTAGTGTTCTCAAAGTCTATATTGTGTCCTGTCTGTTGATGATGTTTGGACAGAGCTGAAGATAGGTCTGATTTTCCGACAGCAAGTTGATGTTCGTATACTCTACTTGTCACACGTCTGTTGGTCTGATTCGTTTACAATTTTGTCCTTGGGGGAGCGGAGGAATGTGGAGATTTTATTGTTGGCTGTAAATATCGTTTTTATGTCCTGTTTTTTGAGAATTCGTCTGATTTTGTCAGTAACACCTTTAATGTAGGGAAGGAAAGCTTTGTGGGGAACGTTCAGTTAATTTTCCCCTTCAACCAAAGAAGATGGATCACAAACCACCACTGCCCGACAAAAAGCAATTATATTTGCAAATATGTTTGCTGGAAGTTCTACTCTGGACTCATCGGAAAAGATCCCCCGAATATCACGCCTGTCGACAGTCATATGCCTGAAATATTTTTTCACCAACAAAATATAAGAAATATTTTAATGGGCCTGAAGACGATAAGGCTCCTGATGGAATCCCAGCAATTGTTCTGCATGTGCCCCCGAATTGACTCCAGTACTTTGCGAATTATTCAACCTTTCATATAACCTGGGGGTCTTTCCTAAGTCCTGGAGGACAGCAAGAGTTCAGCCAGTTTCTAAAAAAGTGAAGCAAACTCTATCTTGTAATTACAGACCGATTGCATTGCTTTCTATCATTTCCAAAGTCATGGAAAAAGCAATCAATAGCTTATCAAATATCTAGAGAAATCAGGAATAATTAATGAACGACAATACGGATTTCGCCATCAACGATCAACCAGTGACTTATTGGCTTATGTTGCTCATATTTGGCAGTAATCAATCAAAAAATTTTGGAGAAACGATAGCTGTTGCACTCGATATTTCAAAAGCGTTTGATCGAGTTTGGCATCGGGGTCTCCTTTCTAAACTGCCGTCTTATGGTTTGCCTCCTCAGTTGTGTGCTTTAGTGAAGAGTTTCTTGTCTGATAGGTCTCTGTATGTGGTTGTTGATGGAGTATCATCTGACATTCTTTCAATAAATGCAGGTGTTCCACAGGGTCAGTTCTGGCGCCTACTTTGTTTCTGCTTCATATCAATGATTTCCTCGAGAAAACATCTTGTTCAGTACATAGTTTTGCGGACGATAGTACTCTTCATACTAGTTTTTCTTCCAGAGTCCCCATACCATCTCGAGAAACAAAAATTCAAAGAAACATTCACGTCAATAAAATTAACGATGACTTGGTAAAAATAATAGAATGGGGTAACATGAAGTTGGTGGAATTTAATGCTGGAAAAACCCAGGCATGTCTCTCCTCAAAGAAAGCCGATCTATCATCATTTAGTATTTAGATGTCAGGAGTTACTATTCAAGTATTTTGATGCTAGGAATTACGATCATGGGAAAAACCATGTGAGATCATTCGCCAAAAATGCTTCCCAGAAAGTTAGATAGCTATTTGGTGCGAAAAAATACTTCACTTCTCGTCAGCTTCTAATGATCTACCTACGAGGCTCAGATACGACCTGTCTTGGAATATAGTTCTCATGTATGGAGTTCGGCACCAAAACATTCATTGAAGCTTCTGGCAATATCTACACAGATGACTCGAGTACAGAATTACCCTTTGTTGTGAACTTGGAGATCTGTCGAAACTCTCTTGCTCAGGGATCTTTTTTCGATAGAACAGCTGAATTTTGGAACATCTTGCCGAAGGAGGTTTTTTCTGGGGCTTACAAAATTCAAAAATTTAAAGTGAATGTTAACTCGTATCTCCTGCCCCTTGATTCACGCGATGTTCTTTGACCAAACAGGGCTCCCCCTTTCGTGTGAATTTGCTTATATGGAAAAAAATAATTATACATTTTTTTCTGATTTAAGTAGACTAAAAATCCAGAAAACTGTGAAGGAAGGATTTATTCACTTCAAAATAATGCCTTTCAAATAGTACATTCTATCCATTCTATACTCGTAAGAATATCTGTTACAATGAAGAATTTGCAATTAGAAATCCCAGTTTCCAGTAGATTGAACCGGTAGAGTTAGCGAAATCGCCGCATTCTTTATATTTAGTCTAGTGCACCCAGCTTCGATTGGTATAATGATACCGAAGTTACTATTTTTTATTCTGACCGTGCCGATTATTTCATATACTGTTAAATTCAGTCTGAACCTTTCATCACAGGTTGAAAAGAAATATCTAAGTCAAGAGGTATCAGTTGGGATTGAAATATGAAAAAAATTCAATGGTTCGAAGACGTTTTGCAGATACAAAAAATGAAGATTAATAAATATCCACGCCTAGAAATATCTCCCCTGAATATTGCTTCGTATCAAATATCTTGGAAAATACAAGTAGTGGCAACCTAAATCTGGTGAGATCATCTGGAACCTTATTGTATAGCCGTGATATCATATAGGGAAATGAGGAGTGATAGAGAGTATTTTTATGCGCAGGTTGTGTCAATTTGGACTCTTGTGAAGAAAGATTAGTTCCTGGGACAAGTATATGGAACGAGGCTCATGTCTGTTTCATAGACCAAACTTTTACTTTTCTTTGGATGTTCTCACAATGCTAATCAACAGAAGCATTCATACACAACACTTTTACTTGAACATTTTGTGTATGAACGCCTCCATTGATCAGCAGTGTGAGAACTTCCAAAGTAAAAGGTACACATAATGAAAACAAACGCAGCTTTACACTACCATACGCTCAATGGTAAATGAGCACTATAATAATTGGGTGTTGAGAATTATAAATATATTCTTTCACAAAAACCGTTTGATACCGGATCTGATCATAATGGGGTTATTGCTGGATTAAATAAAAATTTCAAATAGAAAAATTTCTTATTACATTTTTCCCAATGAATTCATATTGGGAATTCACCTATCCGCCTTTACAATTTGATGATTATTTTCATTCAAGATGTAAATACTCAAATATTCTCATCAGGAATCATCGTTAAAAAAGCCGTTATGAATCATTAACGAGCTCATGATTATCTGAAAACCACACAAAAACGGCTTCAATACACTCCGTGTCAATTCTAGAATGCATTTCTTTCCTAGAAACCAACTTCTAAAGTGGTTTATAAAACTAGTTTTCGTACCATAAAATCAATAACCTTAGACCATAAATTATATTCACGTTATGAATACAATTATTCATGGTCGGCCGGCATTTACATGAGATTCCGCCTACTGTGCTCATTGTTGAGAACATTAACCAGCAAGTGAATTTGTTTTTATAGTAATTCAACTGCACTAAACGATTTTGACAATTCGTCATTTTCAGGGATAGGTAGGTAGTTGATGGAGAGATAAATAGGACTTGGTAAAAATTTGAATAGTTGCTAACGAGCTCAGGAAAATTTACAGTTCTAATAAAAATAAATGATAGCACTAAAGTTCTGCGCTTCGAATAATACCAGCCGATGGTTTTGTCACCGAAGTCCCAAACACAATTATTTCATTTTCCGAAATGACACATTACAACCGATTCAATTTGACCCCTGAATGAATTCAAAGCCCGCATCATATGGAAGTTTTCTTCAAAGAGAGATATTGGTGAAATTTGGTTTTCTCTTGAATACTGAGTGGAAAAAAGTCCTACTTCAGTTGTCATAGGCTTTGCTGGACCTTTCAAGTTATACATTTTTTAAATTTTATAAGGATCTGACTCGGATTTAACTTTAAGGTTAGCAAGTCGTATTATTCGTCTTGAAATACAAATCAGAGTCGGTTTCAGTTTAGAATCCGAGAGAGTCAGAATACTTTATCTGAAAGTCCAGGAGAAAACTAATTTTCGAAGATTCATTCATAAAATGTCCAATTTTGTAGGTCTAGAAGAGCACGTTAAAAGTGAAAAATCTTTTTTTTATATATTCCCTCCCATTGAAACAATCTTACGAGTACGTCTGAAAAGTAATGCTTTGTGCGGACAAAACCACAGTTTTTCTGGGCCTGTATTCGATAAACAGACCCGATATTCTGAAATTGGTACCTTGGCAATCACCAATTTTCTAACGCACAGTGCCAGCCACATTTCTTCTTGCCCTGACTTGACTCGAATCCATAGCGAATCGGCAGTGGAAGATAAATCGAGAGACTTTGCTCATTCGACACAAACCATCCAAATGATGGGGTTCATTTTTGCACATTTTTATGGAGAACGCAACTGAATTTGAATTCAATTACACCGTTTTTCACAGAAATCTTCCTTATAATAACGAAAATCGTCGGTGTCAGTACATGTACATGTAATCGTAAAACGAATGTGGTCAATTCAACTTATCCAGCGAAAAACAAAATTGTTTCTATGATAATTTTGGAATGATGATAATAATGACCATTTCGGTATTTAACGTTGAAAAGAGAAATATTTCACCTTTTGTTCTGTACTTTGGAATATAACTTTTTCTGGTTAATTGAGAACGAATCTTAACGGTGTGAGAACACAATTCGAAACCTCGCTTCAATATGTTTCCTTCAGTGATAGGTCTTCAATTTATCCATTCTTCATTTTTTTTTCTCTATTTTCTATCCACAAAAACGGGCGACGTCCAGGTATTTGGGCGGTCAAATTATCACAAACAATGTTAAAAATATAAAGGAATTACTTTCACGTTATTGAGAATAAACATGTTATTTGTCCGCGATAGTTAAGATCGGTAGGAGTTTTTGAACAATTGAAGGGTAGAACGAATCGTTCAAAGATCCCACTCGTGTATTGCTACCTTTTATTATATTAGAGGAGAAAAGCACTATTCCCCAACAAGAAACATCGTTTACCAGATTCAAATAGATATTTGTTTTACTATCAAAAGTACCAACGGCACGCTTTCTTCTCGAACAACCATACCTTTATTTCGAACCCCAAATTTATAGCCTACGAGCAATTCGGTGTTGTCCTTCCTTTTGGGAAAATATACAGGTCAACAGCCAATTACACAAAAAACACAAAAAAATGTATACGAGTTTTTCCAATTCAGAAATTTGTTGCGTAAACGACCAGTGCCAAGATGGCGGATGGCATACATCACTACTCATGTCGGAGTCACTGGACGCGTCATTATTCTATAGCCAACTTCGGATATTAACTCCATTCACTCTTTTTACTCCTCAATCGTTCGGATTTTACATCCGGGGTGAAAGGAGCCCCTCCTCAAGAAGCCGCTTGGGGTTATGGACTTCCACTTATTATTTTATACAAGCTATGAACTCTCGAATGAAAGTAACAACAGACATATATTGGTACAGTTTCATCTTTATCACAATTCAGTTTCACACAAACAAATTCAATAACCCAAACTTCAGAGTATTTTTTGACAAAGACTGTCAAAAATATACTCCTATTGTCGTTCGTTTATTATTCCTCAGAAACTCTTGTATGATTGACATGCACTACATTCCAGAATCGAAACAATTTTCCTTCACTTCACATCACAGAATAAATATAAAATAGCTGCTAATGATTTCTGACACAATCAATAACCGATGGAGCAGCGCAATCATTGCAGATGACATCCAAAACTTTCTCTTCGGTCTCATAAGCAATAAGTTGAACAGAATAATTTTTGGACCAAACTCTGTGCTCAGTGCGAACTTTGCACTGTACAATGCACAAAGGGCACTCTCTGCAACTGCACATACCCAATGGCATTATACCTGTATGTCCCACGAGTAGCTTTGTAGAAGATATTCATTTCAGATATGGGAAGAATATTGTTTTTCAAATTATGATGTGAATTCAACCCAACAATAACATAACCTTCAAATGAGATAATATAAAAACAGTTCTCTAAATGATATGAAAACTATTGGACATTGCCTTGATTTGGACAGAATAGTTTTCAACATAAAACAGAAGTGTTCAAAAAATTACGCTGTGGCTTTTACATTTTGAAATTCAGCTGCATTGAAGTGATCCTCGTTATTTATGAAATTCATCATTATGAACATAGGCATTCCCCTTTACGGATGGTAAATTGTTTGATGGTGCTTTCAAAAACCCGTCTAACGGCATTTCATGATAGCAAAACACAAAAACAACGCTGCAACTGTGAAAAAACTGTCATCATTTGAGTTCTGATCTTACGACCAATCCGGCTTTTACTTGATTTCATAGATTTCAACTTACTTTCAATTTCATATTATTGAAAAATAAAAAGATTTATTGCTTTGCATTCCGTTTAGGCTTCAATGTTTATATTTTACTACATGATTACAAGAAATTTCATTGTTTTAATCCTAATGACAGCACACCGGGAACAAATATACTATTTACATCTGTATATGAATATCCAACGTCTTTTTGAATTATATGCCTTTATAATGGCAATCGTTAGTTTTTTTCTTCAAACTAATGGTTGTTTATTTTTTGAAACGTTATTTATTATGGGCTCACCGATCCTCAGACGTAAACGTAACTGAACTATATTTTTCATAAAATAGACAAAAAATAAGTGAATGTTAACATCATACCAAAAATGAATTTCTTCATTAAGAGATTTGCCCTTTGCTTCTGGACTAAAAATTGGCAGTGCATCTGTCACTTTCAAAATTCTGAATGTAAAGTCGCAATCAGTTTCGGGCATCATATTGATAGTCATCCCTCGTTTCATCTACAAAAAACAAACATCAAATATTCCAGCATGATCGAGAACGATGAGCACGATGAATTCGTACTGTGCGACGAATCCTCAGACGTCAACGAGAAAAAATTTGCCGAACTAATTGGCCACGTTGAAGATATTGTCGTGAACGAAAACTTCGTTGGGATGCTCGAAGAGTTTTTGGAGAAGGCGATGGGTCAGAGAAATCTTGACGTCGATCTAGACTTGTACGGCAATTATGTAACCACAGTAAAGAAGTACATCGAAGAGCAGCTGCAAAAAAGAGTGAAGTGCTTCGAAATGACGGTTTTCGAAGAAGAACTGAGGCGAAGAGAGAGTGAAATCGGTTCGGATATTCTCGAGCTACTATCGTCTTTCAGAAATTTTCAAGCCTTTAAACAATTTGTACTTGATTACAGGGAAGCGAGAGAGAAATGTATAGATTTTGCTAGAGCTGCAGTGTCAGTTTCACACTATCAGTTATAAAAGAATTTTTAAAAAGATGATTAAACGATGTTTTTCTTGAGTGTGTTCTACTAGTGAGCAACAACATTTTAACGAAGAGTCTTCCAGTGAATTACCCGAAATTTTCTGAAGGTTCGTATTTTGAGGAGCTGAAAACAAACTTTTTTGCGCAATATATACGATCGAAACATACATGTTTTTATTATACATTTATTTTGAACGGTTTCTCCTACACCTCATTTCATGTTCTTCCTGCTGTGCACGATACTCCATTTATCCTGAGACTATACTTTTCGAAATTTCTGGTCAAGTCTGTTAATGAAAAATTGGTGTAATAGGGAAAAGCATTGTTGAAGAAATTCAAGGGGTATGTGAGGCAAGTGAAAACGTGTGTTTCTGTAATTTTCTAGTGCGAATCATAAATGGGATGACTTTTCCTGAATTTTAGAGGGGCCTGAGTTCTGAAAAAAAAAATTTCGAACCAAGGTGCTGTAGTTCAACCGAATCTTCATACAACCTCTTTTTCGGAGGGTACATCAGAGAACGAACTTCCATGCGACTTATGACTTTTCAAAACACCTGTGATATTTAAAACTATTCAGTGGTATTAGTTCACAACTAACGGCGAGAAATTATTTATTTCTTCCGCCAATGTATTGGATTTTGGTTCAATAAACATTTCAAAACTTTCGTAAACAATATGACTTTTGACCTCATGAAATCTCATGACATCCAGAATGATGACTAGTAAATTTTCTCAATGTTAAGTAATCGTTAATTGGCCAGAAAGAAACCATATTTTCTATATTTTCACCAATAACAAAAAACAATTACCCCTAAATTCAAGATTTTGGTAGAACTCCGTTAATCGGGCTCCACCTCGAGAATAAAAATTTTTGGTGAAACTTGCGTATTTTGGCCTCCTAGACAAAAAATTCAAATGGAATTTTTGGGGCTCTCAACTAGTTTCGGAGATACGGCCCCCAGAGACAGAAAAACGGGGTTTTACGCCTATGTTTGTTTCTCAGCCTCCTTATTTCTATCAGCACGAAATACACATTGTATACCACCTCCTTCATTACTTCCCAACTGAATTATAAGCATTTTCCCATTTTTAACTATAAGACTCTAAAAAATAAATCGTCAAAAGAAATTTAGCGAAAAAGTAGAATGCGCATCGCGATGCGCGTTCTACCGTTTTGCTAATCTCGCGAATTCCTGTAACGATTTACATTTTAGAGTTTTGTAGTAAAAAATGCCTATAATTCGGTTGAAAAGTGATGAAGAAGGTGGAATCAGTCGTATATATTGTGCTGATAGAAAGAAGGAGACTGAGAAACAAACATAGGCGTAAAACCCCGTTTTTCGGTCTTTGGGGGGGCGTATCTCCGAAACTAGTTGAGTGCCCCAAAAATTTCATTTGAATTTTTTGTTCAGGAGACCAAAAGACGTAGGTTCCACCAAATTTTTTTCTTTATTTTCGAGGCGGAGCCCGATTACCGGAGTTTTACGAAAATTGTTCCCAATATATTAGCCCTGTGTTCTATTCCATGGGAGTTTTCTACACCAACGAGAGAGATCTTCTAGTGGTGATTGATTCACAGCTCTGCTCAATTTCCTATTCTCAAAAGAGTTTACTCAAAAAGACCATGAAATTTTGGGACTTTTTTCAGTTGTTGCTCAATATCTCGATGAAGGAACGGTCTTAATGGTATGGTCATTCTATCCACTTTGAAAATAAACTAATTTGCTACAATTTGGAACTGGGGCCAGCTAGGAGTAGGTCATTTTTCCCAAAATGTGACTTTTTTTGAAATGGTCACTTATTTTGTGAAGAATCTTCTGAAATACGCATCCCACGTCAAATATTTTGTGAAAAAGAATTGTAGTGTATTCAATTAGCTTTTATTTTAGACACAGCGGTGCCCAAAAACAAAAAATCGAAAATAGTCATAGGTGGGTTTTCGGGGGAAATGCAAATAAATCGTTCCCACGTATTTTTATTGTTTATCGACGAACATACCTTCTGTAAGAACAAATTACATTTACACAAATGAAAACTAATATAATTCATGCAGGTACTGTATTTTGATTGGAAAATCACGCCTTTCTTCAGAGCTTAGATGGCCCGTGCTTGGGCTCGCATGAAGTTGATGTCTCGATGACTGTGATGGATGCCTCGAGAAGCGCCCAGCCTGTAGTCGGGTCATTGTAATCGTCCGAGCATATCAGCTATAAATTCGGAATGTTTCTGCATAAATTGCGACCTCAAGACTGACAGATGACTGTGTAGTGGAGCCCAGACTTTCTGCACGTGCAGCTGCCAGAGCACCATTTCTTCTAGTTACAGATAAAAGGACAGAAGGTCGGTGTTCATGGTGGTGGGGATAGAGGTGAGTCCGTGAGAAGACAGCTTCCACCCCCAATCAGTGGGATTCAAGTTGATTGCATGCTGGCCTGCCGCATCTTCCGGTGTTGGCAAAGGGGCAAGGTTTATGCTCGTTGAAGTGACAAACATCTTATACCTCAGGAAATCCAAAGTATCCTTCGCGATGTCACCCTCTCACAAAGTACTTGATGCTTACTTGCCCCACGCCAAGTGGAGTCTGGCCGATGAAAGACCTCCACTTGCTCAGCAGTTGCTTCATTCTGGCTCAGGAGTGTGGTGATTCTGGTCTTTCCTTGCCCAACGGTGCTGAGGTGGTATCGTACCCGGTGAACGCGTGGATGAATAGTATCATCTATAGTGATCGCTGGGAGTCCTGATGGTTGTAGGAAATTGTAGAATAGAGACAGAAACCAGCTCCGCCGTTCATACTTTTCTGAATTTAGACGTTTGTATCTTCAGCGCCTAAATCATTGGGAAGAACGAGTAGGTCTACATCTTCTTCCACTATGGCGACTAGATCGGTTACTGCTCTTTCTGAAAGCGCCGTCATGACAATATTTCGACCAGCATCTTCTTCAGCAACAGTCACTTCTACTTCTATTAGGAGTCTCTTGTTGTTTTCATTGCCCAATACCTAATAGCTTTGACAATTTGAATCGCTGTGGATCATAGAAATTACAACTAATGGACTGGCTCCGAAAGAGAGAGAGAGAAAGAGAGAGGACTGCGGAATGAGCAAAGTGAAATAATTCAAATATAACCTCTAAAAGTGAATTCCCTCCTCAATGTAGCAGATAAAGAGGGGTTGAGAAGGATAGAGTTATTCAAGTATAGAATTATCATTTTCTCTTTCACAATAACACTTCAATGTGCATATCCTTTCTCTCTCTAATGTATTCCGCATCGTGTTGTGTGGAAATTAAAGGCAGTCCATTAATTGTAATGTCTATTTTGTGAATTCATCGTCAGTCAGTTTGTAGCTGGAATGAGTTGCATAGCAGTGGAATCGTTCCGCTGTTTTGATGTTTATTGGTAGCACCTCCGAGGTAGCCATCAGAAACGATGGAGAAGTTTTTAGTTGATATAACGCGTCAAGTTACTCTGCCAAGACTGACGTGACAGTTCCGTTGTCACTCCTTATACAGGGTGTTATTTAAGTACGTGGCCAAACTTGAAGGGGTGATTCTTTGAGTGATTCTAAGACGAAAAGTTCATATGAACATAGGTCCGGTAATGCTTCTTTTTCAAGATACAGGGTGTCAAAATTTTTAAAAGAAATCGTTTTTTTCGTAAATATCCTAATAACCCTTCAACCGATTTTATTGAAATTTGGCAGTGTTATTAAAGGTCGTAAAGGGCTAATTTAACCCTAACTATATAAAAATTATCATGTCCAGTGGCGTCCCAGAAGGCACTGTAACCAATATTTTTGACAGAAAAAATGTGCGCCACTGATTTTTTTGCAATTTTTGTATTTGTTTCACATTGAGCAACTAAAATTACAACTTCATTGCACATCCCTGTGACAACACAATAAAACATTTCAACTACTAAACCATCAAAAACTGGGGTCTTACTAATATTTTTTCATATTAATACTCTATTCTAGTCTTAGAATTTTCTATCAAAATTAATGCAATGAAAAAACAAAAAATATGTATGTATGAATTGCAGCACTTGCCTTCGGCTCTTGGCTTCGGCTCGTGCTGCAAAATGGGCTGGCTCATTGTTGTCCATGGACATGCAATAAAGACATTTTTATTTATGATTAAACAATTAATATTACATGGAAGTCATCTTTTAATTTTTTTCGCTCATTTTAACTGTTTTCGATGAAACAAATAATGTTGTTATGTATTACTGCAGTGTTTTGAAACTAAAGTAAGAGGGCCATGGAAGGAAAAACAAATGTTCAAACAAATTTAACCTCATAACTGTCACAAATTGAAACGGTACATACGTAATTATTTGATAGTAATTATTGAAAGTGTTTTCAAGAGTTTTGAGATATAAAATTTGTTACTGATATCTGAAAATGGTTCGGTTTACAAACTCGGAAATGGCCGATATGCATTTTGTCTATGGAATGGCCCAAGGCAATTCTAGAGCGGCTAGACGCATTTATCAAGAAAGATATCCTCATCGAAATGTTCCAAAAAGACAAACATTTGTGAGAATACATGAAAGGCTGTGCGAATCAGGCACCTTTCAAAGGTCGGCTGCTCTTATTGGGAGACCTGCAACGGTAAGAACAGTGGAGCTGGAGGCAGAAGTTTTACATGAAGTTGAGCGTTGCCCCGATACAAGCACACGCAAAATTGCACAACAATTTAACATTTCTCACTTTACTGTATGGAAGATTTTGAAAGATTACCAACTGTATCCTTACCACATACAGCGTGTTCAAGCGTTATTTCCTGCGGATTTTCCCAAGCGAGTTGTTTATACTACGTGGCTTTTGCAACAACAGGTTGCATCTCCGACATTTTTATCCAGTTTATTATTTACCGTGTTTTTCCCACAATTCAATTATGAACTTTCATAATAACCATATCTGGGCAGAAGAAAATCCCCATGCGGTTATAGAAAATAATTATCAACAGCAGTTTTCCGTGAATGTATGGGTTGGTATTGTTGGCGATTATCTCATTGGACCTCATTTTTTACCCCCGAGATTAAATGGTCAAGAGTATCGTCATTTTTTGGAATTTGTGTTACCTGTACTACTAGAAATTGTCCCACTGGCAGTAAGAGGAGCAATGTGGTTCATGCACGATGGGGCTCCACCTCACTTCAGCATAGTAGCACGTCAATTTCTGGATTGAACTTATGGAGAAAACTGGATCGGTCGCGCAGGTCCACAGTCATGGCCGCCCAGGTCACCGGATTTAAATCCCTTGGATTTTTTCCTTTGGGGACATTTAAAGTCCCTTGTTTATAAAACTCCAGTCAACACTGAAGAAGAATTAATCCAACGAATACGGGATTCATGTGATCAGATAAGACATACGCCGGAAATATTTCAACGTGTTCGGGAATCGATGTTAAGACGAGTTAATGCTTGCATTGAAGTTGAAGGAGGACATTTTGAGCAACTATTGTAAGTTTTGTGTTAGTTATTATTGAATGTATTCTTACAGAAAAAAATTGCCTAGGTACCATTTTTGTTTACGTGTGGTTGTAATAAAGGGTGTTTCTTGTTTGATGTTTTTTTGACATTTCCGGCGTTACCACTATGCACGCACTGGCCAAATGAAACAAACAATTTTTAAGCATAACAGATTCACCTGTAATCATTAAAAACCCTATAAAAACAATTTTTTATTGTGTTGTGCCAGGGACGTGCAATGAAGTGATTTTTGTTTTTTCTCAAAAACAAAGCAAGATACGAAAAAAATTCTAGATATGAAAAAGTTGTAATTTTAGTTGCTCAATGTGAAACAAATACAAAAGTTGCAAAAAAATCAGTGGCGCACATTTTTTATGTCAAAAATATTGGTTACAGTGCCTTCCGGGACGCCACTGGACATGATAATTTTGATAAAGTTAGGGTTAAATTAGCCCTTTACGACCTTCAATAACACTTCCAAATTTCAATAAAATCGGTTGACGGGTTATTAAGATATTTACGAAAAAAACGATTTCTTTTAAAAATTTTGACACCCTGTATCTTGAAAACGAAGCATTACCGGACCTATGTTTATATGAACTTTTCGTCTTAGAATCACTCAAAGAATCTCCCCTTCAAGTTTGGCCACGTACTCAAATAACACCCTGTATACGAGATTCTTGTTTGCTCGAATCACGATAACGTCGAGATATGGTCATTTTTTATAAAAGAATGAAACTTCGAGACCGTTTTTCTAGAATTAACTAGAATAAGACAATTTCGTAACCAAAGTAGGTATATTTATTGAATTTACTGAATCTCGCAACTATATGAACGAATCTTGCTCAAATACAACCCAAGGTAATATATTCAAGAAAATTGTCACCAATATACCCACTATATTTTTCGCACCCCTCGATCAGTTAAAAGCGTTATCTTGTGATCTTCCCGATGGGGAATACGAGTAAAGTGGAGTGTAATTTCAGCGTTTAAATCTTGAAGATAAAAATCGACGCCTCATGCCACGATCGTCACACATCAAACATAAGTAGCTTAGCGTCAATGGAATGGAGGGCTATTAATCTAAAATCATTCATTTGAGCAGGGTAACGAGGATCAAAGTGGCCAAGCACACGTTTTACAATTTGTTTTTAATGCAACCAACGGACTACTTCATGACTATTTTTTTATTAATTAGGTTGAAGCCGGTAATTGTTTCATGGCCCAAGTAGAACATTATATTTGATAAAGTCCGAGTTCAGGTTGAATCAATATAGATATATAATATGTGAATGAATAAAATCGATGTTGAACTAATAGAGATTGATACTGTAAATTTCACACCTCTACTTCTCAACCAATGAGATGCCTCAATTTCGACTAGTTACCATGGCAACTGAAAGTTTTAGCATTTGGTGTACCTAAGTTGACATTATTTTTTATTCAACAAAATATGGTAGATATACCTGGATTGGAATTATTTCGAAATTGCGTCATGTAACTTGTAAAAATATATTTCTTCCACCTTAAATCAACTAAAATTATCAAAGTGCGATAAACTGGGCTGGTACCCATCTGAGTTACAGCATTTGTACAGGGAAGAACGAAAAATAGAATTTTTCCTATTTTTCGTTCTCCCCTGTACACTGTTCGGAAATTTGAAATTTTGAAAACTCATATGCAAGTATTTTGCAATACACCGATTTTTATGGGGAATAAAATTTTCTGACAAATCGATAATAAAACTATTTTCAATATGATGGAAATTTTTGAATCTCACAGTATATAGTTTGAATCATATTTTGATAGGCAAGCCATTTTATAGGTATTCTTCCATTTATAACGCCCTATAAAAAGTATGTTTCATCCGGTAAACAAATGGGTGAAGGTCGATCTCTAATTCGTCTCTTGGACTACAACTAGCTGTTTCTGGCTTTGACCTTCATCAGCTTTGGGTTGGGATTTCCTATCGAAGACAAATTGTGATAGATGACCAGGAAATTCAACATGAATCGTGCCTCAAAGGCAAGCGGCAGTAGCGACACATGAATAGAACCACCTAGCGGTGTAACATTCTAAGAAAATGCTGTCATAATTTTTCGTCAGTGGTGACAGTTTGTTACGTCAACTGACAACTGCGTTTGCGCTAGTTTGCAGAAATAATGACAAGCACTCGCAGGGTGTTATCGAAAATTGAATCCACAAATATATTTGAGATGATACAAATAGAAAATGAAATAATCGCTTTGAAGCAGAAGTAATCAGAATGATAAGTAGATTATCTATATGAGGATTTTGCAAACCCACAGCTTAGCTGATGGAGGCCAAAGTCAGAAACAGTAAGTTGTCTTATATATATATATATATATATATATATATATATATATATATATATATATATATATATATATATATATATATATATATATATATATAAATACTGTAAAATTAGAATGTTGATTGGTGGTGTTGCAGTCTTATAGTACACCCCCTTTGTTATTACTAATAATATATATGCTCACAAAGAAACACTTTTTGTCCTAATAGAAGATTGTTAATAACTTCCGGAAATGACATGAACTTTTTCAACTTTTGATTCTCAAATGAAAAGCCCTGTGTGTTATTGAATTTTCGAAATCTACACAACTTCCTGATTCCAGTGATATCTCATACATAATATTTGAATAACGGATTGGAACACATGGTTCTGTCCGGTGGCCTGCAAGATCCCCCGACATAACCCCTCGAGACGTCCTCGGGTTGTCGGGGAAGCTGTTATGAAAAAATTTTTTTTGGCATTTCGATACACTGTTATTGATAGTTTGGTACTCAAAACATTACATGATATCGTGTCGATTACAGAAATAAAAGAAAAATTCCACAATTTATTATACATTCAGGTTCACACGTAAGGGGAGTCATGTAAGGTTCAAAGAACAGCGCATGAATCAAGGGACAGGAGATAAGAATTAACATTAACTATACATTTTTGAAGTTTTTAAGCCTCAGGAAAAATCTCCCTTGGCAAGGAGTTCTGAAATTTAGCTGTACTTTTGAAAAAAGATCTCTGAGCGTCTGAGAAGTAACCTTTCTTTTATCTTGAAAACTGATCCGCTCTTTCGAGCCCTCACCAACGACATAATGGCGATTTTTCCGCTACCTCTTCTCGACACATTCACAGCTAGACGGAGATCCTAAAAATAAGTCTCTTTCATCCCCCACAATCGCGGCGATCTACCCCTACACATCCACTCAATCTCGGCTTTTATCCCGCACAAAAGTGAGATAATGCGTTATTGGCCGCACAAAGAACGACACCACTTGCCCGGATTGTGTCACTTAGAAAGTTTGCGAAGGAAAATGTGTTGGAATATATTGAGATGATGATGTGCCGGGTATGGTACCGAGTGATCGATGAAAGAAGCCGACAAACTTATTCATACAGTTTGGCACCCTTCGAATGAAGAGGCATGTATATGTCTGTTTTCTTCAAGAACATGTTTCATACAAATCGATGTGACATATTTTTGAAGTGTCGCGTTCGACTGCTGTACAAGAATTGCCAAGAAAGATCAATTTTCGATGTTTCCTTGACAGTTCACAACCAATATCAGTGAAACTAGAGAGTCGGTTGATTGGAAATGGAGCTAATGTATTTACTAACAACCAAACATCCGTTCATCAAATGATCTATTCTCCGCCTTTGCACCTCATTCACCTTTCAACCTCATATTAAATCAACCTCTTGAAGTTTCTGCATGATTTCATAAACTTTCATCTTACCTGGCTTCCTAGACTCCATCGGTTATCTCTTCGTCGAATAACAGTCGACATTTTAAGATTTTTGAGACAATTGGACAAATCCTTTCTTCCGCTCTTCTTGCTTTCAGTTTCTTGTTTTTTCAAGTATTTTTGGAACCCATTATTGAAAACTATTGCTGTTGACGGTGATTCATTTCTTCAGTTGTTGCAATAACTGATCCTGTTTTGTTTCATTACTTTTGTCGTAATATTCAACTTATGTATCAACTACACAGACGATTAGAATCCCTCTGAACGTCCTTGT
Organism: Zygogramma bicolorata; assembly: GCA_032362365.1. NCBI lineage: Eukaryota > Metazoa > Arthropoda > Insecta > Coleoptera > Chrysomelidae > Zygogramma > Zygogramma bicolorata. The sequence continues at coordinate 256,614 of JAVJAQ010003279.1, read as the reverse complement.
TTTAAGCTACTCCCACCTAAGCAATGTTCCTGGATTTTTGGAAAATAACAAGTACAATCGACAACTTGTAACCATCACTATTATATGCGGTAATACATCTTGCCACCTTCGCCTTCTCTGGAGAAAGGGAGATACTCCTTGAGTCAACGATTCCATATTTCCTGGAACCTCACATAAGCAATGAGCTATGGTTTTCTCCCAAACAGATCAGTTTTCTGAAAGTCATCTGGCATTTTTTTGGTATTGGCTACCACTATCCGGAAATGCGTTGGCGTGATAGCTTCCGAATTGGCCCCACTATCGTTTGAAAATAAGCTTAGTGGTCTCGAGTTAACGATGCCTCCTGTTGTCGCTGGTTCAGATCTGCAGACGCCTCCTGTGGTCGTTGGTTCAGATCTGGCTCGAAGGACCAAATTCTATAATCGAAATCATAGAGACTCATGAAAATACAACAAGATAACTATGATGCAGTTGTTTCTAAAGTGTTTCTTTCCATTTGCAAATCATATGCCTCAAACTTATCCTCACCTTATCATCGGCATCTCATATATCTTACGACGAAACAGAGGTAAGAAATCAATTCATTCCAGGAAGTTGATAACACAGATTGAATGAGGAAGGGTAAGCCCCCGAGTTACTCTGTCTTTGGAAAAAGATTTTGAAGCTACAAATTACGTTAGTTCCAAACTTTTACCACGCGGGTGGTCGTAGGTTCAAACCGCAAACTGCTTGAAGAAAATTACAGAATTCCATTACACATTTTGCTGAAGTTTCAGCGTTGTTTCCTCTATGAAGAAGGTATTTTTACACTCACAGTGCCTATAGAACACACAGAAGAGTCATGGAAATCGTCAAGTGTCAATGTCGCTGTATCCCCGGGGAGCTGTTCCAATTGTTTTGCTCTTGGGTCGTTTTTGACTAGGTGGTGACTCATTGGTGAGAAGACAGTTCTATTTAGAATATTTCTGTGAATATTAGAGCAATATGTCTTTCGTTCAAACTCAGAGATTCACTTGAAATAAAACTGACTACAAACAACCACTACAAACTACAAACAACTCAACTAATGAGAAGGTGCAATTCTGGTGTTGTCTAGTTTCATGGAGTTTCATGGAGTATTTACCCTGAGTGTTATTAACTGCCATTTTTTACCGGTTGAACTTATTAGTTACGCTTGGGATCGAAACCACCAAAACCAAAAAATGACTTTAAATTGCAATTGGAGCTCAGGAAGAATAATATGACAAAATATGAATGCAAATTATGTCATTTTCTCGTTCCATCGAGTTTCAACTCTGTCCTAATTTTTGGGTCAATTCGGGCCCAAGTAAAGTATTATTTGGAATCAAACAAAATCCATTGATGGTCGTTACCTTTTCGTTAACAATAATATTCATTCACGTATTGTATGATATAAGTTCAACAATCATTGATTTGAGGGGTCAATTTCCAATAGCAATTCTTATTTACTGCCGATCCAGCTAGAGCCAAACAAAATATACGACCGTAGCACCGAGCGCATTGTTCGCAACATAAATTTTCGGATAACAAACATGAATAGTAATTGCTTTATTATGTTTATCAGAATTAGGAGCAAACAAAGAAAGCATCCCTTTCTACTAAAAACTCAATAAAAGAGGATCATTGGTGTAGTAATGGGACCCAATCGAATGCTAATAAAGAGTCACTTAACCCGAGGATGGGTCGCTGTCAGGGTTGCCAACCCAGAATTTGAAAAAGACGTAGACCAGATTCAAAAAGTTACGTAGAAATACTAAAATTGCACATCAAAAGTTAGTAGATCTACGTACTTTTTTTTGAGTGATAAGAAGGGGATGAGGTAGGTAAAATTGAATCCCAACAAGATCAGTTTCTCTGTAAAAAATCTCGTCGAGGGTACATTGTACAATTTCAATTATTGAAACTCGACGTTTCCTTGATTTTTTACGTCATTTTTCTTCGGGAAGAACAATATATATTTTTTAAGTTTCGGCACCCAAGATAATTAGCAGACTCTTTCCAGCTCTACCTTCTAGGCGCACTCGTAAGAGTATTCAGCAAAGGGAAATTTGAATTGAAAAACAAAGTTCTTTAGTTTGAACTTTTTAAATTTTATTCGTTATCAGGCAAATTGAATTTCTACCTATATTTTTCTAGATGTTCCTGTGATGGCTCGCGGCTCTTTTGTAAGCCACTTTTTGTGAAAAGTAACCCTGTTAAAGTGTATGTAGAGAGAATTTTTGTTTTCATTAAATTTTATGCAGAAAACAGACGCTAAGCATTTGCACTGCTATGTTAATAAATTTTGGGAGAGTTGTGTCAATCTGGGATGAATCCCCCTTTCTGGTTTTCGAAATGTGACGCCAGAACTTCTTTTGAAATGGAAGAAGTGATGTGTTGAGTTGAGTGGAGGGGCGAGTATGCGCTGCGTGCGTCAGTGTCAGTATAAAACGGGAAATTCATTGAGTTTTTTTGGCGAATATGGCGGGAATCGGGAAATGATTCAGTCCAATGAACGAGATGTTACCAATTTGTACAATTTTGTGAAAAGTACGTAGATTCTGGGACTGAAGTTCGTAGATTTTCAAAAAAGGCTCAAAGTACGTAGATCTACGTAAAAAGACGTAGGGATGGCAACGCTGGTCGCTGTGTTCAGTACATAAACCCGACATGAGTTGCAGAGGCGTACCATTTGTTAATACTCAGGGCCGGTTTTTCAATGCAGGATGATCCCTAACGACAAATTAGGTTAATTTTGATTGAATCATTCGTCAATAAAAATCACACAATTCATTCACAATCCTGTACTAATTCGATAATGACATGTATATGATCTACTTGAGATTACAATAATATATGAACGTCCCTCGGATACAGAAATAAAAATCAGAAGATGATCTGGAAATCATCTCATATCGAACAACTGACCCTTAAGGAGCAGAAATAAACTCATTTGACTTCATCATAGGAAACTTATTCCTTGTATGTTTAACTTGAAATGATATGTTCGGCGTTCACAATATGTTTGCTAGCAGTGCAAATGATAATAATGATTTGTCTTTACTCAACTTATTGAAAAATTAACATATAATTCGGAGAAGAAAAAGCCTAAAGGTAAATCCTCGAGATATAATGAGTATACTCAAAAAACAAATGAAAACTGTTGCAAATATTGGCGAGAAAAATTTCGAATTATTCGTGCAAGTAATGGAAATTTCTCATTCGACGGGTAGTGTGAAATTTTTTCAAATATTTCGTTCACGATTTGATATAATGTAGTTGGAGAAAGGATAAAGAAATCCACTGAAGTTGAACCCTACGATATCTGATTCCAATGATGCTCTATGGAGGTGACAAACGAGACTTTGAATGAGAATGACTTTATGAAACGATCACAGCAGAATTCGAATTGGTCGCTGTGGCCAAGCGGTCTGGAGTCTCGGTTTCCCTACGGTTGAATTAGCTAATGCGTCACCGTAAAAATCAGAAAGACGCCCCAGAGCGCTTCGGCACCCAAGATGATTAGTCGACCCTTGTCCGCACCAGGCTCTGCCTTCTGGGCGCACTCGTAAGTGTTCAGCAACAGGGAGAATATGAAATAAATAAAAGGAAAATAATTGTTTACATTTTCTTATCCATCTATGTTAATAATTTTCCTTGTCGTCCAATATCCAGGGATTTCAACATGGCACTGCAACAAATAGGAAAGATTTTTGACACACGACCAGTTTCTGAGGAGTACTTCAAGACAAAAAGAATATTCTACACGCGAGCACATATCGAAAGTGGAGAAAATTCAGGGACAATAATGTATAGGTACAATCTTGTGGAGCGTATTTTTTTCACGAAAACTTTCGACACGTGTTTTTCGAAAATTATTTCATGCGAAAGATAATGGACTATAAATTGATATGACAAAATGGTTGAGGCTTTCGCGGCCGAGGTTATTAGTATAACTACTGCTCTTCGGGCTTGGAGGCCGTCGTTCTTTGGAATTTCTTCCTGACGTTTCGCTAGCGCGAGTGGCCAGCTTCTTCAGAGGCTTATTCATCTCCGATGACTAAACAGTTCGATTTCTCAAGGCGTATTTATATTGATGCAGGTAGTCTGGAGTGTTAATTACTTCTGTCGGGTTCGGGGAATAATCATCATTATTAGTTGCCGCACTAATAACTAATGATGATGATTATTCCCCGAACCCGACAGAAGTAATTAACACTCCAGACTACCTGCATCAATATAAATACGCCTTGAGAAATCGAACTGTTTAGTCATCGGAGATGAATAAGCCTCTGAAGAAGCTGGCCACTCGCGCTAGCGAAACGTCAGGAAGAAATTCCAAAGAACGACGGCCTTCAAGCCCGAAGAGCAGTAGTTATACTAATAAATTGATATTTCAGATTTCCGCGAATACAACTCGAGTTATAAGATTTACACTGATGCTCGACTAAAATATCTGAATCTCGCTTGTTTTCGGTCGAAACTTCATAAAGTGGACGGTATTCGGATAAAAATCTTCCAAAAATTATCATATATATCAGGCGGGTGTCGACATAAGTGGTTGTATTTGATATTCGAAATTGAAATAACGAGCGATCGTTAATAATTTCCGAGTGTACCAAATATTTTCCAAATCCGATATTAATCGGTAATTTCATGAATTTTGAACGACTTGGTAGGTTCATAGTTTCTAGTTTTCATAATAAATGGTATTGACTGAAGGATTATGATAAAACCAATTAGACCCTTAAGTTGTAAAATCCGAGATGCACATCATAAATGTAAAAGGACCGGATTCAGGTTATTTCGTTTCTCAGAAGGGGTTGTAGAGGATTACAGCTTACACTTCTTGTTCATTTTAGTCTTTGTATTTCATTGGAAGTGTTCACTTGTGTTACGGCGTGCAATAATTTTATAACATTTATTTGTTATTACAGACATAACTCTCAAAGATTTTATACCCCAACGTACAGAATAGGCAGTATGTGGCGTCCGTGGATGAAAAGTAATAGTGCTTCTTCCAGTGGTTCGTTAAAGAAGAAACACTTATCTTGTGATGCGAAAATCATTATAAAAAATGTGTATACCTTACTTCAGCAAGAATATAACGCGGGTGCTGCAGCAAAAGTAACCAGTAATTTGACGAAGGTGCCTCTTACTTCAGTTAGACGAATTGTTGAAAATTCCATGGAATCAAAAAAAAGCGTAAAGATTCCGGTGTATATGAATGACATTCCTACCGAGAGCTAAAAAAGTTCTGTTAGTCATGTTATAAATGTTGAAAACTCGTACCTTCCTGTAAAATCAATTGCGCCAATTATAATTAATTTAGATGAGGGTAGCGATAGCGACACTGAACTAAATATAGAATTGAATTGTAATATTCAAATAAGCTACTTGTATATCTCCTACATTATGCAAAATTCAAATTTCTTAAGTTCGACCCTGTAGCACATTTGCATCTTCTACCAGATGATGATGGAATTAAATCGGGTAGTTTATTGCAGTTAATAAGCCAATACCATTTACTGTGAAAAATATTATATAGGCAAGTTTTTCAAGTTCCACAAGAATTTCAGTAACAAGAACAATCACTAAAATTCCACGAGATAAACCAGTTTTGTAAGATTTCAGATGGAATGCAGCATTAATAAAATAATGATAAATCAAATCATTATTATTCCCTTCAATAAATAAAACAATGCACTTTGGAACGAATAATCGATAACCGACGCCACTGGTCTAGCTTTTATACTGTAATTGCTGTTCCGAACTGTCGTATCCGAGTTATAAAGCCTCTCTGATAGATCTGCACACATCGCTGATTCTCTATGGTCGACCCGAAGCTTTGCTTTATTCACTCAATGCTAAACTAACTGCTTTACACTGAAAGCCTAATTCGAAACGCGTAATTCACACTTACGAGTGTTTTTCACGGTTTCCGTTCTTTTTGTTGCAGTCCGATGATACGGGGGACCGAAATATATTAGAATGTCTTCATAAGCTGAACATCAACAGAAATAAACGATGAGATTGGAACTTTTTGATTGATACTGTATCAATTTTCTTTTCCTGAAGATGCTAACCTTGTTAGCGAAACGCGCGTCGAGTGCAAAAATATCAGTTTGATTTTAGGGTAATTGATCTCTAGGAAAAGTTTCAATCAACAGAAATCACAAACGATTTCTGAGATGCATTGAATATAACAAACTGAACGATATGCTCTTAAGAATAGAAAAATCAAAACAATCTCAGATGGTGAAAAAGTGAATAAACCCAGATAGCATTTTCTTATTTTATATTTCTCACCCTTAGGGCAAGGGATTGCTACTGTTCTTGAGAACTCCAAGGCGACTTGCTGACTTGATAGTACAATACAACTGTTGGGAAACCCGGAAAGGCTACAGAACTACCAAAAACTAGAAATTCAATTCAACAGGAAATTTTCCAAATGTTTTGATAGGGACTTCCAAATATGACAGACGAAGAGAAAGATAACTTCATGATAAATCAAGTATAAAGTATACAGTACATCAGATTCATGCATAGAAAAAAATGATTGATATAGTACACATAGAGAGAACACTCTGTTTTTCGAACTGGGTATTTGAAGCAGTTGCGGGTTCCTAGATAGGTCGTATTCAATATGAATTTTCATGTATGTATTGTCATATAGGCAGGAGAGTAGTTGTTTTAGATGGACTCCTTCCTTTTTGTGAATGAATCAAAAGCCTCTGAACGATATACACGTAACTATCAACAGATAGTCTTTGCAAAAAAAATATTCAACTTCTTTCATAGAAGTTGAAATTTATATTTTTTGAATCGAAGAAATAATGTAAAAATTAATTCGATGAATATATTGATACGGTTTGCATCCACTGTAATCGTGATTTCTGTCCGGTAGATCTGTCTGAGTGGTTAACGGTGCCTCTTCATTCCAAAGCTCATTTGTGATTTCAAGTAAAAAACACTTCATCGTGTGATTTTTTATTATTCCCAAAAAACCCTTGCACATTCACTATATAATAGCTTCGTCAGAACCACGGAGATATCAGGGATAATTAATGACCAACAATACGGATATCGCCATCAAAGATCAACCAGAGACTTAGGGTGGATTCAAACAGATCCAAAATCCGATCGTACGACGATCCGATAGCTTTCTGATTGGTCTAAATTTTAATTCAGATGGATTTCGGATCTGTCTGAATCCAGCCTTATTGGCGTATGTTTCACATATTTGGCAGCATTCCATCGAAAAATTGGGAGATACTACAGCTGTTCACTCGACATTTCAAAAGCGTTTGATCGAGTTTGTTATCGGGATCCACTTTCTAAACTGTCATCTTATGGTTTACCTCCTCTGTTGTTTGCTTTGTTTAAGAGTGTTTCGTCTGATAGGTATCTGTATGTGGTTTTTGATGGGAGTATTTTCTAATATTCTCCCAATAAATGCAGGTGTTCCTCAAAGTTCAGTTTTGGCGGCCACTTTGTTTCGGCTTCAGATCAATGATTTGCTAGAGAAAATATTTTGTTCAGTGCATAGTTGTGTGGATGACAGTACTCTCCATACTACTGTCTCTTTCAGAGTCCACATACCAGCATGAGAAACAAAAATTCAGAGAAGCCTTGAAATAGAATCAACGTCGACACGTCGAAAATAATACAATGGAGTAATAATAACTTGGTGGCATTAAATGTTGGGAAACCCAGGCATGTCTTGCCTCATAGAAAGCCGAACTATCTTTATCTAGTCTTCAGATGTCAGGAGTACCTATCCTACGGAGTCAATTATCTATGCCTAGAATTACGATCAGCAATAATCTCTCATGGAAAAACTAATTGGGATCGATCACCAAGGCTGCTTAACAGAAGCTTGGATTTTTAAAATGTGAGAAGAAATACTTCACTTCTCCTTAGCTCCTAATGATCTAAAAGGCACAGACACGGCCTTTGAAAAATAGTACTCATAATATGGGGCTCGGCAACAAAAGATTCATTGAAGCTTCTTGAATGTATTCAAAGTTAAGCAATCCGTCTTGTTGGTGATTCTTCCCTCACAGAATCGCTCAGTTCGTTGGAGCATCGTAGAAGAGTCGAAGACTTGTCTCTATTTTATAGATATTTTCACGGCCGATTCTTTTCTGAATTGTCGTCAATCGTTTTATTCCTGGCAGTATCTACACGGATGACACGACGAGTGCAGAATTGTTACCCCATTGTTGTGAGCTTGGAGACCTGTCGAACCTCTTTTGTTCGGAGATCTTTTTTCAATAGAGCAGCTGAACTTTGGAACTCCTTACCAAGAGAGTTTTTCCCTGCGGCTTACAAACTTCAGAATTTTAAAGTTAATGCTAATTCGTATCTTCTGACCCTCGATTCACGCGATGTTCTTCGAAAAAACAGAGCTTTCCTTTCGTGTGGATCTGTACATAAAACAATGAAACGTTTTTTGAGGTCATTTCAATCAGTTAATCATTTATCGATTGATGAATAATTGATGTAATTAATCCACAAGTATTTATTCAACATCATCCATTGCACAGTGTTGCACACGATATTTTTTATGTTATTTTATTGACTTTACGGTTTCTTTAGATCATATATAACTTTCCGAAGCCATAACAAAAAGTGTTATAAAAAATGCAAACTCCATACTCGTGGGGAGTGACTTTCATTCCTTGATCGCTAAACAATGTACTATTTATAGCAAGAGGTGATTCACCCAATATCGAAATGTTAAAATGGTGAGAAAGAAAAAAGCAGTTCGCCATGTCTGCCATGATAGTTCCTTCAATCGGAGATTTTTTCTTTTTTGGAATTTTTCCATACACTACTGTACCATAATGATTATCAATTGCGGAGATATAGGGAGGAATAGTCAGGTTCAACGGTTTTTTTCTTGAGTACAGTGTCTATGGCCTGATAGTACAAAATTTTTCAAAAGAAATTGATCCAGTTCCAAAGCATCAGCCAGTAGAATAGAATGTAGGCTTTCACGGGCGGTGTTGATACATCACAAGTTCTAAGGACTTGAGGGTGGTGTCCTGGAGTTTTGAGTTCCGGAGCTTTCGGCTGCATCTGCAGCAGCCATCTCATTAGTCTATGAATAATTAGTCATAGTAGTCTCACAGAAAGGAGTTCAACTTAGACCACGCCGCTGAAGATGGCTACCGCAGATGCAGCCGAAAGCTCCGGAACTCAAAACTCCAGGACACGGCCCTCGAGCCCGAAAAACTATCGATGTGGCCAAGAGAATCGTTTGTTCCTTGACAACTGGTATCGGTACACTTGGAACAGGGTTGAATGGAGTTTCTACAACTAGCTCTAAAACAGTTTTATTTAACGTGAATCTCAAGATAAAAAATATTTGTGTGTTAATCTTCTACTTTTCATAATATTCACAGGATATCAGTTAATCATTGCTCAAGATAAAAATTCTCTCAGAGAATAGCATATTTAGTTATTTCAAAGTCATACAGACTCTTTCGAACACAGAGATAAAATATATACATGCAGTAAATCAACTTTTTCTTTCAAAGGATTCTCTACCTTCATCTCGGAAACACGAAGAGTAGAAAGGGGCAAGGGGTGGTTTTTGCGTATTCTCGTCACATCGCCGCGCCGGGGTCTACTTAAAGCCTTACATTTACACATGCATATTTATAAACATTATCTTCTATTACGGAGGACGGAGGAGTGTAAAGTATACTGAAAGCAGTGCTTCCGGGCGCCGTGAGAGCTTTTATAGCTCAGTTTTACTGTATAAGTAATATAAAAGCAGCCGATTTGCAGCTCCCCATAAATATTTAGCCTTAATTCTGAAAGCGTTTCCGAGGCACACGTTATATATTCATAATTTACTCCTGGCTCTCTTTGCACACCTCTCTGAAGGATGATGTTCCGGGGTGGGTTGGTGGGAAAGCCCTTTAGGCCCTTGTCACGAATGAAACATTTGAAGGGGAATTCGAATCACATTTTGTAGAGAATTGTTTCAATGGTGACTGGGATCGAAAATTGAAAAGTTTGAGATGGAATAATTATATGCATACGTGCATAAGTGCACAATACTTTGTAAGTATAAATTTAACAAAAATATTAAAAACTTTGTTCTGTGAGATTTAATTTTGGAAAAGTTTCCTCCACACATTCCACTAGAAGATAGCTTCGATATAGGTTGCCTTACAGCCGATTGCACCGACTTTTTGTTATGAGAGCATCAAGCGAATAAGCCATTAAAGGTCAGTGCACGCACTACAGCGATTGCACCATAGTTCAAGACCATTATTCAACACCCATCAATGAACCCTCTCCTAACTTAAAAAATTCCTTTGTTAATGGTCTCATAACAAAAAGTTGGTGCAATCGTCTGTTAATCTCCAAACATAAAAGAGGTTGTTATACGAGATGTACTCATTTCATGTGGTATCAGTATTGGCTGGTCAATAAATGATAATAGTGGAAGCCAGAGTCTCATTCTAGATACGGAATTGTAACATGCTCAAAAAACATTTGAAGTTATGCATTCCTTTGCTCTTCAAATATTATTAATAATGAAATCGATTAAACCTACGTAATGTGAAATTCCAACAAATAGAAATTACAACTTCTTTGAAAGGAGTAAAATCAAAAAAATTTACAAACACTCTCTGAATCATTCTCTGTGATTTTGATCCATATATTCTGTTAATTTTCTGTTGAGGATTGTGGAAAGGAGAATGGAAACAAATGCCGTTCACTTGCTGCATCCTTCTTTAGAGGGACACCCAGAGATGGTCGTTATGTATGCACGGTTCAAAATTAAACCATTAAAAATTGTTTGAAGGTATATGATTCCTCATAAATATTCGAAGAGCTTCGGTTATTCGAAGAATAAGAACTGATGTGCTTGATTAACTACAATTTACTATTTTGAACTTTCACGAAGTAAATAAATATAGGTAGGTAAGCGTCTAAGATTTGAATTATTTGAACGCCATTCCATTTGTTTTTGAAATAAATATTTTCGAGCAAAATGTTCTCGAATGTTTCTGGAAATTATATGATGTTGAATTCTTTGGAACTTGGATGACACCACTGTTAAAAAAATCCAATCGTATCTACTCGTAAAACTTTCGACGACATTTGAAAAAAGACTAAAGTTCCACCGTAGCAAGAAGCTCCACTTCCACAATCGGAAGGAAAAACGATATTATTTTCTTCTCATATTTTATGACAGAGTCACATTCTAGGCGAACCGCTATCGCTTCCCTTTCATTTTGTGCTCACAGAGTTCCGCTGCATCGAAACAATATCAAATACAGAGACACATTCTAATGTAACAAAACTACTGAATGTACTGAAAGAATACTTATTCGTTGTTTCTGATTATCAAATTGTATAATATTAACACCGACCCATCTCGTGAAAGTACCCAACCGAAGCGTATCGAATCGATTGAATTGCAAATATTCATCCCACTTTCCATTGTGAGCTTAACCAAATTTGATCTCGTTGATCACTAACAAGCCATATGGTCAGTTACTGTACCCAGATTCATGCTAATTTAAAATTGATAAAAATCAGTGAATTTTATCAGCGCGTATTCAAATGCACCCTCTAATGGAGGGAATGCCAACATTATGTCGCCTAGTGTAAAATTACAAAAGGGTGTAAGTACACATATCAGCGGGTAGATGAAAATCATTGGCATATGCGTTTGGGCACATATTTTTTTCAGTACTTTATTGAATACTATTTTAAAAATTTATTTCAAGGGGTCCGATGACTGTAGGGATATATAGGGAAGAGAAACATTGATCAATGTAAGGAATGACCAAATGATATATAATTTACATGAACACGCTCGGCAATCTTCCAAAACTAAAATTGACGTCTACAACGATAAAAGGAGTTCTATCGAAGGATTTTTGTGAACAAGTTGATAATATAGTTATTTGAAAAAACATTTCACATTTCACTAATATCATTTCCACTTTCTCGAAGGAAATATCTGATGCAAGTATTGAGATTTCTATTATAATAATGAAACTTTATATTTCAAGGAAGGATGAAGATATTTTAACAAAATATCGGGAACATAGCATAGAATAATACCAATATATGAAACAAAAGATAGTAAAGTGAGTAAATGAGTAACTCACTTATTTCAACAATATTTTAAGTTCAAAGAAATATTGACCTCAGTTATAACAAAAACTGCTCAAAATATAAGCACTCCTCAGAGTTCTCCCAACAAATCAAGGTGTTTTATTTCCAACGTTTGAAAAACAACTTTCCTTGCTGAAAGTCCCATACATATGCTACCGGCCAAACCCGATTTCAGGATAAACTAGTTTGGTGTAGGCTAAACTAATTCGTCCTACATGCAATGGGATAAACTGGTATAGCCTAGGCTAAGCTGGTTCGTCCTAAGCCCCCTAGGATGATAGGTCAAACAAGTTAATCATGTTAAAAAAGCATACACTCTTTAGGTTATATTAGGTTAGGTTAAGTTAGGTTAGATGAATTGGCTGAACCGTTTTCGTCTTGCGATTCTAACTTGCCGCCTAAGTATCACTCAATTCATTAAGCTGAGTCTGATATCAACTTTGTTTCGAGTGCAAAAATAAATTCCAATTCAATGAAAATGTTTTTTTTTCAATCAGGATCAACTAAGGTCACGTTAAAATCAATTTTTTTTAGGAGCCGAAATTAGGTCGCTAATTCACAATTTCTTTTCCATTCGTGAGATGAGTGATCCCGTGAAGCCAGCAAATGGAGAATCTGCTCAACTCCAACTCAACTCTCTTCGAAAATAAATGAAGTGAATATCGTGATTGACCTGATTTCAGGTATTGTATTATCCTTCAATTGATCAATTCAATGCATGAGTATCAGACCAGTAGCTCCTGAAAAATCATTGTATGATTATTCTCCGCCATATTATTAGTATAATTGGTAGTTCAAATTCAGTACAGAAGGCACGTAACTGTCGAGGTCTGTCAGTGGAATATTAGTGTGACCTTGTAGTGAAAATGTTCTCCCAACATTCTGTAAGAACAAGTTTGTCAAGCCAGACAGGTATAAAAAATGTTATTTATACTTAACTATCTATCAGGTCATTTTCGAGATGAATACAATCTATAACATAAGTACATACCATTATCAGGGATTATATTCGCAGCAATTACTTTTTGACATGTCTCACTGTTGACTGTTTTCTGCGATTGGTGTTTCGATGAAAGTTCAACTGACTTCATTTAATGGAGTTGGAGAGCATCAAACGGTGATTAAATATTGTACCTATCTATGAATCTTAATCCTACTAATTTCTTATATTTGTACTGAAATTGTTAGATTCGTAATTGAAACAATATTTTCGAAATAATTTTGAGAAATCAATTAGCATTTCTGTTGTCGTACATTTGTAACAATTGAATATTGTGTTATGAGAAAGAATTAGGAATGGCGAGCTTCGAAATTGACAAACGACATATAATGCTGGAGTGTATAAACTCAGTTGAACTAGCAACTCCGAATTAACAATTAAGAAATCACAACTAAAAACGGAGGAGGCATGTTTAAACTGAAAGCTGAAAATTTTAAATTGGTTTGTGAGCGTTCCTTGATTGACGTTCAGAACTAGTAAAGTGCTCTGTGATCTTTAAATGTTTCATTCGACATTTGATTCTCTCTCTTGTGCTTGTGCTAATTGATTGGAAAAAATGCTTTATACGACACAAACTTCCAATTTTCGCGGTTAATAATCCTTTTTTGAACTGATACCAACGTCAGAAAATAATATGCCTGATGCACATGCGTTAAGTTCATGGTTGTTAGCTCTTCTTAGTTGTTACTAATTTTTTTACTGCAGTGATTTCGGAGATTTACTGGGTAAAGTGAGTTTTTCGTAAATTATCAGCTTATTTCAGAGGATGAGCCTCTTTATTGAGATTGTATCACCTAAGCACCAGACCGAAAATATGCGTTTCACCAACTGAGTTGTCGATATAAACAGAAAAAAATATAGTGATGATGTATAGGAAAGTGACACCCAAAGTTTATTTCGAAATTCCACAATCAAGTCTGATAGATACCCATAAAAAATTGTATAAAACATACCGAGGCAGGAATGTGCATCCTTCATCTCGAGATGAGACCGTAGACCAAGGTGAACACTTTTCTCGATAGAGAAATGTTACTCTTGACGAAGTTCGTATACTGCTTCATACGCAAAAAGAATTCCGTAAAGAGAACAAGAAAGGAATATTTGCTAGATCAACTTCAAAACATTTTGTGTTCAAAGCAGGCATTACAAAGAGCTCCCAACCTGTGTCATCATTTTCACTTTTTTTGAATGTCATTCGCGTGAATATAGGTCAAAAATTATAGTTTTCTCACGAGGATTGCTACAAATGAGCAATGATGGGATTAAATATCAACTGCATTTCCGTCAAATGAATATGAACTAGCCCTTGGCGAGAGAGACCGACTTCAAAAAAGAGTTGGTGTGACTGATATAATGGCTGATGCGCCGGTAATGTTTCATTTCTGGAAAATGGTGTGAGGTAGTAGTTCGGTACTGAGATAGTCGGGGATATCTTTTCAATGTTACCAACTACGATAACGTGTACACGTAAGCGGAGCTCTGAACACTTCCCAAATTCCGATGAGAGGAAGCGCTCGGGAGATTGCCAAGTAGACGGTAATATTATAACACATGCTGACGTTTGTATACTGTTTGTTTCATTCATAATGATTCGAAATCATTCCGTTCAGTGAAATGCAAATTTGCAAGATCAATTTCAATACATTTTGTGTTACAAGTAGGCATACACCTAACGAATTTCATGACATGTCCACTATGTCAATACTATTATTTTTTCTAGAACGTCATTCGCCTATGTAGAGGTCAGAATGTTTCACAATTGAGTTCCTTCACTTTCAATAAATGTTTTTGGCATCAAGAACGTTGCATCAAGAACGTTGTTGCAAACAGCAGCACTGAAAAATTATCGCCATTTTTGACAATAAAAATGGACTTTCTTCGAGTGACAAGAGCGCTGAATCTTGTACTTGAGAAACGGTAACGTGCCTTTTTGGAAACAAGTCTGTGAGTCACTGAAGTTTGTGGTTTTCAAGGAAGAAACTGAGTGCCTGTAATTTCCTTTTAGTACTGAGATGAAATTGAAGTTGGAAGAGTCGTACCTGTTTTCAAAAAAGATAATCCCCATGTGGTTAACAATCATATGCCTGTCACAATAACATCGTATTTCTCTGGATTATTCGAATACACTCTGTTGAACAGACTTCTGAACTTTTCAAAGAGACATGGTATCTTTTCATCTGATTAACATGGATGTCATTGAGGTAGATCGACAGGTAGTGCAATAACAATGTTTCACGAGTACGTCCTGAAGTATGTTGAGGCTGCTAAGTGTCCTGTTAGGATCTTCTGCGATCTCAGCAAGGTGAATTATTGAAATAATTGAATGATTTCAGCATTTGGGGGGTCGCCTTACTCGCCCTATAATGGATTCAAAGTTTTTTGTATAAAAGTTACAATTTGTGTCAGTAAAATACACACACGGAAGCAATCTGAGAACTGTAAATTCATATTCTAGGTTTACATTTGGATTCTACTCTCTCATGGGTAACTCATATTGATCATGTTTAGGCTGGTGAGTGCCCTGTTGGGATCTTCTGCGATCTCAGCAAGGTATTTGACTATTCAGCATGATGAACTATTGAAATAATCAAATGATTTCAGCATTTGAGGGGTCGCCTTATTCGCCCTATAATGGATTCAAAGTTTCTTGTTCAAAAGTCACAGTTTGTGTCAGTAAAATACACACATGGAAACAATCTGAAAAATGTAAATTCAAATTCTAGGTTTACATGTAGATTTTACACTTTTATGGGCAACTCATTGATCATTTGAGAAAACAACTTTAACCAATCATTGGTGTATTGTATCCAATTAGAAACTATTTAGCACTGAAACATTTGAAGCACATATTTCGGATTGATATTTTCAAAACTGCTATATTTTATTTAAGCTTGGAAAATAACGAACAAATCGATATTGAGGCCCTTTGAAACCTTACAAATTAAAAGAATTAAATGTATTTTCAAATAAGATATCTTGGAACCTACCGTTTATATAAGCCGAGTGAGTTATTGAATTTTTATCAAATATTCAGGATGGAAATATGCTTATTTGTCCATTTCGCCTTGAAAAATAAAAAACACTCTATTCTTAAATTAACATTAATTCTGATATTCATAACTATGGTACTAGACAATCTTATGAGCTCAATTTGATCAGAGTCAACACAGAATTTGCAAAGAAACCCGTTCTCCATAATGGTGTTTACAATTTACCTTCTTATTTGAAGAGAGTTAAAGATCTTGTTAAATTCAAACCATAATTCAAAGATTATTGCTTAACTCAATAATGACATTTGATGCATGTGTCTATTTCTATAATTATCACTACTCTGATAAAGCTTTTGGAAAATATTTTTCGTCAATAATGGTTGGTATTTATTTTTTGAACTATTTTTATGTTGTATTACACTATTTATTATAGTATGTACTTATTATAAACAGTTGTGTTTCTTGGGATGTTTAGAGATAATAATAATGTAAAAACATGGGTGTATCACAGGGATCAGTTCTAGGACCAATACTTTTTCTACTTTATACTAACGACGTTGACAATACTGCACCGGATATACCGATAATACGATACGCCGATGATACCACTCTTATAATTTTAGATGAAAGAGACAACATGCTGGCAAATAAAGTAAAGATATTACTAATTCTCTGGTGAAGTCGTTTGAGATAAGGGGCCGTTCATAAAATACGTCTCACTAAAATCAGCTTTTTTTGACCCCCCCCTCCCATTGTCACGCTGTGTCACAGTTTCTGTGACCCCCCCTAGAAATTTTTCGTCACAAAAACTAAGACCCCCCCCCTTGCTGAGTATGATAAATTCTAAATGATAGTGCACAAATTCTGAAAATTAAAAATATTCATTTATGGGTGGCCACAAATAATATACATATTTTACATAATCAGAATATTCAATGCTCAATAACACAATGAAATAGTAAAAAATCGCTTTATTTTGTTTCATTTGTAAAGTGAAATACAGTGTACTGTAACAAGATTAGTTCGCGTTCTTAATTGAAAATTCATTCGCAACGATGGAGTCACTATAGATTTAATCAAAAAATCTAACGAGTTCAGGAATTCGTTAGAAGATGTCGCACATGTCGATTTCTACCAAAATCTACTGAAGATTTCTTTCATAACAAAATTTTTCAATATTCGTCAGAAATCTACTAAAAAAGTAGATTTCTACCAAAAGTGGTCACGCTGGTTTCTAGCGCTCATGTCAAAAAATAATAAACGGCCCCCCCTTGTCACATCTTGTCACACTCAGCCAGACCCCTCCCCCCCCCTCCTTGTATGCGAACGTATTTTATGAACGGCCCCTAAACTCTCTACGTTTTAACAGCTCTAAAACGAATATGATGAGATTTTACCATAGTCAGAAAAACTCTTTCTGTATTGAAATAAAAATAAAAAACACAGCTATTTCCACTGACTCAGAAAATATTACATTTTTGAATATCATTTTGGATAGCAACTTGAATTGGAAAAGTCATTGTTCTTCACTTAATTATTGGGAAGTTGAACTCTCCATGTTTCATGCTCAGAAGTTTGAAATCAATATCAACTTCTAAACAACTTTTGAACATTAATGATACTTAAGTCCCTAGCGAGCTGAGTATGGCATCTTATTTTGGAGAATGTCCCCCCACTATCGCCTGATGTATATCAATTGTACAAAAAAAATTTGATACTGATTGAACGTTTACTTATAGGGAGCCAGCGCTATATGTTTTCAATAGTGAAAATAAATTTGTTTTGAACTCGCAAGTGCATCATCATGATACCAGACAATGTAATTTACCTCTCCGTAGATATAGTGTTTTTATGAATTCATCCTTTTACCTTATTTCTGGAATTTATGATAAATCACCAACAGTCATCACGATAAATATTTTCGAGCAGAACCTGAAGCGGTATCTTCAAACAAATAGGTACCCACTATAATTTAAATTAGTTTTTCTCCTATATCTCTATATTACCCGACTACTATTTTGTTGCTTTTGAACCGTTTTGTTGATGTTACCATTGGTACTGATTTCATGTGAAAACATTGTTATCAATTTCATTGTTTTGTATTCTGTAGTTTATTTTATGGCATTTGTATGGTGTTTGACGAATTTCATATGTATCTTGTACCTTAGAAAATGAAAGTAGAAAATGTGTAATAACTGTAATATCATGGCGAGGGTAACTCATTTTTTGTAACTGTGCTGGTGTGTACACGTTATCGGGGATCTGAGCACTTCATGAATACCTATGAGCAGAATGACGTTTGGAATGAAAGAAGGAGACGGAGTCTGGACAGTGCCAAAAGTTCGACAAAGTGTTTTGCCGTCTTCGTCTTCTTCCGAGTGAACAATTCGTCACTTTCCAAATCCGGACGACGCGAAGACAATCTGAGTTTTCTCGTCAGCGGGGTGATTATTAACAACCGAAAGATAAGACCGATTTCTTATTCGTTCTATTACGAAATCGCAAAGAGTGAATCGAAATCGTCCCAGCAGCACACACCTACCCTCAGTGACATAAGACGTTCGTCAACGGCCCTCTTCGATTAGCCGGCACCCGGCGTTATTCACATCGCGTCCGCATAAAAATCAAGGCAATCTCGTATCCGACACAGGCGACTTTGCGTTCGTGAAAAGTTAATTTACATGGGCGGGTGTGTTCGGAGGCGGCAGGTGATGAAGTAGTCGCGACGCCGTTTAGGATTGGTCGGGAACGGAAGGCGGATCGCACCATTGGCCGTTAGAAACGCTTACACGCTCCACCAGTTCGGGGCAAATCGTCGTCGGGGGATCACTGCACTTGCAAATCAGTCGGTTATGAGAGTCGGTTGAAAGGGAGCGATCGAGGTGCGACCGCTTTTGTTGTGCGCCGTTTCATATCTGTGGAACAGGCGTTAATATCCCCATCGACAACAATTTCACTCGAGATCATTTACCCCAAGGCCTATCTCAACATTATTTGCAAATGGTACTGATTGCCATTAATATCAGTATCACTACTTTCCTTCGGGTTTGAAGACCGTCGTTCTTTGGAATTTCTTCCTGTCGTGGCGAGTGGCTAGCTTCTTCAGAGGCTCACTCATCTTGACTATTATTCAAGAAGAGTAAGCCGAAGAAAAGTAGTGATACTGAAAACCTCGGCCGCGAAAGCCTTAACTATTTTGTCAATTATATCAGATTTCTATAAGGGTAATTATTCTATACCAGTGGTTCCCAAAGTTGTCTGGACTACAACCCATATAAAACAAGTTACAAACCTCGAGACCCACCTCTAGGAAATTCCGCCGTTACCAATATAAATGAAGGGATTTTTTAAATGAAAAACAAAGATAAAATACAATTGTTAATGCTCAATCAAATAATAACATCATAAAGTTATTCGATTGGGAAAGATGAAATTGTTTCCAATCTCTTTCCATTACAGTTTTGACATAAACCTCAACTCGAATTACTTTCAATCTCAGTGACTTTGATATGTCGAATTGATTTCGGTATTCGCAGGGCCCACTAAAAATTCACTTGCGACCAGTGGGTCGCGACCCATAGATTGGAAAACCCTGTTCTATATAAAAAAACAATTTTTTCACCAAAGGTTCCATCTTTCGATAACGCTCGAAATAAAATCTCAGATTTCAGCCAAAAATGTACAAGTATCCCGAATTCAGTGAGCAGCACACTTGAAACTAACAGGAAAGCATTGAACACGATACAGAGAACAACTACCCTCTGGTCCATCATGTCATCTTTCGGACTTCACTGTCTCATTGCTACTCAGGAAAGTATATCTATATACGTCCTTAAATGTCAAATCACAATACAAAAAAACTGGGATGAATTGATATTTTCATATATTTTCATCACGTAAAGAGTTTTATCATTATGGAAACCAAAGGTCCGTATTGAAAATAAAGCATTCTCCTTTGGTACTGGCAAACGGAACAAACTCAGTTCTCAAAACTATTATTTCCAAATGACACGATTTTGATTTCACGTAATAGAAAAAATGGTTAGCATAGCTTGAAATATTGAAGAAAGAAATATCAGAGATTAATATGGAAATCTCAGTAATAATGTTAATATAATGATAATGTGCTTATTCAATTCAATATTCATTTACATCCACTGAAACAAAATTGTTCAGGAATTATTGGCAAAACACAGTTGACGATTATGTAGTAGTATTAGTACACGTGATTTATGGTATTTTATACCAATCGTCATCGACTTCTTCCGAAGTCCTTCAGCAAGTAAGCTTATTACTAACTCACTACGCCAAACCTCAGGAGCAGCACGATAGGGAGAATTTATCAAAGAAAAATCCCTGCCTGTTGTGGAATCGAACCCATGACCTTCGGATCGTGAGTGGGCTACGGAACCAAAGCACCAATAACTCCCTCGCCCACGAGCATATATATATATATATATGTTCGGCTAGGCTTCCGCAGTTAGAAATGTGCTGGCTGGAACTTCCGGTTGATCCGCGTCTGGAATGATTTTCTTGTCACCTCCAGTGATGATAGCTAGTGAGACAACTCAGACCCAGACGCAAGGTCACTCAGTCTTGAAAATGGCTCCGAAATGCCAGCCAGCATATATATATATATATATATATATATATATATATATATATATATATATCCTAATTTTTCTGTAATATACTTATATGTTATGATTGTGAATCTTTGTCTGGATTTTCTTTGATATTTTTTTTATGAGTTTTAGGGTTGTTACAGATACGTTTCACGATGTAGATTGTGCATTTTTTATGGACAGTCAGAATAGATGGATTGATTTTTTTTTTCAATCATCCCCCAATAATAAAAGAGTGTGTTGCAAAACTCAGAAAATTATTGGGTATAATCAAAAATGATTCGGGGGCTTTGAAGAATTCATGACAACAAGTCCATAAATGGAAGAATAAGAATGAACTCGATTTCAATAGTAAAGGGGATTGGTAAAAGCATTGTTCAAGTAACAGTTTTCCAGAAATGAAAATCTTCTTGGATTTTTCGGAACCAGAGGTCGACAGAATTGTGAATCAATTTATTCAGGTATTTCAATTCATTGGCTTCGAATCACATTGAAAAAAAGTGTAAATTGACAGATTGAAAGTTGCAATTGCCAGATTCAATCTGCCAATTGACACATTCAATCTGAAAATTGACATATAAAAAGTCGCAATTGCCAGATTAAATCTGTCAATTGACACATTCAATCTGTCAGTTGACACATTCAATCTGTCAGTTGACAGATTGAAAGTCGCAATTGCGAGATTTTTTTTTATTTTTGCAATGGCACTAATACGCCGTCCTACACTACACTCGGAATTCGAGGGTAAAAACGTCGGCTCCAGCATCCGGACAGGTGGACACGGAGTGACGCGGAGTAGGGCAGGCAGATCCAGTCGCGTATAGTGTCGAACAGGGCATTCAGGGATGGCAGGGAACTTCTAGTCCGGCCTAGAGCCATCGTGGTGGCTAGTCGTAATCGCGGATGGAAACCTAGCTATTTCTAGGCCTTATTTAAGGCAAACTTTGATCTATTTGAATTCTGGCACTGTCCGAACCAAGGTGCAAGAGGCGATCGGTGGCTCTGGTCGTGCTACCCAACCGCCGTTTGGATTTATCAGCGTCCGCAAGAACCCACGAGCTAGTCAGTCACATTTAATATAATTATTCGAGTATTAGCCGATCACGAATTCGCCATTTCATACATATTCAAATGCACGCATTTGTGGATAACAGCACAGAACCCTATGCCAGCTTATAGGATTAGTATTAATCCGCCGCCAGTTTTTGATCAGAGATACGTCGACTGTAAATGGAAATTCAGCTTTTATGCTGTTAGAAGTGATTTTTTAATAGACTATAGAATATTCGCTCGGACAATCCTGTTCAGTGAAAATTAAGCTTCATATAATACTTGATGGAACGCCATCTAACAAAAACATTCTGAAGTATTCATTATCTTAGAAATCAAGCAATCGGTTTTCGCCAGGTTTATCCGAAAGTTACCAGCTATGAGTGGATAATAAGGATTATTATGCATCCAAAGCAAACATTTCGATATCACCCGGTACCACGATCGAGTCGATAGAAAGGAGGGAGCACCCAAATAAATTTTATTGCTCCAGGAAGCAGAGTATAGATAATGCTATTAGCATTCATTCGGTTTATGGTCCGTGCATAAAAGTTTCCGCAGTCGGGGAAATGCCCGTAATGCGCTCTGCAGTTTCGAACGTTAGTCGCTGTGGATACGATTCATCGGTTTTATATTCGCGGACGCCGAGCCGGTTACTTTTGTATATTCAACGCTTATCTCATTAGTATGCGGATTACGATGATTTCATAGTGCGATGGGATTCGGAGGGTGGAAGCGAATCTGAAAATCGGGGGAGGCGGTGATTGTTGTTTTCGTCTAGTGTGGATTTATTTTCGAGGATAAGGGGTTATTTTGGGAAGCGACCCTGTTGAATTCTGACAGTTTAATAGCAATGGAGAAAATGCTAAAATAAGGCATGAAAGTCTATCCAAGTATCCAGCCACCCAAATAAAATCATAGCAGAAACGTTGTTTGACCGAACTCAACTGAACCTACTAGTCAGCTCCATCGCATTTATAAATCACTATCAGATCGCAGGTTCAATGTTCCCGATCAGTGGTACTCCGCTGGACCTAGGAATGAAATCCTGTTATATATATCGGCGATTGATATCAGATCTTTTGTCAGGTAGGTTTAGGCTTGGGATTCATCTTTGCTGTGATCGTCCGCTATGTAGTCTGTCAGTTTCACGACAGACAGTTGTCAAAGGGATATCTACATTTGCGAGACGAAGAGTCATCTTGCAACTCACTTCATTCCACTGAGATTTGTTCTGCTAGGGTCCGTTCATCAATACTACAGGAGAGAAAGAAGTGCAACCCTTGTCATCACCAAACGTGGACCAGCGCACTATCTCACCTCGTCTTTCTTTCGGAAGTTCAATAGGAATATTCAGTCATTTTAAAAAACTTACCAAAAACCGATAGAGTTAAAACTACATAAAGGCATAAGTACAATTGAATTGTTCAATGTTTTTTTTGGCGACAATAATAAATATAAAAATCAAATGTCAGTTCAACACGAAAGACGAGTCTACGAATTGTGACGTCATCTCCCTTATTGGTGCTGATCTGTCATAGGTTAAAGGTGTTCACACATGTATGTTATGTTTACGAATTTTACGACACGAGAACCCCAAGTATAATGAGTTTGAATGAGTGGTGTTTTGCTACTGGTTGTAAATACCTCAAGAAAAAATCCACACATATAGTCTTCATCAGCGTTCTAAGTAATAATGAATGTAAAAAGCAGTAGTTTGTTGCCGCTGGGAGAGACACCGTTGAATAAGAGGGTTCGTATAATATAGGCAAAGTATCACGAAATATCTCAACAAATAACAAACAACGTATATAGCATTCCTACATTGTTTTACTTACTGCACAATATGAACAACTCATTATGGTTCGGCACAGCATGATAAGGCAATGAATGGAGGCAATAAGTTCTTTCTTTCCCTTTCTCATAAATAATTCACCAATTAAAAATATAGTACTTACCGCCTTACTTTTGTAGCACTAGCCTGTGGTTGATCAGAGTCTCTACACGATGCCAAAAAATCAGATGCCGGTATTACATCTACTGTTAGAAGGTTATGTGAATCGGCTTTTTGAAATTCTTCCATTTGACAACCATTGAAAGCAACCCAAGAAATACGTTGGCATCAAACTTTTCAATTTTGACTGTGACAAACTAAAGCCACCTAATACTCACACTTTCAACTTGAACATGCAACATAAATATGAATCACTGCTGCGCTCGTAGCAGGTGAACAGAAAGCCCCTGTGCCGTTCAATAAGGATATTGACGTCACAGATCGTTCCTGAATTCAAATGTATTCTTTTTGAGTTTTTATGTGAAGGTAAGGACTTTTTAGTTTTGTCATTTTTGGGACATTCATTGTTGAGATCATTCTTGATCGTTTCACACATTTCATACAGGAGTTTTTTGTGAACATTCCTGTCAAGCTCTTGTGTATTCCTGTACAATAAAATGGCAAAAATTGCATGATTTCACGGTCTTTCTTGACACTCAGTCGAACGTTATTAGGCTCTGTTCAATTGTTATTTCCTGAACATATTTCTTTTTTTGCGTCAGTAATAATCATGGCTTACAATATACGAAGCGTTGTCGTAGGTATATTAAGTCGGAGCTTTTTCAATACATCTGCTGATACAAAATCTTTCAACAATGGGTTCAGATGCTAATGTTTCCCAACCGACACATTCGATTTTTTATGATGATAATGATCATGCATCGAGTAATTGGTGCAACACTTCCATTTTCAGCGATTGTTCGAGTTATGTTTGTGTCTTACATATGGATTTGTTCTCGAATATATTTCTTTCAAGACTAAATTAGATCAAAGATTACAATGATATGAGTATTTCATAAACTCCGGACAGTTTTAAAATATAATAGTTTCGATCAGTTTGATAGCTGTTGAGATATATATGGCCAGTTACAGTGAACTTACACATCATCTATTTGATAGAAATAGGTGTTATCGTAATTATACGTTTCATTAGGCCTCGTACTGAATCAGGTGGAAGGCCTCTGAACTGCAAATGAGCATCTTTTCCTTTGTGATGATCCTGAATCTCAATAGCTGGAGAAGCAAGGCTACATCCAAAAACAACGACATATCATTGGACGTCCAATGGAAATACGAAACATGTTGAGAATATTTATAGTTTATAGAATACAAATAGTTATTAACGATACAAGATCGATATTAACCATAAAACAGGCTAGGATAAATTTTTGGGCCACAAACTGAAGATATATTGATGATTTGAAATCTATTCCAAGTATAGAATTGTCTATCCCAAATTATTGTTGCCCTAAGAAAACTTGTTCTCCCTCTCTTACACATAATAAAATATCTCGATTTACATACATATATCTATGACAAACTAGCAAACTTTGAATTCCATCTCAAGAATAGTTTGGGAACGGAAACTGATATACTTATCGAAACGTTAACGTCACATATGAGTGAGTATTTTTCGAAAGAATCAACTCACTTTTTCTTATTATGTTTTTGGTAGACTCGAATAATACAAGTTTGCTGACTAATTTTGTATTCTTCTCTTCCAAAAGGATTTTTATTTAGCAAGCGGCATCTTGTTGAAATAGACTAGAAGCTTACCCTTGTTATATAGATTCCATATTTTTCATATTGTGGTGGCCGAAAATCCAAAAAAGCTACTCGATAAAAACTCCTTGCGGATTCCTGTAGATACACCTCATATATCTTTTCCAGCAGATGGTTCATCATAAAATGAAAGAACCAAGAAGCAAAATTTGTATCGTCATAGGGGACTCGTAACGTCAACCCATTTTTTTTTCCAATTACCTCGTCTCGCGAGGAACGCGTTACTTTTATATACATGCGCGTCGAGTAAAAAATTAAATTCATGCATATTCATGGCCATGAAATATTAAAAGAGCTAAGAGAACGAGCTTGCAGACTTCAAACGACGCTAAGTGGCTAAGGGAGGCTCTTTTCAAAAGCTCTTCAAATTAGATCCAGATAAAATTTGCACTTTGAACAAATTAGTGACACCTCGCTTGATGGGACACCTAGCTCCGGCTCTTCGGCTGTTGTATATTCGGGATGCTGATGGTGAGAGTTAGTGTCGGCAGATAAAATATTCATGAGGCGGAATTAGGATCGTTTGGAGAAGAGGGCGGAATATCGATTCTCATGTTGAGGAATTCAAAGCTCCCTTCATATCTGTGTTTCATACTGCGGAAATTGCGTTTACAAAAATTTTGTGTCTTTGGGAAAACAGAAATCTCACACTTCAACGTAAGGGTCGGAAACTTCATCATCTAAACTTTACCTTTGACAGTTGCTAATGTTATGAAGAATAAAATAATTTTTGAAAAATTAGTTCAGCCCAGTCTCAAATTACCTACACAGTGGGTTTTGGCTGGCACCTGTCAGAAAACAACTACTCCTCTGGCTAATACCACGACGGGCATTGCATTATATCCGACCGGTGCCAGTGCATGTTTATTCCTGGCCTGAACGAATTATTCAGAAGATGATTCGATTTAACGCCAGTCTTCAAGTATGCCCATCGATTATGTCGAATGTTTTTACGTTTTCCTCACAGGAGAAATGGGCGAACTCGGTTTGATTTTGGATAACATCATCCATAGGTGGATGGTGCAATGACTTCGTGTTGTTCGCATCAGCTTTGGTCGGGGCTTCATACTATGAAAGTTTTCGATTATTAATTGTAGGAAGTCATCGACTTTATGTTGATGATGGCACTGCCTTGTATTGACGAGTGGCCAAATAGCCCGAAACCGGTCTGCAAATACAATAATTGATAATCAATTCCTTCATTTGTATCGCAAAGAGCAAATGCAGGATTTTCTTCTGGAAAGATATCTGCACTGGAAGCGGTCGGATATAGTGCAATGCCCTTCGTGGTATGAGCCAGGAGAGAAGTTGCTTCCTGACAGGTGCCAGCCAAAACCTTCTGTGTGGGTAGTTTGAAACCGGCCTGAACGAATTTTTCAAAAGATGATTTGATTTAACACTAGTCTTCAAGTATGCCTATCGACTATGTAAATGTTTTCTAGTACACAAGTTCACAAAACGTATGTCAAGTAAGAAGAGAAAAAACTGCTGCTTTTCTCCTCTTCTCATATATAGATGCCTCGAAATCACTTTCTCATATGAGAATTATTTGAGGTGGGCTTCTTGTAGAGAATTTATAAGCGACGAGTCTCCAAAAAAAAATGAAAAGTCCGCAATGTCAGGTCGACTTCTCTCGAACTGTCAACTGAACAAATCTCATGCTGTATTCTGAAGAAATAACTTACAAAGTTCATGAGGGTATACCTCTGAATAAAGGTCTATCTCTTTTTTTTTCAATCAACGATATTCAGGAATAGTTTTTTCAAATTTCGACGTTAGTTACTGCTTACAGAAAGCTTTTGCCTCGTTGAAACTTTTGTATCAAAATCGCAATTCCTTAGACAGATCTACCAAAACCATGCTGTGTGATTCACTAGTATAATCTAAATTCAATTTTAGTGATGTTGTTTATAACTTTTGCCTCACCCAGTTCGATGAAAATAGAATTCAAAAAATGCAAAACTCTTGTTTGAGGTTGATTTTTGGTATCCGGAAGTATGATCACATAAGTCATACTTTTGAAATTATTATATGGTTGAAAATGAAAAATCGTAGATATTTACACTCATTCTGTCTATATTACAAAATACTCAAGGAAAAATCTCCGCCTTATCTGTAGTTCAAAATAAGATTTCGAACAGACGTTCACACACTTCATCTCAGACATAAAAGTGCCCTCACCATCCCTCGCCACAGCTCATAACTTTTCAAACGATCATTCTCATATTCTATAGCTACCTCCATGAATAACTTGCCCCCTGATGTCCGAGCCATGTCGAAAAACAAATTCAAATCACACATCTTCGAAAAACTACTGTGTGGACAAAAATAGTCTCTAAAGTTCATCGAAATTGATTATTTGTTGGATCCAGTTACAAAAAGTGATTTTTTTATGTATATCCTCTCACTGCGTGTATAGCGACTTTTTAGGGTAAGGTGGAAGAGGAGCCGTGGGTCAATATGTGAATGTTGACACACGAACTGAACCTCGCCCGATTCTGGGTATGTAGTAGAATTTTTTTAATACTCCTAATAAATAAAGACATTTATCACTATTATCATTCCACCGTTCATTTCTTTAATATTGATAAGTCTATCGAAATAAACTTTGGGATTAACTCCCTTTGAAAGCCTTCCTTTTTAGTTTGAAAAAAAATAAGGAAAAATTAATTTTCCTTCTACATCTGATTTAATTGTATATTGCTGGTCGTAGTGATCGTTCGGTCTCACATTACAGTTACTACATGAGTTATTAGAATCATTTATATCAATAAATTTTGAACCATTTTTTAGACCCGGAAGAACCATATCATCTCAATCATTGACAGCACTTTCGGATTCACCTTGTGAACAACACAAAAACATCAATAAAGCTAATTCAAAAAATTCAAATTTGACTACTTATTAAATTGGATCTAGCGACCACTATGAATAATTATTACCGATAATTCACTTCTGTAAATCGAATCTATCAAGGTTCGGTAGGCAACCAGTTGTTGAGTTAGCGATACTGAGAATAGACCGAATTTCAGGTGAACAATACATTATAGCGGCCGTCACCTCATCCATTTCATGAATACGAGTTACAGGACACAAACGGAAACGATAAATATGAATGTAATAACGTACGGTTGGACTAGGAAAACTAGTTTTACTTCTTGAAGGAAAAACTGAGTCGGGAATACATTTCATTTCATGTGATTATGCCCAATAATATGTTCTGGCGAATTTGGGATTCATCAAGTATCACATCGTAATACTGGTCTGATGAATTCTCACAACAAATACCAGTTTACTAACTGTAATACTTTTACTAATGTAAATACTCGTATTCCTTTGGAATAACAATTGGGATATGTTCGTTTCCCTTACTCAAACTCAAACAATAAAAAAATGTGTTACTAAAACAAACACCTTCATTTAGTTTACATTGGACAAAAGACAGTTTTGGGATTCGCTATGCGATCATAGCATAGCATAGATATTAAAACATCAAGTGCTTTCGTACGATTGAAACTTATCAGAGAATTGCGTGAAAAACATTGATAAACTCGCATCGAGTGAATGTCATAGAGAAATTATGTTTGTAGCATTGAGGGCCAGTTTTTCAATACAAGGATAAATGAGTTATCTGTCAGATAGATGGAGGAAGAGAGGAGGTGCGCGTGGATAATATTTGGCAGTGACAAGGAAAAAAACTGATGGTTATTTTAATCTGACAGATATCTTGCATTGAAAAACCGGTCCTCAGTGTTAGTGTGTGGTTACTGGGGTATTGGTCCTCGTTTCCTATGAAAATATAACACTTTGATATTGGCATGAGCTGATGATTTATTAATGACCTGCGATCAGCCAACCGGTTATTGGTAGTTTCTTACACTTTGTACTGAATTAGTGCCTAGGTGTAAAATTATCACACCACAATGTGAGTACTTTTTTCTGGAAAAGTAATGAATCGTATCGTATCAGATTATTTGATGATTCAACACCCCACTTTGCCAATCAATAGAGAGTGTTTGTAAAATTTACTTCGACTTCACTTTTCTCATAGTTATAATTTCCATTGTTTTACGTTTCTTCATTCGGAGATGAAACGAGCCAAAACATAGCCCCTCAAATTTCATTCCCTTCACAAAAATATTCAAAATCCTAAATATTCGCTTGAAAACAAAAAGTTTCTGTAAACAACAAATATCTATAATCAATCTTACATCTTTAGATTCGTTTTGAGTATATTTAAATTCATCTAGTTTCTGGAAGACTGCATATTCAACTGTTTCAAGGTGAGTGTTGACGTGTTGGTATTATCCAATAATATAGACGAATCCTGTGTTTTTTTGCATTCCGATACTTTCTGGGATTTCTTCTAGATATCAATTCCTGGTTGTCTATGGCAATTTGATCTAGTTTCATGAATTTTCGACTTTTCTTCTCACTTCCAATAGAAATAGCGAGTTGTTTTCCTATTGCCATAATATCTACTGAATAATTTTCTGAGATTGCATTGAGGAGAATTTCCTGTTTCTTGAAAGTGGAATTCAGTTTAACCGAGACTGGTCGTGCGCTAGTTTCTGCTTCATATCCATATTGGTGTTGGTTGGAAACTGCAAACAGGATTTTATTTTTGGCTCCAGCACATTGTGGGGAAACCACGAATGAATCACTAAATAGTTCCATATTATCTCTGTCAACTTCTTGATTTTCGGAGTGTTATCTGTTTCTAGACCTCCATAGTTTAATTACTCGTTGAGACAGATCTGTCTATCAGTTCTTGATGATGACTCCAGTGTAAGAGTCTTCAATCCGAAGACGTATTGATCCCCGAAAGGGCTGTACAGTGGCGACCTTAGCTGCAGACAATGTAACAAAGGGATAGAGACAGCTCGATAACACTCTGCGAATGTGAGGCTCTGGATCATAAAAGGCAACAAATATGTGGAAAACCAATTTTGGATCCTGAAGAATGCGAAAAACACCCAGCAATCAACCTGCACCAACTCGTGCAGGGGACAAGGTTGTTGGAATGGGTAACATAAAGTATAGGGAAGCAGAGCGCAATGAGCCCTAGAGGCTGAAATACTTTCCGGAGACCTGGGAGTGAAGGACAGGTCAGACGGCTTCCACAAGAAAAAAAAATCACCGTAAGGACTCTTTCCCATTTTCCATGGTCCGTGAAAACATATATTTCATTCTGATACCTGCAACTCTTCAGTGAATTATTTAGTCATTTGAATTCATCTTGGATATGTGGTCCCAATTTAGTAAATCCGAAATCTGAGTTTCAACTCCAAAAGCGGTCAAGGGAAGGAACCGACATAAATTGCAATCAAATTTTTTCACAATCTTTTTCTTGAGAGCCACTTGAAGTTCACACTCACTTTACATTTTTAGTGAATTCGGACCCGAGTACTGCTTGAAGTGATAGATTTTGTCGCTATAATGTTTTCATTTTCATTCTCCGGACTCCATTGTGACCTCTGTTTTCATAATGATTACCTTATACTTTGAAATTATTGCTCAGCATTTCAATAGTTGAAGAAACAGTTTGATAGGCACTTTCAAGGCGTAATTTTCAGTTGGAAATGGAAATATTAACTAACTAAGTAATATTTTCTATCACCAGTAACTACTAGAAATTTTCAGTTGGTATTGTAATAAATACAACATTATTCGGGCTCATTTCTAAGTCGGTAATTTTTCGTTCTGCTCCATTGGGTTCAATATCCGTTAACCTTCCTGTACAACATCCATAGTTCACACAATGGATTTAATTAAACTGAAGTGTTGAAAAAATCAACAATAAAGGATGACTTCGCAGGATTTCGTGAATGCAAAAACATTTACAACACAAAGTCAGTTTTTGAAGCACAATTAATTATTTTTCATGGTGTTTGATTGCCATGAATGAACTCAACACTTCCTCCCCATTTTCTGTGTTCACTTACAATTTAGTTTTATTATTATTGTACAGGCTGATGGGGATATTATGAACCCTTCAAGAGTTGTAAGCTTTGCCTTTCATAGAATATCGTGACTTGCAGTATTTACTCAGCAGTTTTACCAACTGTTAAACGTTTTTTGATGTGCCCCTGTTTACGATATTTTGGGCCGTATGCTCATTGGCGTCAGAATGAAAAAAGAAGGTACATATTTGTTGGCATTTCAAGATATTCAGAGGAATTATAATGTAGCAAGAACTTGTTGAAAAGTTACTTGCAGATAAATTAGGCACAAACCGTACGAACGTCTGAAGTTTCTGAAGATATTCCCACAATAATTCATCAGTGACTTAATATTCACAATACTCAATTGATGCTAACTACTAGGGGCCGATTTTTCAGTAACTCGCTAAGCATCATCATCATCATAGACATTACTTTGATTTTCAAAACTGAGCTGATAGCTTAGTTCTACTTTGGCGGCATCAGTTCATTGGATAGCTAATCTCCAGACTTTATACGTTCGAACAAAACCATAAAAACTATTTTAGAACAATAACTTTCAGCGTGGAGTATTTCATTTGGAGCAATAGTATGTTACCCATTGACCTGTTTTTCCAAAAGCTACAACTTTTTTATGTGCCAAACCTTCACGTTTTATTTTGTACATGAAAAAATCTTTTTTAGAAATTTCACCCAAATCTTCTACTCCCAAAATGGAATATTATGGTTTTGTCCTTTGAAATAAAATGATAATTTTGATGCGTCTCTCTAACAATCCGTTTCAATTTCAATATATTGGATATTGTCTATCTCATCAGTATATCGTGTATACTGCGAAATATTCAACATCGTTTTTGCTCATTAGAAACATATCGCGCCAAAAAATTGAATCATTTGTGCTACGAATACTTTGCAATATACTATTGCAAAATCTATTTATTATTGTCGGGAAGGAAGGTAGGAATTTTGGTCCTTCCTTGGGGTTGAATGTAGCTCAGATGGTCTTTGTGATAACCAGGATGAAATCAGTTGTTAAAAACACAAATACAAACTTTATTAAATTTCACATTCACTTAAAAAATCGACAATAATTCAGTAAAACCTATACTTACAAAATAAAAACTATACTTACAAAATAAAAACCCAACAACACTGAATTTACTTGCCCTATCGGGCAGAATCGTATTACTGACTACATCTGACAATTTTTGTAATCAATCAGGGACTTGTTTCCAATTCCCCGACCAAAGGTTTATTTATCAATCCTTCTGAATCAGAGCCACGACACTTCTTTTATAACGCATTCGATTTACTGAGTGTGATGTTTGCAAAAACATTTAGACGTACATGAAACCATTGTCAACGAAGGCGTATATGTAAGCCAATGTCGCGACCTGATTCCGAAAAGGTTTTTTATTAAGGCGTTCTATATGACATTATTATGGAATCGATCGTCAAGGGGCTATTTACAAGCATTACCAAAAATTTTAAAGAATATTCAATATGTTTATGGAGCCGAGTTGCCTGAAATCAAAATAAGGGCAGAGAAGATGAATTGAATATCAATATATCTAAAAATCGGAAAGCATCTGTGGCAGATATTGAATTATTGTGAAAAATTGTTCTTATACGTGAAAATCAGTCAATGTTTGCAAATGATTTCGAACAAGAAGACTCTTCTTTTCATAACGTGATTAAAATAAAACACCTATTTTGGAATTTTTACTAAATACTACTTTACGAAACCGATAGACGTGTTTTACTAAACAATAGCTTCTTTATAGGAGTTATGGTACTACTATGAAACTTCATTATAATAAAATATTTTTGTCAATCTTCATAATAAATCAGAGTTTACGTGCTTTATTCCGAATGAAAAATCGACTATTTTTGAAAGGCATTCTTCGTGAAATTCTTTTTGTCAATATGATACGCCACAATGAAAGAGCGGCGATTGGGCCATTTTAGTAACTCTACGATTCAATACAAACAATGACGATAACAGTTATTTGCTGTAGTCAAATTAATTATTAACGATATCTGACAGATTTTACGTGTAAATGAGACCTGGTGAGAATATAAGTGATCATAATAATCAAGAATGGATAGTGATAGTGAATTGGCAAGTTTGTTCACCTTTACTTCCCAAGAAATCACGAATTTCACACTAAAAACATATTCAAGAAATGGCGTCATGAACTTGTCTTGAATATCTCGAAAAATGTTACCTGGACTATTTTTCTAGTAGAGCAATAAAATTAATCATTAAGTCATCAACGCTTTGGTCAATATACTCTGAAATCCTCATCAGCCATCAAGGCGACTGTTCAATTTTTTTGTTAAAAAAAAATTCAGTGAAATACAAATACTTATTTGAGCCTGAACTCATTGCAAAACAACAATTTTTTTTTAAGTCATATAAAATTGAAAAATCAAATAACATTCTAAACGCACTCTGACGTCAGAAGTCATACCAATGACAGTTTCCATTTGAAGCGTAATTTTTGACAAAGTCGGACTTGTATTGTTTCGATTTCATCAAGATTTAGTGTCTGCATTTGTGTTTTGCAATCATAAAATGCCTTCAGATGGATTTATGGAGGCATGGTCAAACAATCACCATTTTACCATCCGTAGACATTTCATAGTGATGGAATTCATAAATACAATCGTTTCAAGGCAATAGCATGAATGAGTATTTAATCACTTCGGTTCCTATGTTGAAATTACTCCAAAATTGAGTCATTGTCCGATAGTTTTCATTTAATTTAAAGAATAGTTTTTATATTATCTCGTATTATCGTTGGGTTACAATCAAACCATATTTTGGAAAATCATATTCGTCTTTCGCATATCTGAGATGAATATCTTCTACAGAACTACTAGTGAGGCACACATACATACGTGCATTTCACAGTAAGCATAAAGGAACACAGAGTTCGGTTCAAAAATTATTCTGTTCAACTTATTGTTGATGAGACACTTGTATATAATGTGGAATGTGAATGCACTGTAAAAAAACACCATAGAATAATGACGCGTCCAGTGACCCTGATATGAGAAAATAATGTATGCCATAACTGTTCTGTTAGGACTAATAGATTGTATATACTAGCCAGAGTACAAGGTTCTCAGTATTTCTCCAAGTTGGACACAAATTCTGGATTTTATCAAAAAAAACTTAATAAAGAATCCCAACTTCTCACTACCTTCATTGCACCCTTTGGCAGGTACTTCTTCAAAAGGGTGCCATTTGGGATTTCATGTGCTCCAGAATATTTTTTCATATTGCTGAATAAGATATTATGTGGTATGGAAGGTGTTATCTCGCATGTGGACGGTATGTTGATACATGCTAAGACCTTGGAAGAGCACAATAGTATCTTCCATCTCGAGGTTTCCACAACCGACCAACAAAAATGAACTTTTACAGTTTTTGGGATTAATAAATTTTTCTTGTAGATTTCTACCGAACAGATCCCAAGTTCTAGAACCATTGACATCGTTGTTAAAAAAAATTTACAGTTTATTTGGGATGTTGCGCAAAAAGATGCCTTGAAAAAATCAAACATCTATTGCAAAACAGTCCTTGTCTTGCTTACTTTGATCCTGCCAAACAAATCGTGGTTTCCTCAGACGCTTCGTCTTATGGTTTAGGTTCATGTACAGGTTCTGCTACAGAGTCTCGTTATGCTCAAATAGAGCGTGAAGCAGTTGCTATAGCTCGGTCTGCTGATAAGTTTAAAGAGTATATCACAGGTATTCCGATAATATTTGAAACAGACCATAAACCACTTGTCCATGTATTACAAACAAAACCCCTAGAAGAGTTGACACCAAGACTCCAAAGGTTCAGAATCAGGCTAATGCGGTATGACTATCAAATACACTATGTTCCAGGTAAAGATCTGACAGTTGCTGATGCATTATCTAGGAATTTTGCAAATAATGCAGAAGAACCCAAAGTTGATGAACTCGCTCATGAAGCTGAAGCGCATGTAAAAATGGTTATACAGTCTGTCCAGATCAAACCTCCATTTTTGGAGGAAATTCGGAAAGAACAGGTTCGTGACCCAGTTTGTCAAAAATTGAAACAATTTTCATTGTCAGAGTGGCCTGACAAAAATAAACTGGACGTTGATTTATTGCCTTACTACCAATTCAGATTTGACATAAGTTTTCAAGAAGGCTTTTTGATAAAAAATATCAGGATCATTGCTCCTCAGAGTTTACAGCTGAAATGTATCGAATTCATTCATGTAGGTTACCAAGGTGTTGTCAAATGTCGGGAGCGAGCAAAAGCTTCTGTTTGGTGGCTGGGTCTTTCAACACAGATCGAAAATTTGATCGAAAACTGTCCTGAATGTATTGAACATAGAACAAATCCCAGAGAACCTTTTTTGAAGGAAAATTTCCCAGAACGCCCCTGGCAGAAAATAGCCCTAGATTTGGAAAAATATAATGGTGTCTGGTACCTAGTTGTTACAGATTATTTTTTCAGATTTTTCGAAATATTCAAACTAAACTAAATGACCGAGTCCATCATCATTATCAAATTGAAGCGATTATTCAGTCGTTATGGTATTCCTGATCAAATTCGATCGGATAATGGTCCTCAATTTCAGTCAGAATTTCGGGACTTTTCACGAAAATATGACTTTCATTTTGCAACTAGTAGTCCAAAATACCCGGCTTCAAATGGGGGAGTAGAATCTGCAGTGAAAGTAGCAAAAACATTGATCAAAAAGAATCCTAAAGATCTTGATCTTGCTTTGCTCTCTTATCGTACTACACCCCATGCATGTGGACTGAGTCCCGCTGAAGTCCTTATGAATCGAAAGCTAAGGTCTCACTTGCCGGTTCTACCAAGTATTTTGTATTTGTGAAAAAGAGAATGTGGCAAAGGAGAAATTAGCTTCTAGATACAATAAGCGACATAGAACTAGAGAATTGTCAAAGTTGTCTATTGGAGAGAGTGTTTGGGTAGCTGACATAAGACAATACGGCAAAGTTGTAGCTATTTTAGAACAACTTATATGATCGAAACTAGCTTCGGAAAATATAGAAGAAATAGGTGGCATCTCATTCCAGCCCCTTATTACAATTCAAATGTTCATATTCAAACACCGACTCCCACCTTAGAATCAGGTTGTGATTTTTCCCCACAAAAGACAAGTAATGAGAATGAAAGTGAATTATGTGATTAAGAAAAATCGGTAAATGTAGAAAGTGGAACTGAACCAAATATAACAATAAGATGGCAATCAATCCAGTTCCAATTCGAAAGTCCCCCAGGATTTGTTTCCCCCTTCCTCTATGTTTTGAAGATTATGTTTTATAAAAAGTGAAAGATGTTCTATTAGGACTAATAGTTTGTATTTAGTTAAAATAATAATAATCGTTCTTTATAGAAGTCACGGAGCAACCCGTGAAGTGAGTTTTTGGACTGACATGGGTTGTCACAATGACTTCTTTAGTGAACAAAAGTCATCTGGAGATTTGTACTGAATATAAAATAAAGTACTGAGAGAGCTGTCGATACTATTCGTTACATACCGAAGACCTGACAAAAC